>RSDY01000013.1:67661-496276 GCA_010758995.1 Sporobolomyces pararoseus
TTCCTTTTTATACATCTGAGGCTTTACTGACGAATTTGGTCGACGAAATAGAGTTTTATCAAGACTCTGGTAAAACTAGTCACTGAAGGTAGTTCGAACAAGAAACCTTTGAAACGTAAAAATGGTACAAAAGGGAAAAAAGATCGACCTCTCCTCAGACCCATCATTTGTATTTGTAACGATTTGTAAGTAGTTCCTGTCTCTACTCTCTATGTCATGTTTTTAATTTCTCGAAGATGGGTCGAACGAAGCTGATTGTAAAAACTCGTCGTTCTCAGATACGCACCCGTTCTTCGACCTCTGAGACCTTTAGCCAAGATTATCAGGTTCCAACCACCTACTAATACGATGTTGACAAAGAGGTTGAGAACGATTTGTGAAATGGAGAGTATGAAAGCAGAGAATAAACATTTAACTTTGTTGGTTGAAACTGCTCAAGGAGATTTGAGGAGTTGTTTAAACACTCTACAGGTAAAATCCTGAACTCTTCCCCTATCCAACGGTCTTGTTTTCGAATCAGAAGCTGATTGTCAAGTCAATCTTATGCTGGTTTACAGTTTATCAAGAGGAAAGGAGTTGTAGTAGACGAGAAAGCTATTCGTTCGACTTCGTTGGGAATGAAAGACACTGGAACTTCTTCTATTCAAGTGTTGGATAGGTTGTTCAAGAAACCTTCGAGGAAGAAGGGAGTCTCCACCGATGATAGGTACATCACGAGGATCGTCAGAGATGTTCAAACTTCGGGTGAATACGAAAAAATCGCTCAAGGTAAATCACTCTCACACACTCTCTCTCTCCTGCGTATACCTTCGTTGAGAGCTGAACCGATTCGTGTGTACGGTGTAGGTTGTTTCGAGAATTATCTTTTGGCGAGAGATACGGATAACGAAGCTTTCCCTAGAATTTCAGAAGCATTAGATTGGTTGTACTTCTTTGATCGATTAGATGGGAAATTACGTACAGATCGTGATTACGAACTGTTGGGATACGTACCGTACTCTTTCGTTCCTTGGTACCCTCTGTTCAGTAGTCAAACTCCGAATCCAGTTGAGTTACCGAAAACTGATTACGAGGTAATTACCCTCTCTCCTTCCCTACTTGAATGAGCCAACCAACTGATTACTTTTTTCGCTTTCAACGCCAATGTAGATGTATCTTCAAAGAACTGCACACGACGAAATCGCCACCACTTTCTCTTTGAACCTCCCACTTTCCCTCAAATCGACTTTTACCGCTACCACTCTAGTTTCAGAATTGTTACCATTGTTCAATCGTATAGTTTCACCAGATTTGAAACCTATAAACAGTCAAGTAGTCAAGAATGAAGAAAGGCAGAAATTGATGAGAACTGTAAACACTTTGATCTTGATGAAAACTGGTTTCGTGATTGATAAAAATGAGGAAGGTCAGTTATCTTATAAACTAGATCCGTGAGTCTCTTTCTTCTCTCTCCGGGATCGTTACCTCATAGGTAGAGTGGCTGAACTGACTTCTCTTGTTTTTCCTCTTCTCGTCTCTTTCGCTTTCTGTTGTAGACCGATCGATGTTTTCGTTCATTATGAAGGTAAACGAGCAACTGATATAGCTCCAGGTCGTTACGCAGTTCGACAAATGATCACTCGAGAAGTAAGTCTCTTTCTTTTTTTTTTTCCCCCCTTCTTCAATAAGCTCGTCAATGCTTTTAACTAACGCTCTTCTTCTTCTTCAGGTCGATGCTGAGCTTCTACGGAGAGGAAACGAGAACGAGGGAACTACGAGAGATGCATCGGATATTCTATCAGCTTACAAGACGTTCGTCTCCCTCTTCTTCCTTTCCCACAAATTCGACTTCTCGAACTGATTTTTCCACTTTTTTCCTCTCATTTCCCAGTAAACCTGCTGCGGCAGCTATCGCACCTGAAGTGAAACAAGCGGTTGATTTCTTTGGTCGTGCAATCGTAGCCAAACCTTTAACGGCATCTCAAGAAGCTGGTAAATTAGAGGACTCTTCTTCCGTTTTCCCACTCCTCTCCGCCTGTTCATGCGGATCACTGACTCGTTTCGTTGTTTGTGTTAGCTGCTCTTCTCGCACCTCCTCCGGCAAAGAAGGTCAAACAAACGATGTACAAGTTCAACGAAGGATTTTCGAATGCTGTGAGAACTACTAAAAGGGTTTCAGATTTCTTCGCTTAAGGCGTTCTGGTCGTTACTTCGAAGGGTCTTCGAAGGAGAGAGGAGTCTTAGTCTGGGTGTGATGGTGTTAGGCTGTCCAGAGGGAGGACGTTTGGATGAGGTTCTTGAATCAAAGTCGTTTTTTTCTTTATCGATGTTGTTTGTAAGTATTTAGATATTCTCGTTCAATACCGCAAGTACTTCTTGGCCGAGTGGATGCGAGACCCTTGAGAACGAGCTGCCTTGTCAAGGTCTCTCTCTCGCAGCTCTGTCGATTTCAGAGAAGAAGTTTGGATTTCTACAACGACACGGGATTGGAAGCTCTACGAAAACGATTCTAATGACAACAAATAAAGATGATAAGGATATACAGGGGGGAGAGAGAGAAGATCTAGTCTAGTAAGGGCTGGTTCCATTGTTGAAGATGATGGGTTTAGATTTGAGCTTTGCATCTACTTTCGGGCAGTTCGAACTGTAGTACCATTCGAAGTATTCCTCCTCTGTCAAATCGTACTTTTCACAGAACTCGATAGCCTTCTCGTCCAGGATGAAAGGGAGGTAGAAAGGTTTGAGAGGAGGTTTCGATTCGAAGAGAGAGGAGAGGAAGATGGAAATTTGAGAAGGGGGAGGATTGTCGAGAGAAGGAGTCGGTTGAAAGGAGAAAGCGAGAGAATCACATAGCTATCGAAAGAGAGTCAGGAGTCAGTAAAGAGGCGATTGGAGAGAGAAGAGAGAGAACTCACCCTTCTTTCGAGCTCGTTTTCCCTTTTCGATTCGACGTTGAGAATCTCTCCTTCCGCTTCGATCGATTCCAAGTCGGACAGTTGTACTTCTGAAGGAGGTGCGAGCCCAGGAATCAATTCAGAGAGGGATACGAAGCGAGAAGGGTGACTCTTGAAGAGAGGGGATTCGAAAGCGAGTTGAGGAGATTTGAGAGAAGGAGCCGAGTAAATCGATCTGTCGTGGATAGAAGGTTGGCAGAAGTTGTCGACGACGGTAGAGATCAATCGAGGAGTCTGTAGAAGTACGGAAGAGTGTCAGTGCTGAGCGAGAGAGAGGGAAGAGAGGAAAAGTTGACGAACAGCTCGTTTCGAAGTCGAGTTGAAACCGACGCAGCGAAGAATGAACGAAGTGATTGTTGAAGACATAGCTTGAGAGGTGGAGTTGCTTGGGAGGTAGTACGCTTGGAAGTGGAAGAAGGTAGAGGGTTGTAGAGTCGAGAGTGAAGAAGAGAAGAAGAGAAGAGAGAGAGGAAAGGATTCGACTGCCTCTCTCTCTTCGTAGTGTGACTAGAGCATACTGTTTCTATCACTCGAGAGCGAGACAAGCGAGAGAGGCGGTGAGTTTGAGGCTGGTAGAAGAAAAACAGAGGGAATAGCGAGGGAGCACTCTGCGGGAAAATGAAAAGAAAAAAAAAGTGCTCCCTCGATTTCGAGAAAAAAGCTTTGTTCATCACACTCGGTGTGCGGGCTCTCTTTTCTCTCCTACGTGCGACTGATCAGTCTACAAGGTGGTAGATAGAGAAGTCAACAAGTTGAATCGTCGACTTAGAATCAAGTCACTCTCACTTCTCATTTCTTACTGTTTTTTTTTTCTATTACGCTATGAGTCTCGTAAATCTGTCAAGGGCGACGGGATAGATGTTAGCTCTACAGACTCGGTTGTGCGTGCTAGAATCCGCTTGCTGTTGCTCGACAGCGAGTTGAGCTTCTTTTGTCCTGCTTTTCGCTTCATCACATCGTTCTCTGAGAAGGTCTGAATTATTTCGCAACTCTCTCTCTCGCTTTTGACCTGACAGTGAAGAAGAGTATAGACGAAACGCTCTTAATTGACAGACTGAGAAACAAAGAGAGGAGGAACTAGGAACAGAGAGAAGGAGAGATTGAAAAAACTTCTCCAACCGAACCTATCGCACTCAGGCAGAGAGCTTGACAGGAGCAGGTCCGACGACTTCTCCGTCTACAATCTCGTACGAGTCGTAGAGCTTGATTGCCTCGAGTCCAGCGCGGATTCCAGAAGCGAACCTATTACTTGCAGAAAGAGAGTCAGTCCTTTGAAACTCGAACATCGGGACGGGACTGGATTGAACATACATTCCGCCAAAGGACGCTCCCATGCGGTTCGCTCCATCGAGTTCTGTCGAGATGAAGAGAGAGCGAGAGTCAGAATCAATCGAAAGGATCAGAGAAGAAAGAACGCATGTGAGAGAAAGTCGATATAGAGCTTCGATACGTACTAGAGAGCTCCATTCCACCAGTGATGAGACCAGGTACGACCTCGCGAGTGTTGTTGACGATAAAGTCCTCTGAAGAACGCATGTCGAGGCATCTCATGTCTCCGAGTTTGTCGACGAGACCGGAAGCGGCGAGACGCTTGACCGAGAACGCACCGAAGGGACCACTGCACGCACGAGGTGAGGTGTCGAGAGGGGGGTCAGCTGAAAGAGAAAAGAGCGGAAGAGTGCAGAATTTTCGAAATCGAAAACTCACTCGTGTCCGGCGAACGAACAGACAAGTCCGGAAGTGATGGTTTGAGGATCCATACACGATTGTAATCCGTGAGCGAGCGTAACGAGAGTGAAGTTTGTGACTACACCGCATACTCGAAGTTGTCCAGTCGAACTGAGAGGATCGGGACGGGTGATGAGATCTTCAGCGGCGGTAGCGTTGTAGACTGTCGAACGAGAGTGTCTATTAGTGACGAAGGAAGCTGAGAAGTGAGAGAGAGAGAGAGAGAGAAGCTCACGAGTAACATTGGGGAACTTTTTCGATGAAAACGACGACAGAGGAGAATCAGCACGAGGGGGAACGAAAGAGGGTTTCAAACGAATCTAGTTCCGCCAGTATTATCTGGATCAACTGATTGACCGTATATTCTCAGACCTCTCTAGCAAGTGGGTAGGAAGTGAGGAACGACTGAGAAAACTCGAAAGTTTTCCAATCGTTCTCGCCCACGAGCAGAGGCCACCGGTGTTTCGTTTGATTGGGGACGACCACTCTCGAGTTATACAGAAGTATGTCTCCTTGAGCTATAGTAACTACGAAGGAGACAAAACTCGAGAGGGCTTTGGAAGGGAAAGGGGAAAGGGGTTTGGAGGGAAAGAATTTG
This sequence comes from Sporobolomyces pararoseus, assembly GCA_010758995.1. Lineage (NCBI taxonomy): Eukaryota > Fungi > Basidiomycota > Microbotryomycetes > Sporidiobolales > Sporidiobolaceae > Sporobolomyces > Sporobolomyces pararoseus. Next base: position 72,921 of record RSDY01000013.1, read on the forward strand.
GGAAAAAAGAGAGAAGACGATGCTTCTTCATTTGAGCACTGGAGAAAAGACGAGCACACCTGGAGAACTTTCGACAAGATGGTCGAAGTGAAGAGAGCGGCATGCTTGACGACGACCTACGAAACGAGGAAATTGTCTGAGCTCAAAAAACGAACCGAACGACGTCGGAAAAGACGGAGGACTCAGGTATTCTCCTTCATCCTCGAAAGGTACTCCGATTTCGGTCAGGAACTTGTCAGAGGGTTTCCTGAAGAGCTCGAAGTCGATTCAGCGATTTGCGAGGAAGAGAATGCAGTCAAGCGAAATCGAAAGTCGAACTCTCGAGAAAAAATTCGGGGGCGTTGTCTCAGTTCTCCCGGTTCTGACCGACTACACCTTTCGGAACCTCTACCGACTGATTGTACAAGGCTCTGTAGCGCCTAGTAGCAGCGCTGGCGAGTTTGGGGAGGGGTTTGTGCGCACGAGATTCGTGCTACAAAATTTTATCGATTTTCTTAAACAGCTCGCGTGGTATAGCGGTTTATTATGTAATCTTCACAGGAGACGCTCTACGAGCGCTGCAGTGATCGGTTAAGGTCCCCAGTTCGAACCTGGGCGTGAGCAGAAGCGGTGGATCGTTCTCGTTACGATCTTCTCTTTTTGCCAATCCTTCGTCCTTTCCGCTCGATCTGTCTTCCCGGAGCACCCGCGGATCCTTTGACAGTCATATGTTTACTGCAGGAGAAAGAGCCCCCTAGAGGGCTTCTTCCCCCACTGAATTGCTTCACTCCATGCTCTTAAACCTGAATTCGCTTTCGTTTCCCGTCGAAAGGTTTCAAAGCGAGCGATCTCGACTAGACGAGGAGCTCACAATCAGATTCACAAGAAGAAAAGGAGCATTCCGTATTCCGTGCGACGGGGAGATAGGAAGAGGTCGATTTTGTGAAAATTCCAATTTTCAGAGTCCGAGCGTCGTTGCAAGCACGCAAATCATAGAGCACCCGCAAATCCAGCATTATTGTTTTTTTCAAAGGGCGCCTCTATTCTGCCGAACACCGGAAACGGGTTCATCGGAGATTGAGATGGAAGAAGAATCGAAAATCTGGGTTCATTACCTCGACCTCTTGATACTGAAAGCAGTTACTCCCTCACTCGAACGAAGATGGAACTCGATTGACGGCCCTCAACCATAAGCTGCACTCACTACAGCCTTCGAACAAAGTCGAACCCGTTTCATCAAACATTCTCCCAAACTTGGTCCCCGCACCTACCTCTCTTTCGCCTGACGACCGGAGACGCCGATCTAGTAGCTCGGTAAGATCCAATGAATATCTCGAACCAGCTAAAGAGCGTTCCTAGCCTCTCACTTCACTCCCTCGACAACTCAACATATCATCACAAACAATGAACCCTTTCGCTTCTTCGTTCGCCTCGGGGGCTACTCCTCTGCTATCCAGGACCTTCAAAGTCATATCTAGACCTATTACATCCGGAACAGAACTGTTCTCGAGGCTGTGAGAGGGACTCGATTTTTCACCGCTTTGAAGTCAGTCGTAATCATCTCGAAGTCGATCGCGCTTGGATGGGCTGAACTCAGGCTTGTATGTACGATAATAACGTTGTCTTCTAGTAGGTGGAGAAGCTGTAGAGAGATGGAGATTGTTGAAAAAGTCGTCATTCGAGAGAACAAGGGGGATGTTGAGAGAAGAGGCCTTCAGAGTGAAGCTGAGTTCAGCTAAGATAGTGGAGTGTGCTATCCGTAGATTGGCTGGAGATCAGGTTGAAGTCGAAAGTAGAGGTGGACGAGTTTGAAGCAAAGATGAGATTCCCACTCGCGAAGGAAGCGACTCTCTCTTCTCTCTTCCCAAAACCTTCAACCCTGATTCAACACCCACGAATTAGGAACAGTATCAGGTGAGCTCATTCAGCTCCTATGTAGTACCCTCTATCCGTCCCGTTCGCTGGAGCAGCTTTTCCACCCCACTTTCAAACACGCTCCTCCCTTTTTGGTCTGCTGACTCTATCCCCCCTCGCCTGTTACTTCCTACTACTCAGAGAAACTCACACGAACACGCAAAATCAACTACCAACTTCAAACAACCAATTCTGTGAGTTCCCAGCTCTCGATCGCTCGATTGGGGAAAAGAGTTGGGTTCTCTCGGTTCGCTGACTTCTTTCCCCGTTTGCTGTCGCTTTAGCCTCGCTTGGTGTCTTGAACTACTACTAGTACGATGCAGCCCAAGTTGGCGTTCAAGCCGATTGGAGATGGAGATGAAATCGAACGCGTCAAAGAACAAATTCAACAAAGTCAACGAACTGTCAAAGATAAACAAGGTCAGCTTCTACTTCCTCCTCTTCACGCCGAAGACCGTCTAGCTGACGAGAGGGACGTATTCGGGATAGATCGAATCGGAGGTGCTTCAAATGCTTCGAAAGGAAAAGGGAAAGGGAAGGAAAAGGGTAAGAAAAACTTTTCTTCTCGCTCCTCTTCTCCCTCTACTCCTCTCTTCCTCCCTCTCGACAGTTTCTCCTTCTCATCATCCCCTCTCCTCGATCATTCGGCGAGAAACTAACTATAGAATACTCTTCTGCTGTAGAAGCTCCCAAGGTTATCGTATTGAGCGACGACGACGAAGAAGTGAAGCGCCTGACGAACAACATTCCAAAGAAACGAAAGAACGAAATAGAGATTCTAGATTCGGATTCGGATGGACCTTTTTCGAAACCTCTGGCAGCTTCTCCAAAGAAGAAATCAAAGAAGAAGAAGAAACAAAAGGTTGCTCCCAGTTCTGACGACGACAGTGAGTTTCAACCCTCTTTCTATTCGCAGAGAAGTAGATCTGATTTCCCCTTGCCTCTGATTTCCCCTTCCCTCTTCTCTCCACTCGCTAGTCATTATGGTCGAAAACGATCTCGCTGGTGTCGGTGATTCTTCGTCCTCGAAAGGACAATCCAACAAGACTAAATCGGCTACTTCCTCTTCTTCCTCTGCGAAACCTTCTCTCCTTCCCAAGTCGTCTAAATCGAAAGGCAAACAGCGAGCCGTCGAACCTGAAGAAGAGGAGGATTACGATCTGGATGATTCGATGTTGATACACCCCGACTTGCTCTTTGAGAAATGCATGTCTTCTGCCTCAAAATCTTCTGCTTCCACTTCAACTACAACTTCGAAAGGAGGAGGAGGAAAGAAGTCTCAACAAGCTACCTCGAAGGAGAAACCCTCGAACCTCTCGAACTCGAAATCGAAAAGTACCTCTTCGAAATCTACCGCCCAATCGTCTACTTCTGCTTCCACTGCTACTACCTCCTCTACCTCCTCTACCTCTTCTACTACTTCTAAATCGAAGAAGGGAAAAGGAAAAGCGAAGGAGAAGGATGCTGCTCCGAGAGAACCTTCAGCTATGTTCCGTGAGTTCCTCAGCCTCTTCCCTCTTCTCTCCTTCATCTCTCGTCCACTGATCAGATGATCATCTCGTTCGATCTGACAGTTTCGGAACTGCCTCAAGACCATCCTCTTCGAGTTCGTGAGTCGACTTTTTCGAACCGAATCTTCGTCCAAGATTTGTGCGCTGACGAAACTTTGAAACTTCTACAGTCTGTACTGAAGAACAAACGAAGATGGAGAAGAAATCTAGAGCTCTCCTTGAGAAGCAGAAGAAGGTACAAGGAGAAATCGGTAAGTTTCTGCCTCTCCTCTCCTTCTCTCGCTTCGAAAACGATCGCTCATCCCCCCCTCTCCCACACTGCAGATCAAGCTTACAGGGACAGTGAGTCTCCTTCTTCTCATCTCTATTATTTATTGATAATTGGAAACTAATCGAAGATATTTCGTCTGAACAGAGGGAAAAGTTGGAAAAGGGAAACAAACTGGGAAAAAAGGAAAAGCTTTGAAGAAGACCCGAAACAAACGTGAGTTCATCGTTCTTCTCTTCGATGAGCTTGAAACTGATCGTGCTACTCGTGAGTAGGAGTCGATGCTGTGAACGCTAGTCGTTCTCGTTTGAGAACTAAACAAGCTGAAACTTTCGAACGTAAGTTTTCTTTCTCTCTCTTCTCTTTGAAGCTACATCTTCACTGACACTAATCTTGCTTTCACTCTCGAAGTTGATCGTTTTCAAGTCTACAGAATGTTCTCTCAAAATCTCGATCTCTTCAAACGCTCTCTCTCAGGTGAGCCTTTCCTCCTTTCTTTCTCCTCATCTTTCTACCGAGCTCTACTGACTCGTTGCACATCTCTCCCTCTATAGAAATCTCTCTCGACGATGTAATTGTTCAACGTCTGCAAGAAATTCACCTCCTTCACCAACACAAGAATTTCTTCGCAAAGACTCAAACCGGTCTTCTTTGGCTCCTCTCCGCCTTCGACCTTCGTATCATGGCAGGACTCGTAAATCACCTCTTCTCCTCTCCCGACTGCATGAAGCTCCTCGAGCAAATCCGTCGTGGAGATCCTGAATGGGAAGAAACTCTCGAAACTCTTCCCGAAGTCACTCCTGATATGGCGAATCTTCTCGTCTACCTTCTCTCGAGTAAACCGTGCGACGTCGATGGTCCTCTCCCTCTCGCTGGTACTCCGCTCTCGAAGAAAGTCGGTATCAGTGTCGATCCGAAGAAACGTCAACTTTACGCTGGAAGTGCTTTCTCTGGTGCCGCCGGAATCAACGAGAAGCTTCAGGAGGAGGGAATCACCGAGATGGGTAGAGTATTGGAGGAAGTGGAAATTGAAGAAGGAGAAACTGCTGAAACTGGAGGAGGTGCAAGAGTTCACGGTGAACATCTCGTAAGTTCAATCTCTCTTGTCCATCTTCCTCTATCTCTCTACTCGAGAGTATTCGTTGACAGTCTCGATCGAATCACTCGTGTTCATCTGCAGTCTCAAGATTACCGTCTCAAAATCAAACTCTCTCAAAACTCGAAACCTTTCATCGCTTCTTCGAACTCTTACAAAGCTCGTTACGGTGTTCCGGATGACTCCTCAGATGCTTTCGTCACCGCTATGGAGGAGGATAGGAAGACCATCGAAGCAAATTCTAACTCGAAAATTCCTTTCGACCCTTCGCTTCACCGTCCTCGCGTTGTCGCTTTCGTTGACAACGCACCTCCGATCGCTGCAGCTCTCATGGAGTGCTTCACGATCACCGTTCCTCAGCTCTCGACGGACTCGACGCTCTTCGTGGAAGCTTCGAAAGATCTCGACTTCAAGGTACCGTCGAAACGACCCTTCGAAGTTAGAAACAAGGAAATCGGATGTGAGGATCGTACTAGCTCTTGGTTTGATCCTGAAGCTCAACGAGCTAGAGGAACTGCCTCTATGCTCAAGAAGTGGGAGTTCAGACGTCCCGAAATGCTCGCTCGTTGTTCAAGGGTACGTTCAGTTCTCACTACCTCCTCCTTCCCGGCAATCAAATTGACGAACCGCTTGCCTCTCTAGGGAGGTAAAGCTGGCATTGTTACAACTCTAGCGATCATTCGAGACCGAAATCTTCTTGCTTGGCTCGAAGGTCACGACGTGAGTCGCTCATTCAGTTTTCCTCGGTTTTGCTTCTGCTGACTCTTCTTCCCCTCGGCGCTGTCTTTCAGTCTTACCTTCACTGGGCAGGTAGAGGATGGGGACAGCGTAAACCCGCAGTCGCTCTCAAAGCTGTCGACGAAGGTCGTTCCAAAGATGAGAAGAAGCGCGATGATGGCACTTCTGCCGATCTCAGTGCTACGAACCCTCTCCTCGACGACGTTCTTACTCCATACCCCAAGGATATCCCCGATAGTCGCAGCAAAGTGGAACGCACTCCTCAACAAGAAGAACGAGCCAAAGCTCTAATCGAAGATCACGTCAAATCGATCAACAAGTTCACTCCTTTGTTCCCTCGAGACCGTGATTCTCTCCAAGTCGAAGAATACGACTACAAATACAACTTCAAATTCATCGGGAAGAGAAGAACTTTCGACTTGGAGTTCAAGAAGGAGGACCTCGTCGGAAAATCTGATCAAGCCCGCAAATGGTTTACTGCTGCTGGATGTCGTGATTTAGATGTTCTCGCTGTCAACCTCAGTCGTCGTTTACGCAAGCAAGAACGTGAGGGAATGTCAGAAATTGTCGATAGGTTTTTGAAGGACATTGAGCTTGGCTACGATTCAGAAGAGGAAGACGAGGTGGATACTGACGAGGAGGAAGAAGATGAAGATGGAGATGCTGAGATGGATGATGAAGAGGACGAGGAATGAACGAAATGATCGGAAGGAAATCGCTTGACTAAACATCGCTTGAAACAATTCGGTTCGTCTCGCCTCTCTCCCATCAATATCTCTCGCTCGAACAGAACTGACTCATATCTAGATCTTTAGCTTGAACGACACCCGTGAAGTATCGAAACTAACTTCACACGCTTTGAAAAAATCTCTCTACCCGACTCCCCTTTCTGTACTCTCCCTCGTTCTCGTCTCTCTGTCAACTCTCTCTCCTCTTTCTCTTTGCTGTGCAATGATTTCTCTGCTCTCTCCAACTACATCGCAGCGTTCGTGACCAACGAGCTTCTAGCGAAACTAAAGCAAGGTTCAGCGCACAGGTGCCAAACGCACAAACCCCTCGTCTAATAGGGAGTCTTCGCTGTTTGGGTGATAGGAGTCTCGTCCCAGAACCCAGAGAAGCACAACAATTCGAGGAGAGTGAAGGCGGAGAAGAAGGGAGGAAGCGTCAAGTTTTCTTGACTTTTTTATTATGTAACTTTCACAGGAGACGCTGTACAAGCGCTGCAGTGAACAGTTAAGGTCCCCAGTTCGAACCTGGGCGCGAGCAGAAGCGGTAGATCGTGCTCGTAATGATCTTCTCTTTTGCCTTTCCCTTCCAAGTGGTACTCTTCTTTTGTTCCTTCGCGTTCCCGTCAACTCCACAGCAGTCCCCTGTCTCGCGGGCGCGAAAGCGAAGGGCATTGACGTGAATCTGCTCCTTTAAGCGTCGAGTCCAAGCATCGAAATTGGAAACTGCGATATGTGTTGTACTCCACTTGGAGTGAGTATCCCGGACAAGGTAGCTAGCACGTCCCTGCAGCAGACCTCGGAAGCACCACGGGAGAAGAACCCATTGTCCGTTGATCGGAAATTCGAGCGAAATTTCGCAGTTTCAACTTTGCATTGCCCAAGCGTTGCGCTACACCAAAATCGCCTCACTCGCATTGCTTACGCATCCTGTAACTATTTGCCTGTCATACGCTTCCGACTTGAAGATCTTTCTCTCCCGAACTCTACAATTCGACCGTAGAACTGAGGAAGAGAGAGAAATTCTGGTTTCATTACCTCAGTTTCTTGACCTTGGTGGCAGCTACTCCCTCGCCCGGATACAGAGTTGAATCTACGACCCTTTAGCACGAGCCGCACTCACTCCATCCTGCCGAGCTAGTTGACCTCACTTCGTCAAACATTTTCTGAAACTTGGTCCCCGCACCTACCTCCTCACAACCTGCGACCCGAAGACACCGATATGCTAGCTCCGTAAGGTCCAAAGTATACCTCGAACCAGATAAAAAGCGCTACTAGTTTCCCCCTCCACTCCCTCGACAACTCAACATCTCTCTACAAACAATGAACCCTTTCGCTTCTCCGTTCGCCTCGGGAGCTAATCCCCTGCTATCCAGGACCTTCAACAGTCATACCTGATCCTATTACAGATCTTGAAAACCTGTTCTCGCGGCTGTGAGAGAATCGCAATCTTTCACCTCTTTAGAGTAAGTCGTAATCATCTCCAACTTGATCGCGCTTGAACGAGCCTAACTTATGCTTATACAGATGTCGATAAAGTTGTATTCCAGGGGGGGGAGAAGCTGTAGAGAGTTGGAGATGGTTGGAAAAGTCGTCATTCGAGAGAACAAGGGGGAAGTTGAGAGAAGAGGCCTTCAGACCGAAGCTGAGATCAGCTAAGATAGTACATGTTGTTAGCCGTAGATTGGCTGAAGATCAGTCTGTAGTCGATAGTAGAGGTGGATGACTTTGGAGAAAAGATGAGATTCCCACTCGCGAAGGAAGCGACTCTCTGCTTTCTCTTCTTACCTTCAGCTCTTCAACTCTGTTTCCGCCTCCTCGAGTTAGAAATAGTACCAGGTGAGTCTATCTAACCCTCCAGTACTACTCTCACTCTCTCCCATTCGTTGTATCCACCCCACTTTCAAACACGCTCCTCCATCTTTTGGTCTGCTGACTCTACCTCTTCTCCTGATACTTCCTACTACTCAGAGAAACTCACACGAACACGCAAAATCAACTACCAACTTCAAACAACCAATTCTGTGAGTTCCCAGCTCTCAATCGCTCGATTGGGGAAAAGAGTTGGGTTCTCTCGATTCGCTGACTTCTCTCCCCTCGGGCGTCGTTACAGCCTAGCTTGGTGTCTTGAAGTACTACCACTACAATGCAGCCCAAGTTGGCGTTCAAGCCGATTGGAGATGGAGATGAAATCGAACGCGTCAAAGAACAAATTCAACAAAGTCAACGAACTGTCAAAGATAAACAAGGTCAGCTTCTACTTCCTCCTCTCTATCTACGAGACCCTTTAGCTGACGAAAGAGTGAGATTCGGGATAGATCGAATCGGAGGTGCTTTAAATGCTTCGAGAGGAAAAGGTAAAGAAACGAATTCGAAAGCGTGTCAGAAAAAGCTTTCCTTTCATTCCTTCATCTCCACGTTCTTCTCCCTCCTCTCCTCTCTTCCTTTCTCTCTACAGTCACGGATCTTTTCCTCCTCCTCATCTCCTCTCCTCTATCATTCGACGAGAAAACTGACTATAGAATATTCTTCTGCTGTAGAACCTACCGAAGTTATCGTATTGAGCGACGGCGAAGAAGTGAAGCTCCCGACGAACAACAACACCAAGAAACGAAAGAGCGATATGGAGCTATCAGATTCCGATGAATCTTCACCCAAAGTTCTCTCCGCCTCTCCGAAGAAGAAATCAAAGAAGAAGAAGAAACAAAAGGTTGCTCCTACTTCTGACGACGACGACGACGGTGAGTCTTATCCTCTCTCTCTGAGTTTCCTTCGCAAAGAAGTAGATCTGACCTTCCCTCTTCTCTTCACTCGCTAGTCATCATGGTTGAAAACGATCTCGCTGTTGTTGGTGAATCTTCGTTATCGAAAGGACAATCTACGAAGCCTAAATCGTCTACTACCTCCTCTACTCCTTCCAAACCTCCTCTCCTTCCCAAGTCATCTCAATCGAAAGGCAAACAGCGAGCCATCGAAACCGAAGAAGAGGAGGAGGACGATCTCGACGATTCAATGTTGATACCCCCCGACTTGCATGTCTTCTGCCTCAAAATCGTCGGCTTCTACTTCAGCTTCAACTTCGAAAGGAGGAGCCCAATTAAGTCTCAACAAGCTACTTCGAGGGAGAAACCTTTGATACTGTCGGATTCGGATGCTAAATCGAAAACTCACTCTAACTCTTCTCGGAGGGTCGTTTCGAGGGTAGCTTCAAGTCGAGATCTTTCGAAGCTTCCACGAAGAGCGTCGAATCGGTTGAGAGTTGAGGAGTAGTGATCGTGAAGCATTCCATAAGAGCTGCAGCGATCGGTGGAACATTGTCGACGAAGGCGACTACTCGAGGAGGGTGAAGCGAAGGGTCAAACGGGATTTTCGAGTTGAAGTTCGGTTCGATCGTCTTCCTATCCTCCTATAGGGCGGTGACAAAACCGGACCCGGACTCGAAGATCCCCTTAGATGCTTCACTTCATTCTCCTCGTATAATCGCTTTCGTCAACAACTCACCTCCGATCATTGCAGCCCTCATGGAAACTTTCCATATCACTGCTGTTCAACTCTCTAACAACTCGACTCTGTTGTTCAAGCTTCAAAGGACCTTGACATCAAGATACCGTCGAAACGATCCTCGAAGTTCGAAACAAGGAGATTGGACGCGAAGATCGTACTAGCTCCCGGTTCGACCCTGGAGCTCAACAAGCCCAATTTCGTGCTTCTTTGCTCAGACAATGGGAGTCTGACCTTTACAGAATGATTGCAACAGCCGTGTCGAGAAAAAAAGTCTGTATATTAAAGCTCTCACCTCTGTCTCGTGAGCCCTCTCCTGTTCTCCTGTAACCCAGTTCTCCCTCTTCCTTTTGTCTCTGTGCAATGAACCCTCGACACTCCCTGATCACATCAGACTCTTCGGATCCAACTAGATCTCAGAGAGAATTGTAGTTGGAAAAACCGTTGCGAAGACTTCTTTTTTCTTTTGCTGCGACTAGTTTCCCCCTTTGCTCGCTGCCGTGCTCGCTTTCTGAGGAGTCGACAGTATAGATTTCATCACTGAAAAAAAGACAGATTGTCAAATTCCGCAAACGATTTGCAACCCTTTTGATTGGTTAGAAGGGAATTTTCACTTTACGAGAGGAGATCTCTCCCACAAAAGTTTGATCAGTTTGATCTTTCTCATCTCTTCATCCCTCCCTCCTCTTCTCTCCTTCATCCCATCAGATTCATTCACGATCAAAATGTCCGTAGCTTCCAACACACCGAATGGAGCAGTCGCTCTACCCAAACGAGCTCCTCAAGATCAAACTTCTCGACCCGTTTGGTCTCTCGACTCTGGACCTCAAACACCTGGTGGATCGAGTGAAGTACCTCTAGGTAAGCTCTCTAGCTCACTTCCTTCCCGTACGATAAAGCGAGCTAATTTCCGATCAAACTTGGCGAAACCGTAGCTTCGAAATGCGACGTACACAACAGGGAACGGACTGTATGCTGTAGGGATCTCAAGGGAGATGATGAACGAGCTCTAGTGAACCCAGACATTGTTCGAGATATCATTATGTAAGCCCTCTTCTTTGATCTCGCCTCTCGAGTAAGAACTTGAATCACTGACTCTCTGCTCCTCTCGCCTTGTAGTGGTCTAGCTGATGGTGAGCCGAACACTTCAATAGCAGGAGATGGAGCAAAGCTGACAGTCTCGAATTGATCGCAGGTTTAACGGTTCCTTTCGCGCTCACTGCTGGTCTCTCCTCTCTCGGTTCTTCTCGACTAGTCTACACTGCCGGTATCGCAGAACTCGTATCTGGTGCACTTTCTATGGGAGTCGGAGGATACCTCTCAGCTCAAGCGGAGCGAGATCACTACCGTTACTTGAAAAAGAACACCAGGGTAAGCTCTTTTCTTCCTGACTATCACGTAGATCCGCAAACTCACATGTCGAATCTCTGTAGGAACGTGTCGCACGATCCTGCGCTGGGGAGATGGAACGAGAAGTTAACGCCATCCTTTCACCTCTCGGAGTTGACGATTCTCTTTCTCGACGAGTTGCTGGTGCCCTTCTCCAAGTCGAAGCCACCCTCGGCGAACCTCAAGCTCCTCCATCTGTCATCCGCCAAATCCTCAACTCTGTCGCCCGACGACCGAGGTTCTCCAACCTTCCCTCTTCTCAATCTTCAGATCCCGAACGCGCAACCCTCCTTCCCCGCAAAGCCCCTTCCTCGACACAACCATCATCCGAAGAGGAAGAAGAAGACGAGAAGGGTCTAACGGCATTCTTACTCAAATTTGGAGAAGGACTCGAAGAAACTACCGACGCTCGATTGTTCATTTCGGCAATCACGATCGGTCTATCGTACTTCCTAGGAGGTCTCGTTCCCCTCGTACCTTACTTCTTCATTCCTACCGCCGGAGAAGGTCTCGTTTGGTCAGCAGGAATCACCGCAATCGTTCTACTGGTGTTCGGAGCTTTCAAAACTTATTTCACTGGAGCCGCGATCGGAATCAGTGGATACGCTTACGGTTCGATTACCACTCTGTTGGTAGGTGGAGCTGCTGCTGCTGCATCTTTCGGTGTCATCAGGGCTCTCGAAGGACAGAACGGAGAATAGTTGTCCCAGTTTTGGTTTCCTCCTTTTTTTGATTCTCTATCGTAGCACATTAGATACCCAACCTTTCTTTGTTCGCCTGATTGTATATGCATATTTCGTTCTCGCACTTGAAACCCGAGAAGATTCTGTTCGAAAAGAGGTATGCGAGTTACAAGTGAAAACACAAAGAAAGAAAAACGAGACAACCCAATCGACGAGAATATAACAAGATCTACCTAGAGTTCCTCATCATCGTCATCTACCGGTTTAGCTGCCTTCTTTCCAAAAAATTCACCGAAATCGTAAGCTTCGCCGACTCCAGCTCCAGAGACAGTTCTCGCCGGTCTAGGTTTCGAAGGTAACTCTACATCTTCTCCAAACTCTTTGGTGGCCTCGTCCAACTCTCCCTTGATCTTGTTGGCCTTCTTCGCCGCCTTTTTCTTGTCCTTCTTCGCTGCTTTCTTGTTTGCCTTGTTCAATCCAACTTCGTCGACACCGGAAGAGAGGATCTCTTTCGCGTTCGAGGTAGCGGCACTGACGACTGTCGATCCAGTAGGTCCTAGAGGTTTCGAAGAGAAGGAGACGGATTTCGATTTCTTCGAAGGAGGAGCGACTGAAACGATTTGAGACTGAGGTGCAGATCGCTTGGTCTTCTTTGAAGAAGTAGGAACGGGTTCTACAACTTGAGGTGCTTCGTCCTCTACCATTTCGTCGTCTTCTTCTTCCTCCTCCTCGTCGTCGTCGACTAGGTCGTCCAAGTTGAGATCATCATCGTCCTCCAATTCTTCGTCCTCTTCCATCTCTTCGGCATCTTCTGCGACCCATCCAACGTTGGCATCATCACTCTCCATACCCATAGCACCATCTTGCATCTTGACCGCCTTCTTGCCTTGAACTGCACTTCCAGCTCCACCTTCTCCGAACGCAACAGCGTCTGCCTCTCCAAAGAGAGCGGCCAAATCGAAAGCGGGAGCGAACGAAGTCAAGATTTGTGCAGAATCGACATCGGCGTCGGTAACGTTGTCGAGTTGTTTCTGTTCAGTTTGTTCCTTCAATGCTTGAGTCGAAGCGGCCGAAGGAGGGGAAGTGTAATAAGGGATTCGACCTTGAACCCAATCACGGAGGACTGAACGAGCGGTACCTTCGAGGTCGGGAACTCCTCCTTTGCGTAAACGACCTTTAGCTCGAGCTACTTCGAGAAGGAAAGAGGTAACGTCGGAGAAGGCGGGGATGTTGTAGAGCATTTGCAAGTGAGTTTGTTGGCATCGTTGGAGAATGATTTCGACTATACCGAACGAGCGACGAAGTGTGAGTGAGACTGAGGATGGAAAAGTGAGAAAGGGACAGAAGAAGAAAAACTCACCAGGTCCCTTGGGATCGCGAACGTCCTCAGCTTTGATCATACCTTTCAAAGCACTCTCCAATTCACCACGGGCTTCGACGACAACTCCAGGACAATCTAGTACTCGTACACCTTTCTCCAACACTACTTCTTGAACTTCTTTCGTCCAACCAGGAGTGGGAGCCACCGAACAAGCTTTAGATCTCTTGAGAGTGTTGATCAAAGAAGATTTTCCAACGTTCGGGTGTCCGACGAGACCGATAGTGAGAGAAGTCTTTACTGAAGAAGCGGTAGAAGTTGAAGGTCCGTTACTCGATCGGAAACCTTTGATCAATTCGAGTAGAGGTTTCGTAGAGGAACCGGAGGCGGATTGAGGAGTGGCGTTCGAGGATGCAGAGAGATGGTTTCGTTGCTGTTGGGTGGAAGATTTGAAGGGTAAAGTCGGAGCTTGAAGTCGAAGGTGAGTGAGCCAAGCTTGAACAACGTGAGGAGGTACGAGATCTATAGAAAGTAATCTTGTGGTTAGTCATTTGACGGAGGAGTCAAGAGTAGTTTGCCGAGAACATACCAATCTTGTTGAGTACGAGAACGAGCTTCTTCCTTCCACTGTCGAGAGCTTTCAATTCCCTCTCTACTGCCCTACACCTGGTTCCAACGGGGTCCCTCGCGTCGAGAACTTCGATGACTACATCACTCATTTCGAGTACCTTTCTCAAACTCTTTGCGTGAAGTTTCAAAGAGGGATCTTGAATCAGTTCTTCCTCTTGGTCCTCATCCATCTCTTCGTCGTTGAATTGGGAATCCGCTGCCAAAGCGGCTGCGAGAGCTGCGGTGGAAGCGAAAGTAGCTGAAGTTCCATTCTTTTGTGCTTCTCTGCGAGCGATCTTTTCTTCTTCGAGCTGGAGAGAAAAAAGAAAAGTTAGAATTCAATTCAACTCGAGAGAGATTTTGAAAATCGTTCAACTCACCCTTTGCTTCTCTGCTGCTGCCTCTGCCAAGATTTGATCTTTGTAAGGGAAACTGTTAGGGATTCCTAGCTCTTTAGGTTTGTCTGTGAGAGCGAGTTGAACAAGTTTAATCACCAAAAAAGTCGAGTTTCGAGTAGTGGAGGAACCGGGTGATGGGTATTGATAGACTTACTGCTCTTCCAGGTGACATCCTTTTTGGCGGCTTTCTTTGCTTTCTTTTGATGTTCGGCAACCTTGTGCTTGACCTTTGCTCTCATTCGAGTCGTTGTTCGGTTCGAAGTCTCTGTTCAAGTCCTCGAAGAATCAGTACAGCTCTCCAAGCAGTCTTGAGATAGTTGCTACACACTTTTACGAATCTTGACCATCCTGAATGAGTTGTTTTGAGGTGTGAGTGGTGAAAAGTTGAAAGAATTGGAGAAAATTTCTCTGCCTTATTAACTTTTTCAAGTTTCAATTGAAATCTATTTGAATTCTTTTTTCTCGATTAGCACCGCCTTTCAAATCCTCTCTTGCTCCTCACTACAATCTTCCATTGCACAACTACAGCAGAATGTCGAAACGGTCGAGAGATCCACTAGACGATCCGAAATCAGGTCCATCCAAGAATCAATTGCGAGGACTCTCTTACGTCGGTCAGAAACCTGCATTCCTTCAAAACGCTCTCGCTGCACTTCAAGGCGGTTCATCTAAACCGAAACCTCAATTCGATTCGAACGGTAGACCAACTATCCCTACGAGACCGGGAGAAGGTTCAGATGGTGGACGAGAGGAGGACGAGGAGGAAGAACAAGACGAGTGGGATTTAGGAGGAGGAGATGAAGCTCCTACAGTAGTAGTCCTCAAGGAAGGTAAACATTTAGACAAGGAAGAAGTAGACCGACTTAGAGCCCAAGGTGAGCAAGTCGGCAATACGAATGAATCAACATTTCCCTCTCTCTGCGCAAGTGCTGAATCTTACATTCTTGAGTTCAGGCAGTTCAATAACAGAATCGACAACAGCAGATACAGAGTCAACAAAATCGAAAGGATCTCTGTCGTTCTCGTCTGGAGGAGGTACCAAATCGAAAACGAAGAACGGAGCTGGACCTAGTGAAAGTTGGGAAAGCGTAGTAGCACGCAGCAAGAGCGAAGCCGAGTTGAAACAGGCTGCGAAAGAGGAGAAAGTCGTCGACGCGGCGAAGCAGAAGGAGAAGGAAGAGAAACGCAAGAAGAAGGAAAAGAAAGAAGCGAAAAAGAAAATTGGAATGCTTTCATTCGAAGAGGAATGACCAAGTGTCAAATCAGTACCAGTACCTCGCTCACTCAAGTTTGTTGTAATAACGCTCTAGCTCTCAGTCATCTCGGTCCTCCGATGTCTTTCTCTGTCGACTACTCTTTTTCGTTTCTTCAAGCCTCTCTTCTCTTCCCTCTCTCGACCTACTCGCCTCTCTCCCTCTCATGATCTTTTTGGAGGAGTATAGAGCATTGTATCACTTCGGTATAGATATAGAAAGAGAATCGATTAACCCGGGAACCGAGGTCAGTACTCAGTCGTCTCCAGTTTCTGAATTGGGCAACTGCGAGGAAAAAGAAACTGCGATTTTCTTTCTTCGCTGCACTCCCTCGTTTCTACTTTCAGATACGAAAATCTTCTAGTCTTCCTCTCACCTCGTACAAGTCGAGAAGAGAATTGGAGGTTTTACCATTTTCGGGATTTTTTCTCTCGCCTCGCCTCACCTCAAACGACTCTCTCATCCCCTTCCGATGTTGCTCTCTTCCTTCTTCTCCTCCCTCCTTTCGCACTCGAAGACAACAAGGATGCCGACAGACGAGAAACCCCTACTGCCTGTGAGCACTTCACCAGCTTCTTCAACTAGATCTTCAGCATCGCAACAACATCACCACCTTCCTCCGACATCTCCAGCTGCGAAACTCTTACTCCAAGCCACTTCGACTCCTCCACCTCATCACAAACGTCGCAGTCTCCTGAGCAAGAAACGATTCCTCTTCGTCGTTGTAGTTTACAGTATCGTAGCAGTCGGTTGGTATCGAGATGTTCACGCTCGAGCTTGGAAAGAAGCTATGGAATCGATCGAACGTTGGAGGGATACTTCACCATGTTTGGACGGTAGTGGAGCAATCTGTGATGCTTACGGTCACCCTTTCGTTCACCCTTCACCGATCGAAGTCGAATCCGTCAATTCTTCCCTCGTCTCTTCTCAACCTCTCTCTTCTCTAGGTTGGGAAGCCGACAACGTTTACCACCTCGGTCCACCTCTGTTCCTCACCAACCCTGCAGTGTACCTCTCGACTCTAGAAGATTTCCTACGAAACCATTTCCCACCTTCAGATTCCGACGAATCGGATCCAAACTCTCTCATCAACTCTTTACGCTCTTTCTTCCCTTCGGCTACGACTTTGAAAAGGGAACGAATCCATTACCCTTCTATTCCTAGAACGATTTGGCAAACTGCTCCGACCAAGAAGTATTACAACGACAAAGAGGATATAGTTCAAACTTGGACTGAATTGAACGAAGGTTGGGATGTCAGGTTTCATGACAATGAGTTGGCGGACAAGTGGGTCAGGAAGAGATTCGATATGGATTACCCTCAAGTAGCGAAGAAATTGGAAGTGAAGGAGGAGGAGGAGCAGAAGGTCGAAAAGAGAACTCCGAGAAGGAGGAGGAATAGAAAAGCTCGCAAAGGTGTTCATTCTTCTCTCTCCTCCTCGTTATCTTCGACGCATCGTTCAGAGTCGTCTTCAAGTTCCGCCTCCTCGTCGTCAAGTCCTCTTCCACCACCACCGAAACCAAAAATGGCGACAGTTTTGAACAACGGAGGAGAACGAGGAGTTTTAGCTGCTTGGGATCGTTTAGAAACTCCTGCAGTTTTGAGAAGTGACTTCTGGAGGTACCTAGTACTGGCAGTCGAAGGTGGAGTCTATGCAGATACGGATGTCGAATGTATGAAACCTGTTGAGGAATGGGGACTCGACATTGATTGGGAGGGTACATCGTGAGATTCGTTCTTCCTCCCTCTGTGTCGTGTTCAGAGCTGATACTCCGATGAATCTTTCTCAGGCCGGCGGATTATGAACCACCTTCCTGCATCGTCGGTGTCGAAGCTGATGTGGGAGATCGTCGAGATTGGGCAAAAGTGAGTTTGGTTTCTACCCTCTTTCAGAACTTGCTTGAGGACTGATCGATTCCTTCTCCTTTTTACCTAGTATTGGCCTCGACCTCTTCAATTCTCTCAATGGACGATGGCCTCAACTCGAGGTCACCCAATCATGCTAGACGCAGTTCGTCGAGTCGTCGAACAAGCTTTAGCTCCCGTTCCGAAAGACAACAAACCTGTCAGTGTGATGGAGAGAACTGGTCCAGGTGAGTTCTATCATGATTGTTGTCAACCTCTGAATCGACAGCTCGCTTACCGCGTCGTCTTCTTCAAACGATTTCAATAGGTCTCTTTACGGATTCAGTTCTAGCTTACCTTCAAGTGAAATATCGCAAGAACTGGACCAACTTCCAGAACCTTGGGTTGGAAGGGTGGAGATTCCATCACGGCAAACACGACAAGGGAAAGATGAGCTCGGAAGGTTGGGGAGATGTCAAAGTTTTACAAATTACTGGTTTCTCTCCTGGAATCGGGTGAGTGTTTCTGACTTTCCTTTGTATCTCACGATGAGTCTAACAGCGCTCGTCGATTCGGTAGACATATGGGAGCTGAAAACAAAGAACATCCTGCAGCTATGGCGTCTCACTATTTCGCTGGATCTTGGAGAAACCAAGAAGGTGCAGATGCTTAATCGACCACATGTACTGTATAAGTTATATATCGTCTATGTTGTTCTCGCTGTTGGCAAGGTTCAGCTTCTTCACTTGCCGTGACTTGACTTGACTGTAATTTTTGTTTTCCCTCTTTACTGCTCTAATGTCTTGCCGTTTCTTGGCTGTGCGTCCACTGTGCTGTCCACGTTGGCTGACGAGATACCGACGCCTCGGTGAGAGCCAGCATGAGTGGGGGCAGAAGGGAGAGAAAAAGGAGAATCGAATAAGAAGGTCTCTTGCGAAAGACAGTTCTGTGTCGAGACAGAGAAGCTACAATCTGTACGTACTATAGGAGTTGGCTAATAGACTGTGCTAGTTGACGATCCTCAGCTTTTAGTATTACTGAATCCGATGCAGAGCCGGCGAAGAGAGTCAGTCGAAAATGAAATTCGTAATCCCTCGATTAATGTCGTTGTAATCTATTCAGTCAACAACTGTAACGTGGTCTTGAGTACCGACAGACCTTCTCACCACATTTTATTCCACTCTTATAACATCTCCAGACGTCTTTTGCCTGACGAGTAACCCGAGCTCAAAGCTTGCAAACTCGGTTTCTGAAGTTGCCTTGGAGCCAGAACGATCACCGCGTCATCGGAATTCGCTCCCCGTCGCCCGCAAAGTTCGAGAGGTCCTCCAACTTTCTCCTTCTTCAACTTTTACCTCTTTCTTCTTCAACTTCTTCGATTTTCATCCCCCTAGATTCAAAAAATGGCTGCAGAAGGCTTCTCTCTTTCGCCGACGCATCCAGTAGAACATTGCGAGTTCGATGTAGAAGGTAGGGCTTCAAACGCATCGAATCGGCCGTGATTCATCGAGTTTTGGACGATTTAGCTGATAATTTCGTGTCTCGACGCTGTACAGGTATTCTGTTCGATATGGATGGTACCTTGGTGGATTCTATCACTGCAGTAGAGGCGGCATGGTCGTCAGTTGCCCAGGAACTCGGTATGCCTGCTGACGAGGTCATCGCTGCAACTCACGGACGGCGCGCGATCGATAACTTGAGGGACCTCAAGCCTAAACTTCGAAGGCTCACGAATGAACAGATGGATGAGCACGTACAAGAGGTGAGTTCTGACCAGTCCGGCTCTGTTTGAAACGTGGATGGGCGTGAAGATCTTCCCCCAAACTTCGAGGGACTCCATTTTCTCTTGCAACCCCTAGCATTCCTTTCTGCCTGGAATTGAATGGCAATAGTATTGGATGTTCTAGAATACTAGTAGAGGCTGACGGTGTAAATTGGTTGACTTGTATTGAACAGTTTGAGAAGCGTATTCTCAAAGAGGCGGACGAATTCAACAACCGAGTTCGTTCTCGTCGTGATTCCGAAAACTCGAGTCGTCGTGGCTCGAATCAATCCAGTCGTCGTCCTAGTCGCAGAGGAAGTTCAGGATCTGGACCCAACCCTCTCCTTACCGGTCTCGCTGGTGGTCAATTCGGAATGTCGAAACTTGTGAGTTTTCATCCTCTCTCCTTCAAGCTCATACGCGTAAGAGACGCAATGAAGTTTGAGCTGATCGGATAACTCGTGCTTTCGTCAGGAATCACCGAAAGACAAGGATCTCGACGGTGTCAACGAAAAACTCGCTGCTCTCAATACCGACGAACCTGATCGCATGGCTCAACTCGACAACCCCTTCGACGATGATGATGATGAGGAAGAGGGTCATTTCGATTTGAACGACTATACTGAGGAGGAAATTGGGTGAGACTTCGATGACTCTTCGTTCTCACTTCAATCTCGCAGGCGTAGCTGATCTCATTCCGTTCTCAATGATAACAGATGCCGAAACGCCAGTATTCGTATCCTTCCCGGTGTTCGTCGTCTCATCGACTCGCTTCCCACTGGTCGCTTCGCTGTAGCAACTTCTTCCGCAAAAACCTGTTCGTTCTTCTTGCCTGTCAAAGCTTTCCCATGCGCGAATTCGCTAACAATTCCATCACGCGTGTAGATGCTCACGGAGCTCTTGCTCGTGCTGGTATCAAGCGTCCCAAGGTCACCGTCACTGCTGATGATCCTCGTCTCGAGCGAGGCAAGCCTTTCCCCGATCCTTTCCTTCTCGCTGCCAAGGTACGTCTCTCCATTTGCACACGCCCATCGAGCTTGATCGCTGACTTCGCTTCGTATATTCAGGACCTCGGAATCCCTATCGAAAAGTGCCTCGTTTTCGAAGATTCTCCCAGTGGTATCAAGGCTGGTGTCGTTTCTGGAGCTAGGACTATCGCTATCTGCACCAGTCATCCTGGTAAGCTTATCACAAGTTTGGCGTCTTGTTTGGGACAGATTATTAATCAAACGTTGCCTTTTTTTCAGTTGAGAAAATCAATAACTCGGGAGCTCACTACATCGTTCCTTCGCTCGACTGCGTTTTCGCTCGTCGCAACAAGGATGGTTCGATCCACATCAGTGAGTTTCTGAAGTTTTCGTTTACTTTAAGCGGAACTATTTACTAACAAGCTTATTACCTCGACAGCTATCGATGCTCACCCTCCTGATCACCCTCGTCACGGTTCTCGTGGATCTTTCGTCGCCGTCAAGCCCGATTGGCGCGCCGAACGCGAAGCTCAAAAGCAAAAGCTCGCCGAAGCTAACGCTGCTGGCGCTGCTGAGGACAAGAAGAACGCTGAAACCACTCAAGCTCAAGTTCAAGCTTAGGCTACAAACTTCTCTATCCTCTCACTCGCTCGCTCTCACCTCAATATGCCCTGTTCATAGATTCCCTTACGCATATCTAAAACCCATAATCCATCCACCTCTTCTTCTCATCGAAGTCGAGTTTGATACCTCTCCATCCTTCTTACTTTTATCCCCTCTTCTTTCTCCTTTCTCCTATTCCTTTGATCTAGAAACCTCAGTCTCTGTAGAATTAAAACGGTACACGGCTTTGCAAATTGCCAATCAGTCATCTCCATTTCGCAATCCCTTCTTTTGAAATCGCTTGCACTGTGTGCATGGTGAAGGTGGGAGACAGATCGACGATCAAAAGGAGGTACGAGCGGGGATCAGCGCTTTTTAGAAAATCCCTCGGAGAAGGACCCTGTTCTCCGCTCGAACCCTTCGAAATTGATAACTAGTCAAATTTGAGTCGGTCCCACATCCCTCTCTTTCTTCCCTTCTCGTCACTTCTCCCCTTTTCACACTCTCCCTTCCTACCCCAAAACCTCTCGATCTACTACCAAGAATGACTACTGCATCTCACCAAGACCTCTTCAAGTCCTCCATCGCTTCCCTTAGAGTCGCTGGAGCCCACAAGGACCACTCGAAGGAGGACCTTGCTGCCATCGCCCCCATCTCCCCCCCTTCTTCGATCAAGGAGAAGGCAGAGTCCATCGCTTCTTCGATCAACCACGATTCGAACGAAGAGATCTCTGGAGGAAGGGAGGACTACGAAGGAAATTACAAGTTCGCACCTATTCGTGAACACATCACCGCTCGTGCCATGATCAAGAGGTACGGAGATTCGATGTACAAGACTGCCATCTCTGACATCGTCATCAGTGAGTCTTCTCCTTTTCAGCGGCCCACAGTTTTCGTTTTCCGAGGCCATTGGAATTCTGACTCTTTTCTCTCTCTTTTCCTCTCTCTCCGCAGTTGGTGCCGGTTCAGCTGGACTCACTTGCGCTTACACTATCGCTTCTCGTCGTCCTGATCTGAAGGTCACGATCCTCGAAGCTGGTGTCGCTCCTGGAGGTGAGCTTTCCGAGGGCTTTATTCGTGGTCACTAAACTTCCTTCGATGCTGACTTGTACTTCTCTCTACACTTACAGGAGGAGCTTGGCTCGGAGGTCAGTTGATGACTGCAATGGTCTGCAGGTGAGTCAAATCTGACGATTGCTCTTTCACTTTTGCTCGAAAAAATGCTGAATCGACTTCGAGCTCTTCAGGAAACCCTCTGACAAGTTCCTCACCGAAATCGGAGTACCTTTCGAGGATGAAGGAGAATACGTGAGTCTTCCGTCTTTTCCGACGTCGTTCGGTTCGTTTTTTGAGCTCAGACAATTTCGTCGTTTCGTAGGTCGTCGTCAAGCATGCCGCTCTCTTCACTTCGACCATCTTGTCGAAAGTTCTCCAGGTGTGCTCGTCTTTTCTCCAGTGCTCAGATGAAGAAGCATCGTCTTCTTTCTGTTTTTCCCAAACTCTTTCCCTCCAAACCCCTTTCCCCTTTCCCTTCCAAAGCCCTCTCGAGTTTTGTCTCCTTCGTAGTTACTATAGCTCAAGGAGACATACTTCTGTATAACTCGAGAGTGGTCGTCCCCAATCAAACGAAACACCGGTGGCCTCTGCTCGTGGGCGAGAACGATTGGAAAACTTTCGAGTTTTCTCAGTCGTTCCTCACTTCCTACCCACTTGCTAGAGAGGTCTGAGAATATACGGTCAATCAGTTGATCCAGATAATACTGGCGGAACTAGATTCGTTTGAAACCCTCTTTCGTTCCCCCTCGTGCTGATTCTCCTCTTTCGTCGTTTGCATCGAAAAAGTTCCCCAACGTTACTCGTGAGCTTCTCGCTGTCTCTCTCACTTCTCAGCTTCCTTCGTCACTAATAGACACTCTTGTTTGATAGTCTACAACGCTACCGCCGCTGAAGATCTCATCACCCGTCCCGATCCTCTCAGTTCGACTGGACAACTCCGAGTCTGCGGTGTCGTCACAAACTTCACTCTCGTTACGCTCGCTCACGGATTACAATCGTGTATGGATCCTCAAACGATCACTTCCGGACTCGTCTGTTCGTTCGCTGGACACGAGTGAGTTTTCGATTTCGAAAATTCTCCCCTTTCCCCCTCTTTTCTCTTTCAGCTGACCCCTCTCTCGACACCTCACCTCGTGCGTGCAGTGGTCCCTTCGGTGCGTTCTCGGTCAAGCGTCTCGCCGCTTCCGGTCTCGTCGACAAACTCGGAGACATGAGATGCCTCGACATGCGCTCTTCGGAGGACTACATCGTCAACAACACTCGTGAGGTCGTACCTGGTCTCATCACTGGTGGAATGGAGCTCTCTGGTATGTATCGAGTCACACTTTCGTTTACCTTTCGAATCCCTTTCTCTCCGATTTTCGAGTGTTCCCAACTGACTCTGACTCTCGCTCTCTCTTCCTCTCGACAGAACTCGATGGAGCGAACCGCATGGGAGCGTCCTTCGGTGGAATGTACGTTCAATCCAGTCTTTTCTCAACGTTCGAAGTTTCGAAAAAACTGACTTCCGTTTTGCCAAATAGGTTCGCTTCTGGAATCCGCGCTGGACTCGAGGCTATCAAGCTCTACGACTCGTACGAGATTGTAGACGGAGAAGTCGTCGGACCCGCTCCTGTCAAGCTTTCCGCTTGAGCTCGATAGGCGGTCGGAGAAGTTTCTCAATCTCTCCTTCTCTCTGTTCCTAGTTCCTCCTCTCTTTGTTTTCAGACTTTCAATTGAAAACGTGCCGTATATACTACTCTGCACTGTCAGTTCAAAAGCGAGAGAGAGAGAGAGAGAGTTGCGAAATAATTCAGACCTTCTCAGAAAAGGATGTGATGAAGCGAAAAGCAGGACAAAAGAAGCTCAATTCGCTGTCGAGCGACAGCAAGCGGATTCTAGCACGCACAGCCGAGTCTGTAGAGATAACATCTACCCCGTCGCCCTTGACAGATTTACGAGACTCATAGCGTAATAGAAAAAAAACAGTAAGAAATGAGAAGTGAGAGTGACTTGATTCTAAGTCGACGATTCATCTTGTTTACTACTTAATCGACAGTCTTATTTACCTGACATCACACGAGACAGCAAGAGAGGAGAGACTTAGAGCTCGTCGAATGTGATGACCAAAGCTTTTTTCTCGAAATCGAAATCGAGGGAGCACTTTTTTTTTCTTTTCATTTTCCCGCAGAGTGCTCCCTCGCTTCTTCCTCTGTTTTTCTTCTACCAGCCTCAAACTCACCGCCTCTCTCGTTTGTCTCGCTCTCGAGTGATAGAAACAGTATGCTCTAGTCACATTACGAGAGAGAGAGAGAGAGGCAGTCGAATCCTTTCCTCTCTCTCTTCTCTCTTCTTCTCTTCTTCACACTTCTCCTCCCTCGACTCTACTCCCTCTCCCTTCTTCGGCCTCAAAGCGGACTACCTCTCAAACGACTGAAACTCTCAAGCTATGGCTTCCATCACCTCGTTCCTTCTTCGCTGCATCGGTTTCAACTCGACTTCGAAACGAACTGTTCGTCAACTTCCTCCCTCTTCTCTCCTCTCGCTCGTCGCTGACACTCTCGATTGTGTGTCTAGACTCCTCGTTTGATCTCTACCGTCGTCGACAACTTGTCTCAACCTTCGATTCACGACAGATCGATTTACTCGGCTCCTTCTCTCAAATCTCCTCAACTCGCTTTCGAATCCGATCTCTTCAAGAACCACCCTTCTCGCTTCGTTTCCCTCTCCGAGCTGATCCCTGGACTCGCACCTCCTTCTGAAGTACAACTCCTCGACTTGGAATCGATCGAAGCGGAAGGAGAAATCCTCAACGTTGAATCGAAAAGGGAAAACGAGCTCGAAAGAAGGGTGAGTTCGCTCTCTTCTCTCTCCAATCGCCTCTATACTGACTCCTGACACTCTTTCGAAAGCTATGTGATTCTCTCGCTTTCTCCTTTCAACCGACTCCTTCTCTCGACACTCCTCCCCCTTCTCAAATTTCCATTTTCCTCTCCTCTCTCTTCGAATCGAAACCCCCTCTCAAACCTTTCTACCTCCCTTTCATCTTAGACGAGAAGGAACTCGAGTTCTGTGAAAAGCACGATTTGACAGAGGAGGAATACTTTGAATGGATCTACACTTCGAAATGTTCGAAACTAGACGCAAAGCTCAAATCTGAACCCATTATCTTCAACGATGGCACCAGCCCTTACTAGACTAGATCTTCTCTCTCTCTCTTGTATATCCTTATCATCTTTATCTGTTGTTATTAGAATCGTTTTCGTAGAGCTTCCACTCCCGTGTCGTTGTAGAAATTAGAATCCATTCTCCTCGAAACCGACAGACCTGACAGAGAGACGCCAGAAGAGTATCAGAGACACCAGGTACGATATTGATATAGATTCCCTGGACGCGAACAAAGATCGAAAAGCCCTACTAAAACAAAACCTAGATGTGAGAACGAAAAACGAATAAAATCCAGTTCGAGCGCGATGACCAAATCACTCTTCCTCTTCCTCTTCCTCCTCATCCTCGTCCTCATCTTCCTCATCTTCATCTCCATCGCCCTCCTCTTCGCCGTCTTCTGTCGAAGCTTCTCCATCTTGCTCACACCGATCAATGAAAGTCTTGACATCTTTCACTGCTTCCGCTGAATCAATCTGCTCGTCGGTGAGCGCATCGAGTCGCTCTGAGAAAACCTTTTTGAGACTCGTCTCGAGTCGATTGAGAGCGTTACGAGGAACAGCATCTCCAAGGGGTCGATTCTGCGAGAAAAGATTGATCAGCGATTGAGACGAACGTGTGGGAGAAGAATTGGCTCGAGCTTACCTCCTTCAGCTCAGATATCAGTAGAGTGAGAGCCTTGATCTTGAGGTCATCAGAATCTTCAGGGATGTGCAATTTGGGAAGAAGTTGACACCAAAGTTTGCGCTCGTCCTCTATTTACCGTCGGGAAAAGACGTCAGCGTCCGTCAAACGAGCGACCGAGAGAGAAAGGAGATGGATGACTCACTTTCTTCGGACTTGTATAGAGCTTTCGTCATCGTGATCGCAAGGTCGAGCTGAATAGATTCGTCGGGTTTGACACCTTCGATCTCGCTGTCGATAAGCGAGAGACGACTTTGTCAGCGGAGCGATAGAGTGAGGGAGATGATCTCGATACATACAGAGCTTTCTGAGGATCAGTCCAATCGACGAGTTGCGAACCGATTTGCAGAGGAGTTACCATACTCGACTTGTCTTTCAGCTCGTCGTAAACACTTCGGAGTACTTCGAGAGTCTTGATAACAACCTATCGGTAGTGAGGGTTCAGAGTCAACCGAGATTCAACCAGTCGGAAGTAGAAAAAACTCACGTTGCTGACTCGGCGCTGATTCTGAGGATTCGAGTAGCAGTAGATCGGAAAGAAGTACGAGAGACATTGTCGAAGCTCTTGATTGTCGGCAGTCTCTCCCGCGAAGTAGAGGAGAACGAGTCGACTCAAGATCTGTTCAAGAGACAAAGAACCGTTAGTCCAACCGAATCAAAACCCACGACGCAGGGATAGGGAAACAGTAATCACCTCTTCATCCGTGACCATACCCGACAGGATGAGTTTTGCGATACCGACTACGGCTGTAGCAGCTACTCGAGGATCTTCTTGATCGAGCGAACTACTTAAGAAACCGAGAATGATATCGGCCTACGAAGAAAGGAGAGTCAGCGTGATGACGTCTAGTGAGATACTCGCAAGAGAGACTCACGCCAAAGCCTCGCTCTTCACCGAAATTGATTCCATGAAGAATGATCAGATCGAAAAGAGTTTGAAGAATCTTGACTTGTAATTCTCCCTCGGTTGCCTCACTTTGCCGAGCTAGCAGTTGGAACGAGTCGAGAGCCATTGACTGATACAACCAAAGTTTGTCAGTATCGTCCACGAGCAAGAGAGAGGACGAGTTGACTCACCTTGTCGAGTAAACAACACAAACCGAGACAGATCAAACCTTGAGCGCGAACTTCGAAATCTTTCGTCTTGACAGCGGGAACGATCAATTCGGCAACGAGACCGTGAAGCATTGAGTTCTCTTGTAGAGCCTACGGGAGAGAAGCATGAAGGGGATCAGCGCTCGTGAGCTCATAAGTCAGAACGGGAAAAAGAAAATTCGTACACTCATGACTCGTTCCAGTAAAGCTTTGACAACGATTAGACATCTCAAATCGAGTTCTTTCCTCTTCTCGAGCTGTTCAGGGCCTAGAGATCTTCTCCTCTTCTGTTTCCGTTTCTCTCCTGCTCGCTCGCCTGCCTCGTCCTCTGAGCTTGAATCTTCTTCATCCTCGTGATCACTCATCTCCGAGTCCGAAGTAACAAGTTGAGAGTCACGTCGAAGGGATTGAACGATCTCAACGACGATTCGCATGAAATCTCGTTCAGAGGTTCCTTTGAGGAGAACGTCAAGGCATTGAGGGATGAGAGTCGGAGGTAGGGAGGAGTGTTGTAGCATCTCTCCTGTGAAGCCACCCTTTCGTCAGCGACTAGGGCTCAGGGGAACAACGAGAAACTAACGAAAGATTTGACTTACGCATCAGTTCAAACATTTTCCTCCTACCGATTTCATCCCCGTAATCTAGGTTGACTGCCATTCCTACGAGTTGTCGAACGATAAATTCGTGTTCAGCTTCTCGATCTTCCCTTCGTTCCTCTGATTCGAGAAGAACGACTAGTTGAGTCCATTCTGCTTGGATGAAGAAAGCGAGGGCGGTAACGACGGGTTCAATGTCACTGAGTAAAGGATTAGACTCGCTTCTGAGATAGCTGAAGTATACTCGAGCGAGGAAAGCTGAAGCCGGAGTGAGACTTTGAAAGAAATCATCTGATTGTTTCCAGTCAGAAGTTAGCGAAACAGACAAATTTCTGAAAAGTAAAGTGTGCCTACTCACCTCCAAACTCGTAGCCGTTCAACATATCTGGTCTGACTTCGACTAACGCTTCGACAGCCTTCTCTGCCACTTTACCTCCTTCTTCTCCGTAAACGTCGAAAAGTTTGATAAACTCTTCAAAGTTTCCGACTTGATCAGCCCATAGACCAACTAATTTCTTCGCGGCTCTCTGAACTGCTTCTTCTCGATCCCTCAATCCTCGACTCATAACTTGTTCTCGTTGAGCGATTGTGAGATGTTTGACTTGGATCGTTGGGAGAACATGGGTGAATGTGAGTCGACGGTTGATGGTGTCGACGTCGAGGGTTCGGCGAAGAAGTGCTGGAAGAGTCTCAGGTGTAGGGAATAGATTCATGAGAGCGGCACGTCGAACCTCACTGTTCGAAAGAGGAAGAGACGATTCAGCTACTCCGATCAATACAAATTGAAAAACGAGAATAGCTTACGCTGCCGAATCATAATTCATGATATCAACCAACACTTGAGATACTGATCTCTTCTCTCCTTCCTCGTCATCTGAATCATCATCTTCCTCCTCGTCTTCATCTGCTTCTTGCAATTTGGAGAGAGCGACAACTGCTTGAAGTCGAACCGAAGATTCCTTGTCTCGAACTCGGTCGAGGAGAGCGTTCTTGAGATGTTGAAAGGAATCATCACTGTCACGATGTACGTATCAGATCGATAGTTTAGCTAGAGGGGAAAAAGCGACGAAGCTCACTCGATTTCTCCGAGATTGTTGATCATCAAAGCGACGAGCTGAACACAGCGGTAACGAGCGATCTTGTTCTTCGCTTGGAAACCTCGCAGTAAGAAGGACAGTAGTTGGCTGACTAAACGAGAGGCAGGTCCATCATCTTCTTCGTCTTCTTCCTCATCTTGCTCTTGACCTTCTCGCTGTTTGAAGTCTGTCGCGCACAAATAGATCAGTACCTATTGCAGTCTCGAGGAGAGTGACATGCCTCACCGTAATCGACAGAGAAAGCAACGAATCCAGCGATAAACTTGATAATTCTGTCTCCTTGTTCGACTCCCTTTTTCACTCCCAAAGGGTAAATCACTGCCTCTCTGAACTTTTGACCGAATGCTCTTTCACCACTGAGTTGTTTCTGAGTTCCATCTTTCGACAGGGTGACGACTTTGGCGCATCGAAGGAAGAGAGAATGGAGAGTGTTGACATGTTTTCGATGAGACGCAGTTGTCTGTTGGGCGACCGAGAATAGTTGCGGTAGTTGTTCTAGAGGTTCTTGCAGGGTCTCGACTGTATCCTCCTCTGGTTGAACTGCTCGTTTCCCTCGAGGACCAGGCATTGTTTGATGAAATGTTCAGATTCGAATAATGATGTTTCGAGCGCGTTTGCGCGACTGTGTGACGTGGCTAGAGGTAATTTCAGCTGTTCAGATAGTCGGTAGAGATCAATGAAGTAGTGTAGGTGTTGCCGAGTGAACGGGAAGAGGTTGAGAGATTCCTCTCCTTTCTTCCTCATCTCACCTCGCCTTCCGATCCGAATGAAGACCAGCAATGTACTATACGATATATCCAATGCTTACAGACCGATAGACAAGCCGCGCTTCTTCTCCCATCTTACGTTTGAACGATCTATCAACTTTGTTTACTCACAACCTCAAGAGTCGGTTAACCTCGCCTCTCCTTCACGACGAGTAGCTCAAAAGACTATCTAATACCATACTCAGTCGTACGCCTTCAAAGAATCCCCTCCCTTCGTGGGGGCTCGAAACCCTCGTTCGAAAACTTTCACCTTTCCTTGAGCTTCGAACGAGAGTCAGCCTCTTTCGCTAATCGAATATTATTCAAGTAGACAACGAATTGACACGAGATCATTGACCTTCCGGAATCAGCCAACTGCGCTGGACTCGACTTCTTTTCTGCCTTTCACTCAGACCCTGTTTCCTTCTCTCGCACGACTGCGATCACTCACGCTCAACAAAGGAGGAAACCCCCTTCAGCGGCGCAGGAAGGAACAATATAACCTGCGGTGATGGAAACAGAAAGGCACGAGGGACTCGCAGCTTTTTTTTCACGAGTCCGCAGTTTTCACATACTTCTCGAACAAAACGGTGCTCTCGCCTCTCTTTCTCCTTTCTCTCCCTTCTCCTCACTTCTCTCTCGGGCTCCGTCTCTGTCGTAGGATCTCCTTCCCTGTCTCTCTCTTTCCGGGTCAGTTATTTTTTCGCTCTCAGTTTCCTTCCCTTCTCAAGACTTATTTAATTCGTATTTCTACAGTCTCCTAGTCTGTCACATCAAAAGAGCTGTGCTCTCCTCGACACTCCCTGTATCCTTTTCTATACATTGCTATCAGCAACAGATCAACGCATTCAAACATGAAAATCACTCTCTCGACTCTCCTCACTCTCTTCGTCGCGTCGACTTCTGTCTCGGCCGCGTGCTACCGCCGTCGTTCCACCATTCCTTCCTCTTCCACCAACAACGTCGAGCGTCGCACTATCGATCCTATGGTCAGTGTCCCGAAGGAGGTTCTCGTTCGTCGTCACAAAGGAGGAAAGCGTCTCGATCGTCGTGGACCTCCCGCTGGACCTCAAGGTAAAAGGTTTCCCTTTCATTCTTCCTCAAGCTCTGACACTGACCCTTCCATCTTCACAGGTAACGGAGGTCAGCAACAACAACGTTCAGCTCAAACCCAAAACGGGGGATCGAACTGGAACTCTAACGATTCCAACTCTCGAGGTGGATCTTCTCCGTCTTCGATGACTTCGGCTCGTGCTGCTCAACAGACCAACTCGAAGAATGCACAAGGCTGGTCCTCTTCTGCTTCTCCTTCGTCGTCATCGAAAGCTGCAGGTCAAGCTACGAAATCTTCTTCCTCTTCCGCCGCTCAATCGACTTCGACTGGTTCTTCTTCCTCCTCCTCTTCCTCTGGAACTTACACCGGAGAGGCTACCTTCTACTACCGTAAGCTCACTTGCCTTGTTTCCTCAAGTCTGATCGCTGAACTCTGTCATTCTTCGTCCACAGAGAACGGCGTGGCTGGCGCTTGTGGTTCAGTCGCTTCAGACTCGGACAAAGTAGTCGCCTTACAAACCTCAATGTACGGGTCAGGAGGGTACTGCGGCAAGACCATCACGATCACCAACACTGGTCAGTTTTTCTCTCTCTTCTTCGTCCTTTCTCGCTTCTTCACTCATACTCTTTCCTTCTTCAGATACCGGAGCTTCCACTACCGCCACCGTTGCTGACGAGTGTCCAGGCTGTTCAAGTTCGAGCTCTATCGATCTATCTACTGGAGCTTTCGACGCGATCGGTTCTGAAGATACTGGAGTCCTCAACGTTTCGTGGTCTTTCAACGTGAGTTTGTTTTCCTCCTCCTCCCAGGATAGTAGAGACTTACTCACTCTGGTTGTCCACGTAGTAAACGAAACCTCTACTCTTTATCAAACAACCCTCCTTTCAAATCATAGATTTTCCTTTTGTCTCTTTCTCTTTCGTCGCTGGTCGACTACGGTTTTCCATCGATAGCTAGTTCTATCGCTTTGTATAACATCTCTCGATGCTGGCGCTAGGCGTCTAGTTATTCGCTGTTGGAACGAAAGTCTTTCTCTGCGAAAAGCTCAAAATATCGAGAAAAATTCCGAGAAATTCTTTCCCGAAGTTCTCACTAGCTTGCCACGCACAGTCCAAGCCTCATACGGCTACGCATCAATGTGCGGTTGCAGAAAAATTGCTACTGATTCCCGAGTCGGCGGTTTGGAAACCCAGCATCGCCTCTCTCTCCCTTTTTCCCGTTACCTCTCAACCTCTTCAACCTCGCGACTCAAGCATGACTGCCGATAAGAAGACTCCTTACACTCCTCTCCCGCAAGAGGATGCACCACCTTCGTACGAGCAACTTCACACGCCCCTTCCTTCGACCTCTTTCAGACAACAACAACCCGTTAGTTATCTCTCTCCTCTCTCCCGTTTGAGCAGGGTGGAACCGCTCATCATGTCCCTGAATAGCTGTCGACCCCCCAAATGAGTTTCGAAGGAGCTAGGAACCCTAGTGAGTATCAGACTCTCGGTTCCGAGGTTCACGCTGAGCAGAGCTGATCTAATCGCATCCCGCTACCTGTAGAATCACTCGAAGTTGGACTCGACGGAAAGAGGGAGTGGAATCATTCACTTCTAGGTTGCGCTGAACGTCCAGGATTGACTGCTGCCGCGTGCTTGTGAGTTTGCCTTCTTTTTCTATCCCTTCGAGCCTCGTTCCTCCTCTCCTCGGCAACTGAACTCCACCTCTGTTCGATTCTCCTTGTAGCTGTCCTTGCATCGTCTACTCCCAGAATCACCATCGACTCACCTCTTTGACCGCGACTGGACAACCGACCGATTCGACTCAACCTATTTCTCTCTTCTGCGGTCTCTACGCGATCGCCCCGCAACTATTCGGACTCGGTCAAGTGTTCATGCAATGTTTCAGTCGTTATCAAACTCGTGCTAGGTACAGCATCAGAGGAAATGAAGTTCAAGATGCAGTTATCGGTAAGTCTTGAAATTCTCACTCCCTCCCTGACCTCTCCGGCCTGCGGTTCAACTGACATCAAACTTGAATACTTGATGCTGCAGCCGCTCTCTGTACCTCGTGTTCTCTCGTTCAAGAATCACGAGAAATCGAAGAAGAAGAACAAGCACTCAGATCCGCCGTCTCTAGATCAGCAGTCGCCGTTCCCGAACCTGTTTACCGAGACGAGGAAGAACAAGTCGCTCTTGTTACTCCTGCTGTCCCTGTTATCGATTCGAAGCAAACACAAGTTTGATTTTGAACGTTTCTTTCTGAGTTCTTTTCTCTTCTTCTTCCTTTTGTTGTCCCTATCCTCTTTCTCAGATTGTACTACTTCGACTCTCGTTACCTTTGTCACACCCACTTACTAATTTCTGTTGCTCGTAATTCACCTACGTTGATTCTTTATCCTATCGAAACGAGAATTCACTAGCTGCTTCTTTGCTCTATTAGCGGATCTCGATGAGTGGCCAATATCAAAGGGAGGTGAACACAGCGTGGCCGCCGACGAGTAGGAAATGTCAGAGTAACTGCGAGCTCAAGAATCGACTTTCACGTGAATGAGTCTCTACTATTTTCAATTTTTTTTTCTGCTCTCACTATAATGTATCTTCACTGCAGCCTTCATAAGAATGCGCCGTTAGGGTTAAGCATAGAAATCAGTGAAAATAAGATCTCCCTAAACGCGGTGCACTTTTTTGATGCGTTCATTTCTCGGTTCCCGTGTCTCTCCCTCCTTCCTCCTCCCATCCTTCTTCTCTTGAACGAAACTCGAACAACCTCACCTCAATCAAATAGTCATCTGAACTGTGAGTCACGAAAGCTACTCCCTCAGCCTTTCATCAACTTCCTCTCCTCAACTTTGTTCCAGCTCTCGAACCTCCTCTCATCCCAACCAATCGCTTGTGGAACAGCTCAAACAATGCAATCACCTCAAAATGAAATCCGTGGTGTAGTACGCGCTTTGGTTGAATCTGAAAAGTCTGTCGATGTGAGCTCTCACAAGTTTCCTCTGTCTCTCTCTCTGCTCGAACCTCCTCTGACCCTTGAACCCCCGTTCGAGCGAGAGAATAGATGCTCGCTGCAGTCGACAAGTACTTCACTCAAGACGCCCAAATCGTTTACCCACTCTTGAACTCTCCTCGAGCTTCAGGAATCGAAGGAGTTAAATCGGCATACAAAATGTTACGAGTTTTGACTTATGGAAACTCTATCGAATTCAACGTGGTAGCTTGGGACCGTATCAAATCTACCAAAGGAGTTGAAACTCAATCAGGTTTTTTGGATTTGGTGGAAACTTTGAAATTCCGTCTTCCTCTTCCTGAACGTTTGAACCCTGTAAGCTTCTTCTCTCTCTTTTCTCTGAAGAACACTGTTAGCTGACAACGATGAGAATTGTGATGGTCAAGTCTTTCTCGATTCGTTTCTTGACTCGTATCGATTTGAGGAAAGATTCAAACGATATTTGGAAAGTTACTAAACAAGAAGATTCTCTCCCGAGTGATTACGCTTCTACCGGTTTACGTATCTTCCCTTTCGATCGTGAGATCTCTAACCTCATCAAGGTAATGAGCCTTTTCCTTTTCTTCCTCTCCGTTTTTACCACCGAGTAAAAAGCTCAAAACAAATTGACTTGAATTTTCTTTTCAGTTCACTACCGGTCTCGGTACTTTGGTAGTTGGATCTCTCCTCACTCGTCTCAACTGGCTCTACTAGTTAAGAACCTTCAACCGAGAAGATTAAAAGTTCTTTCTCTTCGCTTGCAAAAACAAAAATCTCTCGTTTTGCTTCACAAGTAGTTTGTTCTCTCTGTCTCGATTTTTGCTCTCGTTTGGTTTGTTTCTTTCTCGTTAGTCTCCCAACCGTTTGTCTCTCCTTTCTGTCGTTGTCAATAGTTTGAAACCTCGTTACTTTTCACTTCCTCACCACTGTTTCGCAAAGATGAGAGCGAGAGAATGTATGCAAAATTTTCGAACGTGAAATCGAACAGAATAGCTTGAACGTCATCAAACTTTTGTCCTTTCTACCTCTTGCTCAACTGCAGCAACCATGTCGGACTCAGAATCTGACTCGACTGTAGTCACTGGATCGATCATACCGGAACAGACGCGCCCAAGTCGCTCGAAATCTCTCCTCTTCTCGATCTATCGTTTTCCTGTTCACCTCAGTCTCATCGCACTACGCTACGTCTACCTGGCATACCAATCGATCCTAGCATATATATTCAGTGGAGAGTATCAACCTTTACCGGAGAACCACAAATTTCTGGGAAGAATAGCCATCATCGGAGCAGGTCTCACTGGAATCAGTTCAGCCGCTCATGCAGTCGACCATGGTTTCGATGTAGTAATCTACGAAGCAGAAGAGAGCGTGGGAGGAGTGTGGGCAAGGGAGAATTCTACTTCTCAACTACAGCTCAATTCTTTCTTGTACCGTTTTCACCCTACTGTTCGTTGGACGAAAGGGTTTCCGCAAAGGGATGAGATCATCGGACAAATCAAGGGAGTTTGGGAAAGGTACGGTTTGGAAAAGAAGACAAAATTCAAGGTAAGTTAACTTTTCCTCTCGCGAGGTAATGTAAGCTCGAACGAAATTGACAGAATGATTCGGTCGTTTGATGTAGACCCGCGTTGAGAGAGTCGCGAGAGATGAGAGCTCGACTGATCCTCGCAAGCATGGTCACGCTCGTTGGAAGATCAACGACGGCGAAGATGGAATCTTCGATGCGATTGTGAGTCTCTCGTTTCTCTGATGAACTGTCGCCCTTCTTCCGAATCTGATTCGTACGTCTTCCGTAGATCTGTGCTGTCGGTACTTGTGGAGCTCCCAAGATGATCGAACTCGAAGGTCAATCGTCTTTCAAGGGCAAAATCCTTCATTCTTCGCAACTCGACAACGCTCTACTCAAGGGGAAGAAAGTAGTTATCGTAGGATCTGGCGCTTCAGGAGTCGAGGCTGCAGAGCTCGCTGTACAAAAGAAAGCGAAAGGAATCGTGGTTCTCGCGCGAAGCGACAAATGGGTCATCCCAAGAAACACGATCGTCGACATCTTGTTGAGTCTGCAACCTTTCGGTCGTCAGATGGTGAGTCTCTACCTCTTGGTGCTGTCTAAGCTTGAGCAGTCGCTGACGAACGCTTCGCTCTCTATAGCCTCTGTCGTTCATCCCGGAATGGTTCATTCGAAAACTTCATTACCGAGATCTCGAACATCTGTCCCCAGCGAAGAATGCCAAAGGTCTGTTTGAAGGGTGAGTATTGATCTTCCTACTGAGCTCGTTCGAGAGGGTTCAAGCTCACGAATCATGTTGGCTTTTTCTCTCCTCCAGCACACCTATTGTAAACGATGAGTATCTCGAGCACATTCGCGATGGCCTGATCACCTACAAGCGTTGCGATACTCAGAGAATCGTCGCTTCGGGAATCAAGATCGTCGAGAGAGAGAGAGGTACGAAACCTGGAGATGACGGAAAGGAAACACTAGAAAGTGCTGATGTGTAAGTATTGCCTGCTCTATCTCCTCCTCATCAGCTCCAGGACTGAGAACTGACATCGTTCCCGAATGTTCAGTATCATCATCGCTACTGGTGAGCGAAGAGTTGCACTTGTGCGAGCCCGTTTTCAACTTTCGCTAACTCTCCCTGGTTCCGTCTAAACCTTCTGTTTTAGGTTACAAACGCCCTGACCTAGACTTCTTGCCCGAGGATCTCTTCCCTTCTGACAAGGATCGAGACTACCACCGTCCTTCTCTCTACCTTCAGAACTTCACCGTCGAAGATTGGTCCGTTCTCTGTACAAACGCTTCGTATATGGATGGTCTCGGTACCGTCGGTAACTGGCACATCGGTATTTACTCGAGAATACTGCAAACTTTCTTGCTAGATCCTTCTACCCGACCGATTCCAGCAGCTATGAAAACTTGGGTGAGCTTCACCTTCTCTCTCTCTTCTCGACACTACGCTTTCTCATCTAGCCATTCTCGTGCCATTAGGTCGACGTAATCAATTGGGTCAAGAAACTGGCTTGGGGTGAAGACGATCCTGGACTAGCTTTCTTCAGCTACATGGAGTTGTGCATTTGGATCGTCACTTTCCATCTCTTCAATCCTCGTCGACTACCCTGGTCAGTCTTTTCTCCTCTTTTTTGACAAATTGAGGGCTTCAAGCTAACCGATAGCGAGAACAGGCTCCCTTTCGTTCTTTTTGGATTTGGAGTTCGACCCCAGAAAACGAATGGGTTCAAGCAGTCAGCTGCGAAAGTGATCGCTACTTCCTAGATTAGAATAGATACAATGTCTGTACTTGTTTCCAATTGGCACAGCGAGACAGTTTGTAACAGCTATGAATGAATGATTGTCACAAAAAAGAAAAAGATATCTATAAACCAGATTTCAGAACGAGATTGCCGTTGACCAAATCTGCTACGGCTTTAACGAGTCCCGAGATCGCAGCCTTGTTCTTCGGTTCGTTCTTGAGCGCTTTCCTGAAGTGGACCAAGACGTCCTTCGTGGTAGACGTTTGATTAGGTCTAGTTTTGAGGAATCCGATCAAATTTTCTTTCGTGATCAATCCAACTTGTTCAGCTCCTGGTGAAGGTGATTTGGCCTTTCCGTTCTTCCTTCGTTTC
The DNA here is from genome assembly GCA_010758995.1 of Sporobolomyces pararoseus. NCBI lineage: Eukaryota > Fungi > Basidiomycota > Microbotryomycetes > Sporidiobolales > Sporidiobolaceae > Sporobolomyces > Sporobolomyces pararoseus. The sequence goes on from RSDY01000013.1 coordinate 109,550, forward strand.
GAACCGTCTCCACCATCTGAATCGATGCCGGAACCTCCATCAGTACGCTTACGTTTTGAGAGTGAAGAAGGACCAGGTGAAGAGTTTCGACTCGTGCTCGATCGACCAGAGGGTGAAGTAGCTCGTTTGGCGAGGTACGCCGATCCACTACCGCTAATAGGAGTTCCGGCTCGGGAAGGAGATTGAGGACGAGAGTAAGAAGAGGGAGATTGAGCTCTTCCAGGTTGAGGACTCGTTGGTCGACTCGAGTTAGGTCGACTTGCTGAACCGACTGAGGCATTGTCGTCGTCGTCATCCGACTATATGGCGAGATCGTTGAAACAGCGAAGCAGTAAGCGAAAAGATACTCAACACAGGAGAGGGTAAAAACTCACGCTAGCGTAAGGGTTCTCCTCGTCGTCAGAATCGTAAGCACCACTCTTGTCGGTCTTCTTGACAAGTTTCTTGATCTCTCGACCAGTACCCGTCAATTCCTCGTCTTCGTCTCCATCGACATCGTCCGGAATCTCGTCGGGACGTTCAGCTCCTCTCATCTCTTTTCGAATTCGTTCCTGCGTGGGTCGAGAAGGTCAGTTTGCGATTCTATGGCGTGTAAGAGAGTTAAAAGAGAACATACCTCTAGTTCTTTCGTTTCGTCTTCGTCCGCCAAATCGTCAATCTTTGCGATTCCCTCTTCGTCATCTTGGAAATCTTCCTCGTAGTCGAACTCGTCGTCGTCTTGATCTCCTCCACCTCTACCTTTAGCTCTCCCTCCACTTCTCGTTCCACCATCGTTGGTAGAAATGACAGTTTTGATTCTAGGTTTCCCTCGAACGTCGTCATCTTCGTCAATTTTGATTCCCGCAGCTGAACGGGCAATCATTCGATCTCTCAAGTTTCCACCTCCATTGCCTCCTCGAGCAGAAGAAGATTTCGCTCCTTTCAAATTTGGTCGAGACGGTGCCGAGGTCGAGGCGGAAGTCGAAGGTTGAGGAGTCGAATCTCCTGAAGTAGATGCGACAGAAGAAGTACCAGCCGGAGGCGCTACTCGTTTGTGCATCACCCACCTCTCAGTTTCTTTAGTCTTTTGTTGTCGGTTCCACTGACAGTATAGGAACGATTCTTCGTGAGCTCATCACAGAGAGAAGGAGTAAGGGAGTAGAGGAAGAGAGATAGATGTACCTCTTCTTCAGCTTCTTCCTCTGCCAAAGTGAGATATTTCGGACCTTGATTGAACTTGTACCAACGATTGATAGGAACGACTTGAAATTCATCTCCATTCTCTCCGAAGACGAAAGCGACGTAGTTGCTTCCTCCTCCTCCTGCATCTGAAGCGTTCGCCGCAGGTCTCCAACCTTTCAAGCTAGCTCGGTTCCCGTTTTGTTGCTGTTGTTGAGACGACGAAGAACCTTCTCCTTTCGAGTTGCCATTGATGTCGACTTCTCCTGCTCCTCCTTCGAGCCTTCCGACCCACCTCTCTTGACCTTCATCGTCTTCGAGAACCCAAGGTTGCCATTCTTCCCTTTTCAACCTCCTACTTTCCTCACTAGCGACGAAAACTCGCCTAGTTTTCTTCTTAAACATTCCTCCAGGACCTCTCGCTCTTCCTCCGGTGACTAAACCACTTGTACCTTTCCCAACGAGAGTAGGATCCAACTGTTCTTTAGGTTTCTTTTCGTCTCCCCCTCCTCCTCCCTCTCCAGCTTGACCATCTTTCTCAGCTTCTTCTTTGATCCCCTCTTTCGAGTCTCCTTCTCCTGTCGGTTCTTGTCCATCGATTTGCATCTCTACTCCAGCAGCTTTCGCAGCTCTCTCTTTAGCCCTCTGGTTGAACCTCTCTCGATCTTGATCGGTCAACCTCCTAACCGTTCTAGGATCTTTCCTATTCAACCTAACCGGTCTAACAAACATACTCTCATCTCCTGGATCTACAACTTTTTCTCCCAGCGCTACAAACTTCATAACGTTGTGTTTCCATTTCGAAGTTGAGGAAGAAGAGGAACGGAGGATGAAATCTGTGTAATTCGAACTCGTTGGTAAAGGGGAAGGTGCCGCGGTTGTAGAAGTACTGTTGGAGGGAGATGGTCCGGATACTCCTGCTCCTGTCGCTGTTGCTGTTGCTGAGGGGGAAGGAATAGCTCCTCCTCCTCCAGAAGGTTCTCGTTTGACAGGTCGTAGTGGAGCAGGGGGTTTCTTCTTGTGAAACATTGTCAATCTGTACCCATACAGACAAAACCAGTCAGCACGTTGCGCTTAGAGGAGGAGCGGTAGGAGAAACGAGGAAAGAGAGATGAGAGAGCGGGGGAAGAAAGTGAGAAGGACCGATCAAAGGCTGCACTGAGTCGGATAATTTGGAAGATTGGTAGCAAGTTATACTCACTAAATATGGGATACTGCAGTTGAAGCAGTGTGAACTGAAAGAGATCAAGCTCCGAAGAGTCGTTTCTTGTCTCCACTTTCCCACCTTTGCGCATCGTTACAATCGACTCGAGATGGTAGAACGCGATGTATTGATCATAGGAGCTGGACTTTCTGCCCTTCAAGCGGCGAGAACTCTTCAATCTTCTTCTTCAACCAACTCTCGTAAAATCGTCATCCTCGAAGCGAGGAACAGGGTAGGAGGAAGGGCCTTGACTCACTCGCAAGGAGTAGAAGGACCTCACGTCGATTTGGGATGCTCAATGATCCATGGTTACTACGAAGGGAACCCCGCGAAAGAGCTTTTGCAACAACTTGAAATGGTTTGTCCCATCCCTTCCACTCGTCTCTTCCCCCAAAGAGCCTGATCTGATATGAACTTGACGATATAGGACGTTCATATCCCAGAAGGAGCGAAAGGATTGGTTTACGGAGATGGAGGTCCTTTAACCGAAGCTGATTCCACTTCTCTTTTCGCAACTTCGACTCAAATGGCTTTCAAACCTCAACCTGAAACTTCTTCGACAAACTCGGTAGCAGATTTACTGTTCCCTACTCTAAACTCGAAGGATGAGAGGTTGATCGCGATCGCGAGAACGGCAGAAATTGGTGCAGGGGTCGAACTGGAAAAAAGTGAAGCCCTTTTTTCTCCTTCTTCCCCTGCTTGAATCTCGCCTTCCTTTTTCGATTCTGAGCTGACTTTGATCCTTTCGGAATAGCTTCTGCAAAATGGACTGGTTTCGAGAAAGGAGTTGGCGGAACTGATGCTTTCCCGGAAGGAGGATACGGAGAAGTCGTTCAGAATCTCGTCGCCGATTTCAAGTCACAAGGAGGGGAGATCAAGCTCGATGAAGAAGTTGTCTCTCTCGAGTACCTCAAGAAGGACGGCGAAGAAGGAGGAGGGATCAGAGTCACGACTCGATCCAATAAAACCTACCTCGCAAAATACGTAATCTCGACCATTCCCCTCTCCGTCCTCCAAAAAACCCCCCCTACTTTCTCTCCTCCCCTCTCGAAATCTTTCCTCTCTGCAGTTGAACGTACTCTAGTCGGGAACCTCGAAAAGGTCGTTTTGAGCTACTCGAAACCTTGGTGGCCTTCACCTGAAGAAAACGGTTCTTTCCTCCTACTCCCTCTCTCAACCTCTCAATACTCTCCCTCAGAATCGGCAAACGCTCCTCCTCCTACGACACTGAGGGAACTGTTCGAAAGGACTTCGATTCCGGTGGTCAATTTCTACCGAATCGGGTCGACCCCTCATCCTACTCTGCTAGCTTACATCGGAGCAATCGCCGCTCGACACCTCTCGAAATTCAAAGATGAAGAAATCAAGATCGCTCTCCACGACTACCTAGTCGAGAGACTAGTCGGATCTTCCCCTACTTCCGCTGAGAAGGACAAAATCTCGGAACCTATTGATTCAGTCGTTACTCATTGGACTTCAGATCCCTTCTCCCTAGGCGCGACTTCAACTCCTACTACCCTCCTCAAATCTCGAGATGGTACGGAAGCGACTCCTTTGGATTTCATAATTTTGAGTCGACCTGAATGGGACGGGACCTTGGGTTTCGCAGGAGAACACACTGATTTGGACAATCATGGTTCAGTTTGTGGAGCTTTGTTGTCTGGAAAGAGGGAAGGGGAGAGAGTCGCTTTGATGTTGGAGGCGAACGAGAGGAAAAAATAGGCCTAAATGAGTCTGCAGACGTTTTTTTTTGAAGCTCAATCTTCTCTCGGCAGTATGTATCGTCGTACTTTGTTTCTATATACCGCCTTTTGTTCTCTTTTGTGTCTATTTCGATGTTCTTGTACATAGACATAGTCATCGAAGTCTTCTGCAACCTTTTCTATCGAGTATGCGATTTCTTTTCACAAGCTTTCGCAAACCAAATCGTTTATTTTTTTTTTCCTTTCGCTTCATCCATTCAACTTCTTCTCCATGACTCCCGGTTTCGGCGGCAAACGGGGGAAAGGAAAGGAAATCTCGGTATTACCGACGTGAGCGAAAAAAAGAAATCCCTCGGATCTGACCTTTCTGCTTCTTCTCTCTCTCCTTCTTCTTCCTCCTCACACATACTTCAACTTCAATCTAACAACTTACAAACCATGGTCAAAGGTACAGTTTGCAATCAGCCCGTCGTTTTTCCCGAAAGAGTTGACTGACATCATTTCCCACATCCGATCTCTCTATCGAAATCGTTGCAGCACAAGTAAACGTAGAAGATCAACAGGAACATTATTCAGCAGTGGTCAAAGGAGGTTTGACATCTGGTATGATCGCTTTAGGAGCTGGATCTGCAGGTGCAGTTGGATTACAGAGGATGAACGTCGCAGCTTGGAGAGGTTTAACTTTACCTTTGAAAGCTTTCGCTTTAACGTGAGTATAGTTATTTCCCTTACTTTTTCATTACTTGCGTACCTCTGATTCCTTACGAGAGTGGTGGCTCTGACCTCCGATGATAACATTTCCTCGGGAATCGCTTGTAATTTGTACTGACAAGTGTGTCTCTGTTTCGATTCTGTCGTTGGATATAGATCAATCACTACAGCAGGATTCATCATCGGAGCAGATTCAGCATCTCGTAAATTTGAACTTTCAAAATATTCAATCGGTTCCGGAACGAAACTTGAAAAAATCTCTCACGAGCAACAAAGGTTGGAACAAGAAGCTGGAATCACGAAACCCAGAGGAGAGGTTCGAGAAGTTGGAACTAAAGATGCTTTGTTGAATTGGGCTAAACAAAATCGTTGGAGTGTAATTTTTGGAGCTTGGGTAGCTAGTATGGCTGGAAGTGGTGCTTACATCGCTGCTACACCATTATCTTTCTCTCAGAAACTCGTTCAGGTGAGTGAAACTCGGGACACTCTTCTACAGTTACGAAGCCTTTTTTTTTTTCTTTTTCGAAATTGACGAAAACTTTTCCTGGGATCGTAGGCACGAATGTACGCCCAAGGACTCACCGTGGCGGTTTTGCTGGCTTCAGCTGCTCTTACTCAGATCCCAAACGAAGATGGCATCTCGGATGACGAAGCGAAACGCATAGATCGGGAACAAGGAATGTACGCGTGGAAGAAGGATTCTCCCCATCAACAACAAGTAGCAAAAGAACACCAACAACAGCAAGCTAAAGCTTAAGGAGCACGAGAAGGTCTAGATCTATGTAGTTGTTGTTTCTCATTCTCTCTCGCCTCTCCTCTTCTTAGAAATCCCACAAGTTTTTTTGTTTCTTCTTTCTCTTTTGTACACGATATATATAAATTACTTATTTACAGACGTTTCTCCTCTTCTCCTCTACTATCCTTGATGTCTGGTCCCCCGGAGAGAGATTCGTTGTTGGTCGACCTTTACTCGAGCGCGACTCTTACAATTTCGCTTTGTAAGGTTTCACCATTGTACCACTTTCATTCTCCTCCCTCACAGTGTTCACTAGTGTACCTAAATTCATTGAAACAGGTCAACATGTCATAGAGTCAGCTTTGAAAGTGAAAACAATTCAAAAAGTTTTGAGAGCAAGAGTTAAAAAATGAGAAAGAAAAAAAGAAAAAACTCAAACCTATTCCTTCTATCCAACATTCTACCAAATCACCATCTTTCATAAAGGGAGATTCTTGACTAGTATCAGTAGGTAATTTCCTACCTATCGCGATTGGAGAACCGGTCAAGATTAAAGAATGTGCAGATAAGGTTGAACCTTTTGATAAAGTTGATAAAAGTTTTGGCTAAGTAGACCACACGTTGTACCATTGGCAGTACGAGAGTCAATGAGATCGATCGGTTTCGTGAGGGAGAGACAGAGAGAGAAGGATACGAACGACGGAAACGAGCATTTCGGAAGTTTTGCCTTTCTGAACGAGCTTTTCGTTGAGTTTAGTATTGAACTCTAGTGAGTGAGCGTCAGGTAATGAAGAAGGTTTAACAATACAAGGACCAATAGGACACCACGCTGAGAAAACGCACGACCCGAAGAACGTCAATTCCTTTCTCTCGAGCTCAAAAAAGAAAAGAAAAGAGAGAAAGAAAACAAACTGACAATCATAATTTTTACCCATCCCCCATTGACCTGCACCACCTTTTCCACACAAACCTCTAGAACTAACATCGTTAACTACTGTGAACCCACCAACATATTTCATAATTTCTTCTTCCTTTGTATTCGGAGGTAAATCTTTTTCACCAACGATTACACACAATTCAACTTCGTAATCATTCTTTTCATCTCGAGCGAAAGTAGGAATAATGATCTCTTGTGAAGGACCCGTGATAGTTGTAGTAGGTTTCAAAAACAAACAAGGGATCGGAGGAGGTTTCGCAGAGTTTGAGTTTGGAGGAGCGTATTGAAGTCCTAATCCTCTAATCGTTGTAATTTTCGAGGAATCGAGCGGTGCGAGTAGTTTGAGTACAGTTAGAGTTTTAGAAGGGTCGATTTCGAATTGAGAGGAATCGAAAGGACTCGAAGAGGAGGAAGTAGTAGACTCGGTTGAAAACACTAGTGGATGAGCTTGAACCAGTTTGTTTCGGTGATAGAGTAAACCTATATCTCCTTCTGTGATACAATCTCCGTAGTAAGTCTGTGTAATTGGTTCCAAAAATCAGCTCGATGACGACTGATTGGCCCGTCGGAACTTCGTGTTGGGAGAGGAGGTGGAGAAAAAAAGTAACAAGCAAGGGAAAAAGCTTTTTTTTACTTTACCGTCTTCTTTCGCGATGAATCTGATCAATTTTGTCCACGTCATGAGTGATCGTTTTGTGTGAGCGAGGGATAGAAGGAAGAGAGAGAGAGAGAGGGACAAGTGGAGTAGCTTCGACTGGAAATTCCAATTCCCCCGCTCTCTCAAATCCCGACTCCTTCCTCTCACTTGAGAAAGTGATGACTACTACAACAACAACGACAACCCGGCGACTAGAATCTTTACTCGGCGTACCATCTCCTGATCGAGCTCGTAGAGCAGCTCAAACGAGTTTAACTTTATCAGTTTCATCATCCCCTTCCTCTTCCTCTCCTACTCCTCTTGCCCCTTCTCAACAATTAGGTCAACTATTGTCTAGTTTATTAGAAACTGAATTGATCAATCAAGATAGGTTATCTAAAGAAGTAGAAGAATCTAGAGAGAAGAAAGATGAATTGTTGATCAAGACTCGTCAACAAACTAAAACTATTCATTCAAACTTGAAAAAGTTGAAACGAGACAATCTCGAATTACAAAAAGGTGCTCAACAAATCAAGAACAGTTTGACAAGGGATCTAGACCAGGAGGATGACGAGGAGGAGGGTCAGGACGAGGACACGTTGAGAGAGAAATTGATAAAGTTATCATCAAAGAGGAAACAGTTGCAAAGTGCTAAACAATGGTTTGGAATCATTGTCCAAGCTGAACAAATTGGGTTAGCATTTCACTCGTTTCACAATAGAAAAAAGTGAAGAAAAACACTGATTTCCCCTCTCTCTCTCTCTCTCTTTTCTATTTCTATTCAGATTGACAGTATTACGTTCATTGGAATCTAATTCGTTACCTCAAGCGTTCAGGAGTTACGTAGGATTAGTAGATTTCATCAAAACAGTTTACTCTGAAACTGAACGTTTGAAACAAGGAGGAAATGCAACTGGAAATGGAATGGTTGGATTAACTAGTCACTTGGTAGGGATCGCGAATTCAGTTTGGAACTCTCTAGTAAAAGTTTTATCAACTAGGTTGTTGAACAAGTTGGAAAGTTTAGGTTGGCCAACTCCATTCCAAGAACCTTTAGATCCTTTCGAAGATTCAAAAGTTGCAGAATTTCAAACCGCTTTCGTTGATTTACTCACTTTGGAATTGTTACAAAACAACAATGTTTTACCAGGTTCTTCGACGACGACTAAGAAGTCTAAACCTTTATTAGCGATGGTACCTTTAGTTCATCCTTTAATTTTGAGATTCAAATGGCAATTCTCTTCGAACCGTTCTACCAACCGTCTAGACAAACCTGAATACCCTCTGTCTCACGTTTTAAACTTGTTGACCGCTCACGAAAGGTTCCTCTCTGAAGATGTACAATACTTGTTATCTACGAACGGGTTTGATCATTTGGACGCTTTGAACGAATTTACGAGTTTGTTGTTACCACTGTTGAGTACTAGGTTGAGACAACATTTACCTCAATTAGTAGGTGGAGGGTTACCGATTACAGTGTTGGCACACACGGTTTACCAAGTAGTTGAATTTGATCAAGTTTTGAGGAGTAGAGGTTACAGACCTAGGAGAGTAGGAACTAGTTTACAAGAATTTGAAGAGCAAGAACAACAGGAAGAAGAAGAGTGGGAAGGGTTGAGTCAAGTGATTCTAGGTAGGAAAGAATGGTTCGAAAAATGGTTACAAGGTGAAAGGGAATTTTTTGATACGAAATATTTCCAAGCGATCGGTTCCTCGGAAGCGTGGCAAATCTTGTCTAGGGAAGATTACGACGTTAGTTTATCTCCTTCTGGAACTAGACCTACTCATTCAGCTTTGAGAGTTAAAGAACTTTCAGAACAATTGTCTCAACGTTACAAACCTTTACCTTTGAAACATACTTTACCTTTCTTGTTACTGTTACATTTACCAATGTTGCAGAGTTATGCACAGAGGATCACTTCTAGTTTGGACGCGTTTGAGAATTTGAGTCTAGGTTCGATTTTACCGGGAGCTTTAATGGTAGGGGTTCAAACTAACGCGGCAACTCAAGGAGTAGGGGGAGTTTCTAGGTTGGTGAGAGCTGGAGTCTCTGCTAGGTGGATGAGTGAGAAATGTGAAGAATGGGGTGAAGAAGCTTTTTACCTCCATTTGTACGAATATCTACAAACTTCCATCTCTCAAGACAATGACAAGTTATCAGACACAGGTACCGATTCAGAGTATTACAGGGAATTGGTGGAAGAAGTTCTAGACAATTCAGACGGTACTCTGTTCGATCGAGAGAAGAAGAATTTTCAAGATTTAGCCGATAGGTCAGAAGAATTGATCGTTAGACATTGTACTAGAGAAGTTTTGAACGAATTGAAACCTTATCTGACAAAGCAACTCTCTCTTTCTCTCTCTCTCTCTCTCTTTCTCAATCAGAGAAAGATTTACTTTCGCTTTTACTGACAAATTTCTCTCTCTTTCTTCGTATCTAGACGCTTTGATAGATCTTCTGATTCCTACTCAGGAGAGGATTCAACCGACCCTTCACAAGTAGTAGAAGAAGAAGAACTTTCACTCTCTCCCGAACTAGTCAAACCTCTCTCCCTTTTATCTTCTCTCCTCTCTGTATTGGTAAATTCCTACCCTCCTACAACTCTCCAATCCATCTACCGTAGAATCTCTCAATCTCTATCGAAACTCTTGTTCGAACGACTCTATCTCTCTCAACCTCGTTGGACTGAACAAAGTTCGAAACAATTAAAGTACGATTTAGAGCAAGGGTTCTTGATGGCAGGGAAAGAAGCCGGAGTTGGTAATAGAGGTTTGAAGAGAGGTTGGGAAATTGGGTTGGGAGGTGCGAAATTGTTAGGGTTACCTAGTAAGAAGAAAGAAGAGAACGATTACGATCCGAAGAATCAATGGATTTTCTCAAAAGTTATGAAAGTCACTTGGGATTACAACGACGACGACAACGGCGACAACGGCAACGATCGGAATGGCGAGGAAATAGAAAGAGAAGGAGGCGAGTTTGGTAAAATGATGGAAGATTTAGGAATTGGTGAACAAGTTTTCACGAAAAGTCAAGTGAAAAGTTTATTGAGGAAACGACCTGAATGTTGGAGATAAAGAACACACCTCTCTCTCTCTCTCTCTCTCTCTCTCTCTCTCTCTCTCTCTCTCTCTCTCTCTCTCTCTCTGCGAAGTGTGTGCAATCATAAAAGAGGAAAACTAGACAAATAGAGTCTTGTCTTGTTTTCAAGTAGATTTAGGTGCTTGAGAAATACTGAAAATCATATCCAGAGCTCCTCTGACTTTGGTCAACTCTTTTTGAAACTCCAACTCTTCGTCTACTTTCCGCCTCAACCTAGTGAAGAGAGTGTCAATCAGGGGTGAGAGACCGAGAGCAGTCGTGTAAATTTCTATAAATTTCCAAAAGATTGTGGGTTGTTAGTCAAGCATCGGATACAAGAGGTAGAGAGGAAAAGAGACTTACCTATGAGTTGATTAGCTACGTCTGTAGCTAGTGAACAATACCTAGGATTTGTTACGTGTTTGACCAAGAAAGATAAAACTGGTTCTAACGAAATATCATCTCGGTTCGCCAATGCGATTGATAATCCATCTCTGTGAATCAATTCTTCCATCAAAGCGAAACTAGTAGCCGGAGTGACATCTTTCCTCATGACTGAATCCAACGCGTCTCCGTACCTGAAATTCTTCAACATTTTATCCCACTCTGTCAATTTCCGTTTCCTCTCTTTTGAAACTTTGATCTCTCCGTTCGAGACCGATTTCAAACCTTCCATAGCTGAAGAACCAGTGTAAACGTTTCCTCCAGCTCCAGCCCCTGCCAAGATGGCATCGTAAGAAGGAGTAACGTATTCGATAGGTACTCCAGCTTTCCTAGTTGCTCCAGTTCTGGTCCTGATCGATAGAGAACCGTCCGACATTCCCGCAACGATGTGAGAGTTGTTGGGAGACACTGCCAAACTCATGACTTGACCTCCGTACCTCATCGTGTGTCGAACTCTCCAATTATCTTGAGGATCGTAAACTTTGACTAAACCGTCCAATCCACCACTGAGTACCCTCTTTTCACCATTCTCTGATTCTCCCCAACATAAACTAGTGATCGCTTTCTGATGGTTACTCAACGCTTTCAAACAGTATTCAGTTCCGGTATCGATTTCTTCTTCTTCTTCTTCCTCTTCGTCGTCGTGTCGAGGTTCGAAATCCTCCTCTTGTTCTCCTCCACTGAGGGCTTCATCTTCCTCCTCTGCATCTTCGAGGTTCCTATCAAACTCTCTAACCAATCCAACTTGACTCTGTCTACTCCTAGAAGTTGAAGCTCCCAACAAATCCCAAACTCTCATGATCGGTCCTCCAGCACTGATTGCCAAAGTACCTTGATCTCCTACCAAAACTTGATCAACTGGTTTACCATGTCTACCTAACCAAACACATCCAGATCCACTCTCACCACTACTTGACTTTTCATTAGTTCTAGAATCCCACAACCTAACCGTATTGTCGTAACCTCCAGAGAAAATCAAACTAGGTGAATTCGGTACGAAAGATGCGGTACGAACGTAATCCGTGTGAGAGTTGAAAGTTCTCAAAGATTGAGAAGTTGATAAATCGAATAAACGAATCGTCGTATCTGATGAAGTAGTTAATAATTCAGTTCCAGATCCTGGAGAGAATTTCGTAGTGTGAACAGCTCTACAAAATAAGACAACTCGAACCTCGTTAGCTGAAAAGAGAGTAGAGAGAGAGTGTACACAGAGAGAGAGAACTTACTGTTTATGAGCTCTAATACTTCTCAAAATCGCTCTAGAATTTATATCGAAAACTTGTACCAACCCACTCTCGTCCCCGGCTATACACAGTTTACCATCTCCCCTGATCTCTCCCGAAGTGGCAGTCTCTTTGAATCGAGAGATGGTTTTCACTACCCTGTTGGTTTTAGGGGAATAAATTTGTAACCGAGTACCAGAAGTTACTACGTAACGGTGAGGTGAAGAAGGTGAGAAATGTACATGAGTGATCGGTGCATAAGACTTGAGAAAGATTGGAGACTGTGTATTCGAGAGAACGAGAGATGAGGAGAGTAGAGTTAGCTCTCTCTTTTCTTGACCTCACAGACACACATACACGAGGGATTGGGTTTTTACCTTGAAACTCTTCCAATAAACTGATTCCTTTTGTTGTAGAGATTCGTTAGAGGTTCTAGGGGGTTTGGGAACCACCAATCTAGAGAACTCTGCCATTCCTTCTTCTCTACCCTTTGCTAGTCCAGTTTCAATACAATAGAAAGTTTCTTGGGAGTTGATCGAGTGTATTAAAGCTGTGAATGGGCGTCTAGAGTGAGTTGGGTGAGAGTTGATTGATGAGAGAAAGACTCGAACTTTTTTTTCGACAACTCGAACAACTCGAAATTCGCACATCTCTCGCGGAGTATTCGGAAACAGCTCGTCGCGTCGGGACTGAATACATGAGCGATAGAAAATGCCAAAAGAAATTTCTCGAAAATTGCACCCGAAATTCGAGAAAGGCAGAGAACGGCAAGCGAGGTTCCAAACTATTCACAACGACAGAAAGGGGGAGAACACAAAGGGTACAGAGTACGAGAAAGAAACAAACAAAGGGGAAAAAGAGAGAGAGTGTGCGTGAGAGAGAGAGAGGGAAAACTAAAGCTCGAGTTTTCTTTCTTGGGTTTTCTCAAAGGTTTGTACCTAGCACACTATGGTTTCTTCCTTACTACATACACCGAAATCAAGCTTTGACTTCTTTCTGAGCGACACCACCATTGACATCCTCGAAAGCTTCTTTACCTTTCCAAACTGCTCCTCCCTTTTCAGGTTTCTCGTAATCCACTTCGACAGGTTCGAATTCAATCCCTTTCCCACCTTGTTTCTCCCATTGATCACTCTTTTCATGTTTCTTGTAACCTAAATCTAAATATTTAGAACGGAGTTCACGTTTGTGAAGAGTGTCGATTCCTTGAGTTTGTTCGATTCGAGAAATTACAGAATCTGAAACTTGATCATCACCAGTGAAAGACATCATCAAGTTTGGGGGACCTAATGGAAGTGAAGGAGAAGTATCGATAGCCCAAGTGTGAATTGTCTAACAGAGAAAAGAAAAGATTCGAGCTTTATTAGTTTTCTTTCTCTCTCTCTCTCTCTCTCTCTACTTTTCTCCGCGCGTGAGAGAGATCGGGTATAGTCTCAATGTAGAGAAAAGGAAACAACTCACTTTTCCATAAGTTTTGTGAAGTTCTTTCATAGCGTTTTGTTCAGCTAAATCTTCTGCCATAGTTGGAACGAAACCTTTTGAGCGGAGACACAACATTCCACTTTCTACTTCGTACTTGTCTATAGCGCATTCACATCCAAGTCTGGAGTTAGCTTTCCATTGTGTAAAGAGAGGGAGAGTGGAGACTCAACGAGAATGCCAATATTTTTGTTCTTCTTCGGGAAGAGAATCGAAAATCTCTTCCGAGATAACGTATTCGATACCGATCAAGCTAGTTACATACAGCGTACAGTATGTTCGTCGTGAGTGAAAGAGACGTAAGAAGGTAAAAGTAAAAGTTTCTCTTACCGAGCGTCAGCTTTATCAGAATCGTAGCTAAGTTCGAAAAGAAAAGAAAAAAAAGTCAGTTCGATTTTCTCTTTCTCTCGTGGAGAGATGGGCGAGCTTACATGACGCATTGACGAACAGTACCTTTCTCGTGTTGAGGAGCGCAAGAACAGAAATGATGAGAAGCGACAGCTCTAGAACGATCTGGAAAAAAAAGTTTGTCCCTCGAGAACCTCATTGTAGTCAGTTCACCTACTTGAGGCGTACGAACTGAGAGATTGGCCAAGTTACTCACCAGTCGAGTAAGGATGTAATCCAACCACTATCAAAAGAAGAAACGAAAGGATTGTCAAAAAGTTCAGTTTCGTCGACAAAGAGAGAGAAGAAAAGAGAAAGATTATTTTTACAATGTTGATGAATCGCGTTGATAGGTGCGAAACTCATCATTCCAGCGTTCGAAACGTATTCAGAGATAGGTCCACTAGTAGTCCCATACGAGGAAATGATTCGTCAGTCGTGGAATTCGAAGCATGAGGAGAGAGGGAACTCACGACATGTCAGTTGTGGTAGATAAGTCGCGTGTGAAGTTGGACGGAAGGGAGCGATGTAAGGAAGGAAAGGAAGGAGAGAAAAGGGAAGAGAGAAGAGAAACGTCGAAAGCGAAAAAGAGCGACGAATTCGCTGACGTCGATCGATTCGAGCTCGAGCCTCCGACTCTCTTCCTCTCGCCCTCTCGAATGACATCTCTACCCTCTGGAGAGTGAGAAAAAACGAATGAGAGACAGAAATTGCAGATGAAACAGAAGACCTCGAAGAAAAGAGAATAAAGAGAATATTATTCAGCTACCAATTCGCCTCTACTAGCGAAAGTGAGGTGTTGGTCTCGCAGCGTGCTCGGTGGGTGATGAATAGACTTCCTTCTTCTCCTCTCCCCAAATCGTGACAAAAATCGTTCTTCCTTGAATTTCCTCTCCAAACAGTTTCCCATGTTTTTCTTTTTTTGGTTTTTGTCGATCGTTCAAACGTTCAAATCATTCCTAGGTGAAACAACAACGCTTAGACTATTTCAGGAAAAAGAAAAGGAAAAAGACGTCAGTAACCGAAAATGTGAAGTTTTCGAAAACGAAGTACTCCTCTCTCTCCCTTCCTTGCGGTCGGTCAAGAGGAGACTGTAGGCAGTAAAGACTCACAGAGACGTTGAGGCTTGCCCATGGAGGACTTGAGGTTGAGCGACTTGACGTTTTGCCAGTGCTTCTTGAGGAGGGAGATCAAGAAGTTGATGGCCAACATGGTGTTGGCGAGGACCTCCTCAGCGCTCATCTCTACGTGGCCAATTGCACACCCCATGCAGAGAACCTTCTTGAGTTGGAACTTGATGGTCTGTGGAAACGAGAGGCAAGGAAAATCAGAAAAATGAAAATTGAAAGTAAAAGTGAAAACTCACGGATTTGACTTCGGCGACCTTGTTTCCGAGGTCCTCGTTGTGAGAGATGGGAGTAGGGAACTTTCCAGCCTTGGAGAGACCGGGACCGAGAAGACGAGGGATTTGCTTGATCAAAACTTCGGAAGCGAGGAAAGCGTCGTACTTCTTAGCGAGCTTCTTGACGAGCTTCTTGTTCTTGTTGAGCTTCTTCAAGTCCTCTACCGACATGTACTCGAGCTCGATGAGCTTGGCACGATCGATATCGGCGGCATCAGCGAGAATGCAGATCGACATGCGAGGACGGGGGATGTGAGGGAGCCTAACAATCGATTCCTTCCCGCGTCAGTTTCCTTCATATGTGTGAACCTTGTGAGGTCTAGGTACTCACTTGATGGTTCCCGAGAAACGCTTGTCACGTTGAGGGTCGTAGTTCTTGAGACCGATTTGGAGCTCGATCTATGATCCATCCCGCATATCAGCTTGCCCGCTCTCGTAGCACTCCAAGTAGAAAAATGTTACTTACGGTCTCAACGAAGTTACGCTTCTTCTCTCCCGAAGACTCATCGATGATGGTCTTGATTTGGTTGCGCACGCTGCTAACGCTGATCTTGGAGGCCATTGTTCTGTGAGTACCGGGACAAGCACAGGCAGTCAGTACAGCCGCTAACTGTCGAGAATCACTGGTTAAGGGGACTCACGGGGTTGATCTCAGAGATGGAGAAAAGAGAAAGAAGAGGGACCGATTTTTTTGAGGGAGGTGAAAAAAAAAATCTACAAGGGTTTCCTCAACTTCTTCGGGACATACTCTTACTACTCTAAACGGGATTGAATATTTGTAACTCGATTTGTGCACTATTCGAATGCATCGCTCTCGAGAGGTGAAACTGGGAGGTGTTGTCGAACTCTCAGGCTTGTCCCCTTCGCTATCTCTCACTCTCAAATGTCTTCAGGATTAGAGAGTACGCATACTCGTTCCTACCTATCTCAAGGCTTTCACTGACTTCTCTTTTGTTCACAGAATCGCTCTTTCAACTCAAAGTGAGATCGTCATACCCCCACCTCTTCCTTTCCCTCCCCCGACTCTACTGATTCCCAGTCTCTCGAATCGTTGTCAGTTCACTACGAAACAATTACAGAAACAATCTCGTAAAGCAGCGAAAGATGAAACTGCTGAAAAGGCCAAACTGAAAAAGGTGAGAGCAGATCCCATTTCACCAACTCTCAGCTTCAAAAGAGTTGACCTTGACTGAGGCTGTCTACTTCACTTAAAAGGCGCTACAACAAGGTAATCAAGAAGGAGCGAAAATTTACGCTGCCAACGCGATCCGGAAAAAGAATGAATCCCTAAACTTGTTGAGGTTGAGTTCTAGGATCGACGCAGTAGCTAGTAGGGTAGAAACTGCAGTCACTATGAGAAGTGTAACGGGTAGTATGACGGCAGTCGTCAAGAATATGGATAGAGCTATGCAAGATATGAATTTGGAACGAGTTGAGTTTTTTCTTTTCTGTTTCCTTTCTCGCTTTCCACTCTCTCTTCCTATTCGCCTTCTCGCATTCGTATGGCACTCTATTCTGTTCTCTACACGTTACTGACGTATCTTCGTGTGATTAGATCTCTGCGGTGATGGACAAGTTCGAATCGCAATTCGAAGACCTCGACGTCCAAACCGGTTATTTGGAAGGAACTCTCTCTTCCGACAACGCCATTTCAGCACCTTCAGATCAAGTAGACCTCTTGATGAGTCAAGTTGCAGACGAAGCTGGATTAGAAATTCAACATGAACTCCAGGGAGGTGAGAAAGCGAACAAGGTTGTACCGAATCTCGAGGAACAACAAAGGGTTACTGCTACGGAAGAAGAAGAGGACGCTTTGGCTAAAAGGTTGAGAGCTTTGAGACCTGCTACTAATTAAGCGATGCGAAGCGGTCACCTTGTTCTTTGTACAGACTGTTGGTTTAGAATTCTCTCATTCCATTGGCTTTGATCCCACTTTCCCCTGTAAGACTCTCTCATATTTGCTCGCTCTCTCATTTTCACACGGACCTATGACCGAGAGATGAGCAAATTTGGCGAGACGCAATGAGCATTTTCATTTGGAAAAATGCAAATAAAACCTCATCTTGCTAGGACTCTGTTGATTTCTCCCGCCAAGTATTCCTCCAGGTGCCTCATACTCGGTATAACGACTGGTTGAGTTTTTCCTGGACTTCTCAAGGTTAACAACGGTTGTCGGGTTGAAGCGTTCGAGCTCGGGAACGAGGAGGACGGGAATAAAGATTCGGAAGAAGAAGGCGATGTCATCGGAAGGGGTAGGGAGAACAGTATGTGAAAGGTGTACCTACACACGGAGTTCGAAACAGTCGCAAACTAAGTCAACTCTCTTCGTTGAAGGGGAAAGGCACGATTAACTCACTTTTGGTTCAATCTGATCAAAGCTCTTCCCCCTAATTGAGTTTCTTCACCTCTCATAATCCTCATGACATCTGTACTCAATTCCCTAACAGTAGAGACTGCTTCCCCTTCCTCCTCGATAGAATCGTTCTTCCGAATGAAATTCAGTTTTCTTTCCCCACTCCAGAGCTCAGTCTCGACGTTAACTTCTTTCCCTGATTGCTCATTCTCGTGTTGGGACTCGACGCGTTGCAGTATCGATTTGAGAGTGTCGATTCGATCGACGTATTGCAAGAAGATTGAAACTGTCGCTAATAACGGTCTCGTCCTCGTTGCTGTTGATCGTTGATCGGGCCGTTGACGACGAGAAGAGTATTCTTGCAAGAAGAGGAGGCGTAGGAGCGGAGATAAGAGGGAAACCGGCGTGGTTTCACGAGTTTGACTAGTCGAGGAAAGTTCGCTCGTCGGAGAAATCTAAAGTGGAAACCGAGAGTGATTCGTATGGAATGTTCCGCATAGATGAAACAAGGAGTCGGATTGGCTCACCATTGAGAGTTTCAACTGCCAACCTCCGATTGGTTTCAGCTCGATCGAATCATTCTGGGTCAAATTTCCCATTCTGTATTGTGCCCCGAGATTCGGATCATCTTTCACTTCTTTGATCAACTATTGTTCATGTGAGGGAAATCAGACGTCAGTTGGGCCAGCTGCTGTCGAAAAAGCGGAGATTGAAAAGACTCACTTTCGCAAACAATTCTTCTGCGAACGCCGACCTGTTCCTCCTTTTCAAAATACCCTCAACTCCATCATCACTCTCTTGAGTCTTCAGAGTTTCCCGCTCGTTCTCGTCTCGTCGATCTTCCCAAACTTCTCGTTCAATCCTTCGTTCTCCTCCCACTTCACACAACTCGATACACAATTTCCTCCCTCCCCCTCTCTCGACATCCGGACTGACTAGTTCTCTGATACCAGCCACACTAGCTCTCCTGAAGTCTCTAGCAGCTTCTTCGAAACCGTAAAAGACTCCGACTTGTCGAGCTGCACGAGTTTCATTTTTACCAGTCAAAGTCGCACCAGGTAAAGCACCGAGAGGGATCAGGGATCTAGAAGGTACAGAAGAGTGTAGGTGTAGTATTGTCGGCCATGGGTCGGGAGATTTGGTCGAGATTCGTTTTCGCTGAGTTGTTCCTGCAGTAGCAGAAGCGGGAGTTTGTTCAGCTGATGGTTGTTGCGAGATAGGTTCTTGATCTTCGTTTACTTTTTCTGCTGCTTCTTCTTCGTCGAGAGGTATGAGATCTTCTGAAGCATTGAAGAATAGTTTCGCGTTCAGTTTGAGGGTTTCTAGAGATTCTGCGAGAGGTAATCCGGCGATAGGGTTGAGAGTCGGATCTGAGAAAGAAGGGGGAGGTGGAACAGAAGTCGGGACGAGAGTGAGAGTTTCGTGAGGGAGTGGGATCGTGTTGATGTCGACGTTGGGAGGATCAGTAGCTGGAGAAAGGACGTTCAACAAATCGAGAGCTGTCGATAATTCTCCTCGAGCGATACTGGACATTCGAGGCCGATACAGGCGAGGTTCATCAGCCGTGTGTTCTCGTAGCTCGTTCCAAGGAAATGCTCGCAAGGGAAACGACTCACGTCAGATTGTTCAACATGGTTTCTGCGAATTTCCTCATTTCTTCGGGAGAAGGTCTACCTTGAGCATCTTCTTCCGGTTTGTCCTTGTCTGCATCTTCTGCTGGAGGATTTCTGATACTCTCTTCTGTCACTGTCGAGTAATCCCCTCGTTCTGCCCAAACTTTCATCAACCTCTCTTGTAAACTCTTTGTCGGATCATTCCTGTGACGAGGAAAAGCTCGAGGTTCAGTCGGAACAGCTTCATATACAAGACAAGATCCAGTTGAACACACCGAGTGAACACCTCTGACCCGTCTTCGAGGTTGACGTCTTGTAATCTTGGAGGTTTAGCGAACAAGTCGAAATCTTTCCCATCATCTGCAAAGATCGGTAAAGGTTCTAGTGAAACATGTTGCTGCCCGCTCATAGCTATCCACCTGTCGCTCTAGCTGTCCAGTCCGAGTTGAGTGATGAGGCGATGTTATCGGGAGGAGACACGAACGTTCCGGTTGAATTCGACTCTCTTCCTCCCTCCTTGCTGCTTCCTACTTTCGAAATCTGTACCAACGCTGAAGGCGAAACGACAACGATCGAACCAAGTAGTTAATGCCCTCTCAACGTTCTGAACCTTTGTTGGTTCAAATCCCCCCGTCTACCTCCCCTCTTCTCCTTCCAGCCGATTCTTCATCAAGACAATCTCATTCTCACTCTCACTCTCACCGCTACTCCAACTCTACCGACTCGTTCACGCTCAATCATCGTAATCCAGATATACCAGATGACCTAGAGTTTGTCGCACCCGGTCAATGGGACGAGAGTATTCAACAGTTTAGGGAAGACGAATACGACGACGAAGAGCAAGATGGATTGCATCTCGATGACGACGAGGATGCAGATATAGAAGATTGGACTCTCGAGGAAGGTCACATCGAGGGAGTACCTTGTGCCAACGTGAGAATGAATGCCAAGTAAATCTACACCCTCAAGTCTCGCTCTCTAGCTTTCGTAAAACTAAAGAATCTCTTGTATTTTTTTAGACATTACCAATCGACAGACTTTTTACAACAGTTGTTCAACGTACTTCGACACGACCTCGCTATCCCAGGCTGGTCTCATCTACCGGTCGATACTCCTCCGACTTTGATCCAAGTTCACAAAGTTTCCGGATCTCTCACCAACGCCGTCTTCTTCGTTTCTATTCCAGAGACTCCTCTCGAACTCGACGTCATAGAACCTCTCGAGTTTTCGACTTCGAACGGGGAGAATGAAGAAAACGGTACTCCTATCAACGGTTCTCGACCTTCGACTTCTTCTGGAGGAGACAGTTCGTTCTCTCCTTTGTCACCTGCCACTGTATTCTCCGAACTCGAAAAGGGTAGGCAGTCAGCTGCAACCCCTACTCCACCTGATCGAGCCGTCACTCCTTCCCCTCCCGAAGAAACTCCTTCAACTCCCTGCGCTAGCACTCGAAACCTCCCCACTTTCGACTCCCCCTCGAGCTCTCAGCCCCAAAACGATCACTCTCGGGACCCTTCGAACGCATCTTCTTCAGCTTCGACCACTCATCCTAATTCGACCCAAAAAATTCTATTCAGTGCTCCTACTCTCCTCCTTCGAATCTACGGACCTTCTTCCGGTTCACTCATTTCTCGTCGGAACGAACTACACATCCTTCACACTTTGTCTTCTCAGTACGGGATCGGACCTAGAGTGTTGGGAACTTTTGCAAACGGGAGAGTCGAAGAATATTTCCATTCGAGAGCTTTGGTTAAAGAAGAAATGAGGGATCCTAGAGTTAGTAGGTGGATCGGGAGGAGGATGAGAGAGTTGCACTCGGTAGATTTGGAACAGATGATCAGGCCTTTGACGGACGAAGAGGTTTCAGCGAAAGATGCTGCAGCTCAAGCGAAAGAACAACAACACAACAGGAACAAAGTCGACGCTTGGAACCGAGACGATCATGAACAACATGAAGGAGCAGGAGGAGGAACTGAACGACCTGGACTTGACCGTAATTTTTCTAGTGGAGCATCTTGCTACTCGATTTCTTCAAACTCTTCCCTTTTCTCTTTCGGCACTTCTTCGTCTTCTTCCTGTTACTCGTACTCCTCGACTGCCGATTCAGTCGCTTCGAACTCGACGATCGGTTCTCCTTCGATTTACGGTACTCCTCGATCGGTGGTTTCTTCCCCTTCCCTCCTCCCTCAGAGGCCCGCACTCGAATCGAGAGCTTCTTCGAAGAAACGACCTCGTAGGAAAATGGGATCATCTAGGTCGATCCACAAGAGGGAACAAACCAAGTTGTGCGTTTGGGAAAACATTACTCGGTGGACGAGGGAAGCGAAATTGGTTTTGAACGAGTTGGATCAGTTGGCGAGTATACCTGGGTTCAGTGGATTACTAGATAGACCAGTCAAGAGTATGACTTCCTCCCGAACAACTTCCTCGACTGGAACTTCAACAATCGAAAACGAAAAGGATTCTTCGAAATCAAGTTCAACTCATATCCCTCCTCTCGCTTCACCGACTCGAACTCTCAACCTCCGAGCAGCACTCAACCTACCTCTCTTTGAGCAACAATTACGTCTCTATCGCTCTTTCGTACATACTCGGGAACGTACCGCAGGACGTTCGAAACGAGTTTTCGCTCACAACGATACTCAATACGGTAACTTGTTGTTGTTGACTCCCGACAAAGGAGGTATGGAAGAGGAAGAACTAGAGAGGAGAGTAAAGCGGGAAGGAGGTAACCACAAGAGGATTATCGTAGTAGATTTCGAATACGCCGGGGCTAACCCTAGAGGTTTCGACATTGGTAAGTCAACTCGACTCCAATTCTCTCTCTCTTCCTCCTTCGTCCAGTCCAAACTGACTTGAGTCTCTGGGTGGGTTCAGCGAATCACTTCTGTGAATGGCAAGCCGATTATCATCACGAAACTCTTTCTCATTCTCTCTCGGCTCACCAACCTTATCCAACTCGTTCCGAAAAAGTTCGTTTCCTTCGAGCTTACGTAGGATGTGATAGCGGTTTCGATCAACAAATTGAGGAACCCGTTCTATCTGGAGGTCAACAACAACAGAGAGAAGATCCTAGAGTTGAGAAATTATTGGATGAAGTACAAACTTGGGAACCTAGTAGTCACGCGATGTGGGCAGTGTGGGGAATCGTTCAAGCTAAGGAAGATTTGTTGGCTAGGATTCAAAGTTGGAAAGAGAAAGCTGCCGAGAGAGTTAAGAATGGAGGAACACCGAGGAGTAGGAGTAGAAGCCCTGGAGCTGAAGAATCTGATGACGGAGACGGAACGGCGGGGATCAGTGCGAACAGCTTGGTGAAAGAGTTGAACGACTTGAAGGTTGAACAGCAAGAGGCTCGAGACGAGGCTGAGGAGGATGAAGAAGAGGAAGAATGGGAAGCGGTAGAGGGAGAAGTTTTCGATTACTTGAGTTACGCTGCAGAGAGGATGGAAATGTTCAGGAAGGAATTGGCTTCTCTCGGAGTGATCTAGATGGGAGGTTGATTGTGGAAAGAACTCATCGAATAGAATCTGCAAGCATCACATATCCATAGCTCTTCGTGATTGATTCTACTATTGCAACTATAATGATACTGTAGGACCCACGTAGATTTGGTACGCTGCTGGTTGCTACACGCCAAGCTAGAGAGAGAGAGAGAGAGCCAGAAAGCTCTTGTTGCGAAATTTGCAATTCTTTCACGCGAGCCCCAGTCGGCATCTTCAACATTGATGGATTCGCTTCGGGGGATCGGTCTGTAGCGACACAGAGCGCTCGAGCACAAACTTGAATGCCAGAAGCAAGGGAGTTTAAGTTTTGACTTGTTGAAAACCGAAGCATTTTAGAAGAGCTCGCTTGATCGTCAGGGAAGAGGCTGACAATCGGCGGGGATACAGCTAGTCAGGAGAGTCTGTCTTGGTAAGCAGCGAGTACAAGCAAGAGCGATTGTCGGATCGAGAGTGACAAGTCGAAGACTAACCAATGAGATTCGCCTCGAACTTCATCAACTTCGATTGCTCGTCAACTCTTACTCGACTTCATTCTCTCTCGACTCAAAAGCTGTACTAGGATGTCGGCACACGTTTCAAGAGTAGGTATCAACACGGTACGAGGACTCAACACTCTCCGATCCTCGGCTCTCCTTTCGACCTCCGCCTCCTCTCGACCATTCTCAACAAGTCCTCTACGACTCCTCGCCACTCCTCAAACTGGCCCCACCCACGTTGGAAGAGA
The DNA here is from genome assembly GCA_010758995.1 of Sporobolomyces pararoseus. Classification (NCBI taxonomy): domain Eukaryota; kingdom Fungi; phylum Basidiomycota; class Microbotryomycetes; order Sporidiobolales; family Sporidiobolaceae; genus Sporobolomyces; species Sporobolomyces pararoseus. Next base: position 132,843 of record RSDY01000013.1, read on the forward strand.
TCCTCATGCAGCTGAACACGTCAGGAAAGCTGTAGCTCAACAACAACTGTACACTCCCGATTACTCGAAAGGTCCATCAGCTCTTGACAAGGCTTCTTCCCTCTTCTTCTTCACTGAGATTGTCAGAGGTGAGTAGTCATGAATCTCGATTCAGCGGTTAGCTCTCTAACCCTCTTCCGTCTTGTCCCAGGTATGGCTGTCGTACTTGAACAGGTTCGCCTCTTCCCCTCTCTTCTGACTTCTAGGAATAGTCCAGAACTAACGAAATCAATATCCACAATGATGGTACCGTGATCAGTTCTTCCGGTGAGTCGATGCATCGTTGAAGCCATTTTACTGAACCAATCGCTGATTTTCGATTTCTTCCTTAGTCCTCCTTACACAATCATGTATCCCTTTGGTTCGTTCATATCTGCACTTTCTATCCAAAAACAGGGAACGAATGACTGACGAAACCCCTTTTCGCTCCTTTTCGCAACAACAACAGAGAAAGGACCTGTCTCACCTCGATTCCGAGGAGAACACGCACTTCGTCGTTACGCATCAGGAGAGGAACGTTGTATCGCTTGTAAACTTTGTGAAGCTATCTGTCCCGCACAAGCTATCACGATCGAATCTGAAGCCAGGGAAGATGGAGCTAGGAGGACTACCAGGTATGATATCGACATGACAAAGTGTATCTACTGTGGTGTAAGTTTTCCATCACATCTCTCTCTCTCTCTCTCTTCCACCAAATGCGAGTTGCTCAATTCTTCCCTCCTCGTCGAACATGAATACAGTTCTGTCAAGAAGCTTGCCCCGTCGATGCTATCGTTGAATGTGAGTTCTTCTCTCCTCCCTTTTACTCTCATGCTCAAAATTTCTGCGCATTTGACACATTCTCGTTCTTGTATCTCTAGCTGCCAACACTGAATACACCACTGAGACTCGTGAAGAACTCCTCTACAACAAGGAGAAGCTTCTCGGTTCGTACTATTTTCTTTTCTCACCCTCTCTTCCCCCGTTCGTATTCTCGTTACCTCCATTAGCTAACACTCCTGTCTCGCTTGATCTTGTACACAGCTAATGGAGATCGAATGGAGGCTGAAATCGCCGCTGCTCTTCAAGCTGAACACCGTGAGTCTTTGTCTCTTTGTCACCTGAGATTCAGATCGTTTCTCACTCTTCGTTCTCGTTTCTCTCAGCCTACCGATAAACGCCTAATACAGGTTTGGAGAGAGCCGGAGGAGTGGGACTACGAACTTTCCCAAGGTGCCTCGGGTAGCGGAGAGTGAGCAGTGACGAGGCTGCGAGTCAATTCTTTTCTCAATTTTTCTTTTATTCGTTTTCTTTGTGTCTTTCTTTCTTCTTTCTTTCTGACTTTATATTGCAAAAATTACCTGTCTATGTTCAAGCTCACCATCAAATTTTCACGCTCGTGAAAAGTACGCATCGAACGATTATCGTCTATGGGACAGTTTATCTCGTTTTTTCTTCGCCCCAGCGTCTCCAGCGTTCAGCTCTGAAGACGTGACAGCGCTCTCGCAACGAAAGAGTGAATCGTCCTTCGAATCGAACTTGAGTCGTTGACAATTTATCAAAGGAAGTTTGACTTTCTCCCTCTACCCTTTCATTCTCGCAAATTCGCCATGCCACCTCAACCAGATCTGACTCCAGAGCAACTTCAGACTTTACAAGAGAATAGGCTGAAAGGTATAGAAGTCTCTCTCTCTGTTTTGTTCCGAATGACCTCATCCAACTCGACTCTCTCTCCCTTTTCCAAACAGCTAAAGCAGCTTTCCAAGCTAAAGAACGCTCTCAACAACAACACCAACAACAACATGAATTGAATAGTAGTAGAAAGAGACCTTTAGAAGTTTTACCAGCTTCAAACACTTCTCCGACTAATCCTAATAAACGTTATCAACCTCGTCAATCATCATCGATACCTTCTAATAGTAGTAGTAAAGCTTTACAATCAGCTCTCTCTCATGATCAAGATCAGCAACATTTCAAAGGAAAAGAAGTAGGAGGATCATCATCATCATTGTCAACTCCTGCACCTCTCAAAAACATGATAGGTTCTTACGTAGAATATGATTTATCAACTCTCAAGAATTCTAGAGGTGGTTTCTTGTTAGAAGGTGAAGAAGATGATCCACGAAAAAAGAGGGAGAGACAATTACAAGAAGAATTGAAATTGAAGAGGTTAGAAAACGCTAGGTTACAAGGTCAATTACGTCCAAATTTAGGTGAGGCTTTTCCCCTTCCTTTTTTACTACTACCGAGTGAGAACCCCTTTAAGCTAATGAGAAAAAATGGGAAACGTGAATGTTATTTTTTTAATAGTCATGTCGACAGATCCAAAAGAAAATCCAAAATGTAAACATTGTGGTACACCAGATTTAGATGAACAATTGAAAATGGTTTTCGGAGTTAAGGTTTGTACGAATTGTAAAAAAGAGAATCCAGATTTGTATAGTCTTTTGACTAAAACTGAATGTAAAGAAGATTACCTGTTAACTGAACGTGAGTTCCCATCTCGCTCTCTGTGTGTGTGAACTGGTTGAAGAAGCTGATATAAGAAATTTGTATTGCGATTAGCTGAATTGAAAGATACAGAATTAATGCCACATTTATTGAGACCGAACCCTCATCGACCAACTTATTCAAACATGATGTTGTTCCTACGTTGTCAAGTAGAAGCTTACGCTTTCTCTTCTTCGAAATGGGGTTCACCAGAAGCGTTGGATCAAGAGTTTGAGAAACGAGAAAAAGAGAAATCTGAAAAGAAGAATAAAAAATTTGAAAAGAAATTGAAAGAGTTGAGAAAAAAAACTAAAACTAATGTTTGGCACAAACGAACTGAAGAATCACATGTACACGAGTTTGAAGAGGTTGAGAAAGAACCAGGATCGGTAGTACAGAGGTGTAAAGAATGTGATGTAGAAGTAGAGGTGGAATCTTTCTGAGGGATACTCTATACCTCCCTTGCAGTAAAACTCTCGCGACCTCGCGAAGGGGAAGATTTAGTTTTCGTTTTTTCTCTCTTTCTTTTTGTTTTGTTTTGTTTGTGTCTCTTTTTTATTTCTAACTGTTGATTGTAATTGTTTCCCATCCATCTAATGCACTTGAACCCCGCCTTTCCCCCTCCCATTGTACTTTGTTTTAAGACCTGTTTTAACTACCCTTCGTTTACGTTCTTCTCTTCGCAAACAAACCCATTTCCTTCTCTCTCTCTCTTTTTTTTTTTCTCTCTCGGAAGTTTGTTCCGTTGTGTAAGTGAGAAAGCTGGGTAAATTTACAACAAAGAAATAAGGACTTTTTCAAGATGCAGTCTATTGCCTCTGTTTTATCACGACTACGTTTACGAACGAGAGAATAAACAAAGGAGGTTTCGGTCAGTTTCTCTGGACAAGGATGAGCTAGGAGGAGCGAGAGAGTGATAGAGGGAATTAGCAATAGTTTTCGGATATCTTACTCTTGTTATCTTTTTGCCATTGAACGAAATTACGTTCCTGTAACGTCCAACAACGCTCTCTCGTTAGTAAAGGCGTAGTCAAAGACAGAGAGTATAAGCGAGAGAGAGAGATAGAGGTTAGGAACTCACTTTCTTCTTATGTTCATTCATCAGAGTTTCTAAAATATTCTTCAGCTATCAAACACACAACACACATCCCCAAATTAGCTCCTCTGACCTCTCTCAAAGAGAATAGAGGAGGTGGGTTTTACTTGATCAGTTTGTTCTTGTAATTGAGGTAAAACTTCCGCAACGGTTCTTTCTACTAAAACTCCTCCTACCAATCTAAAACATTTCCTAGAAGGTTCCGTTTCGAATGCTTCTTTCAAAGTTTGTCCTACTAATCTATACTCGCTCATGCACCAACCTATATTGGTCAGCTAGAGAGAGAGAGAGTGAAAGAGAAGAGAAAGACTAACGTATGTTCTTCTAATTCTCTCTCTAGTTCAGTGATTTTCTATACGCATTCAAGTGTACCTAGGATGAGCTCTCCTTTCCTTTCGAGCTACATAAGAGGAAAGAGGAGAGAGTTTGGTGTTTACTTGAACAAGAGCTTGTAATTCAGTTTGAGTCCTCCTGAATTGAGCTGCTAATTCTGTGTTGTACCTCGGTTAAGGAGTCAGGTAATACCTAGACTAGTCTCGTAATCGTATGAATTCATACCTTGTTCGTTTGGTGTTGATTGAGATGATGACATGTTTGATCAGTGAGAGTTAAGAGATGAAAGTGTTAATTCACCTCTCTCTCTTCTACGCTTCACTCTACGAGAGTATCAACTACAATGGAACCTTCTACAAGTGCAGCTGCGAACCCTAGTGGTAAACTAGAAGCTAAACATGTTCTTTACTGTCAAGGTGAATCATCCCACTCACTCTCACACTCACTCTCTCTCCCTCTATTTTACTCTCGGATAACTGACTTTTTGAGAATATAGTCTGTTCATTCCCTCCTGAATATTGTGAATTCTCTAGTAAATCTTCAAAGTCAGTTCACCTACACACACATACTCTCTCTCTCTTTCCTCTCTCTCTCTCTATGCTTACTGACAATTTGGTGTGGTGTGGGTATGTGTAGATGTAAACAATGGTTACAAGAAACCCACCCTTCACTCTATTCTAAATATTACTCGGATTGTAAGACGATTCTCACCTTTCTCCACTTGTCTCTCTCTTGTTCAAAAAGAGCTAACTCCGGAATCGTCGTGCTATATATATTGTAGCTGCACTAGAAGATAAATTAGCAAATTTGACAGTAGAACAGAAACAAGCTTTGGAGAAAGATTTGGCAAAGAAAGAAAAGAAGGAAGAAATCAAAGCTGAGAAAGAGAAAGCTAAAATAGCTGTATGTCCCCCCTCCCCTCCCTCTTCTCTCTCTCGAAACGTACAGTACACTGATGAGAAAGATGATTTGTACAGTCAAGTAAAGTAACGATTAAAAGAATGGAACGTAACAAAAAGAAACATGTCACTTCAGTTCACGGTTTACACCTGTTCGGTATAGATCTGAAGAAGGCTTCGAAACTGTTTGCAAACAAGTTTGGAGCTGGAGCTACCGTGAGTAAAACTGCGAACGGTGATGAAGAAATTTTGATTCAAGGAGACGTTAGTTATGATGTGAGTTTTCCCAAATACCCTCTTTCTCTATTTGAAGGTGTGTTTGGAACTGATCATATGTTTTGCTTGTTTATTATCAGGTGGAGGAAATGATTTTAGATAGAGAGAACAAGAAACTAGTAGATGTGTTTTTAGGGAAAATCGAAGGAGATCAAATTGAATTGACTGAAGAGAAACCTAAGAAGAAAGGTGGACAGTAAAGGGAGATACTTGTTATATATCGTTCAACTGACCAAGAGAACTAGAGGCCTTTAAGCGAGAGAAAATGAAACTCGCGGGGAAATCTGAGCTTTCCTCAACATATTCTCTCTCGCGCGTGCGTCAATGGAAGCAACAGCATTGATTCCGTCCTAATTTAACTTCTTCGTATAGACGTCGTCACGTTATGCAGAAGAAAAACAAGAGAGAGAAAAGTATGCGAAAGTTTATAGACTTCCCCTTGACGATTTCTCTGTTCCCCTCCACTTTCTATCCCGACATTTCTTTCATCGACATCCTAACTCAACCATGTACGCTGACCCCGTCTTTCAAGACCTCATAGCGAGTAGCTGATTGGTATCGACTTTGTACCCGGTGTTCAGGCCTCAAGGAAGAGGAACTATCTCAATCTCATCATCAAAAGAAGAAACTGGTAACTCTGTAAGCTCACTCTCTCTCTCTCTCGTTGGTCCCCATTCGAAGCTGATACTGTATCTTCCTTGCTCTCGACCGACTCGAATAGGGTTTACAAGTCAATTATTGTATTTGCGTAAGTCTTCTCTCTCTAACTCTATCTCTCTTGGTTTCAGGCTACTGAACTCTTTCCCGATTGTTGTATATAATCTAGGGTGAATTCATTCTAGTAGTAGATGCACCTTTGTTATCACTCCCTAGAAGACCTCTAGATAATTCTATAACCCTTTTAAATTCTCCATCTCCTAACAAGAGAGTTTACAAATTGAACGTTTCAGATTCGAACCCTTCTTTAATAAAACCAAAGACTCTGGGTGGAGATGGAGGAGGGGGAGCTGGAGCGGCAGGAAAAGAAGGAAATGGAGTTTTGGTTTTAAGAAACGATGGGAAATTTGAATTTCAACGTAAAGCAGCCTTTCTCTTTATCATTCTCTCCAGAAGACCCATTAACTAATACTGAGAGTGAGAGATATAATGGTGATTTTATGACATGACAGGGAGGTTTTATTGTCCTAGATGTCAGTTACAAATAGGTTACGAAACAGTTCCTTCATCAAACCATTCTTCAACAACTCCAAACTCTGAACAACCTAAAGGAGTTGCAACTTTTATCTTACCTGGTCAGTTCTTCTCCTCTCCTCAACGTTGGATTTTTTAAAAAAAAAACATGGAAACTGACTGAGTTGGGGCATTTTGTGGTCGATTTTACATCTCAATTAGGTGCATTGACGGATACTCAAAATAAAGTTCCTGCAAACGCTTTCGGAGAACCTAGTATAACACCTGCTGGTCCACCTAAAGGACTCGACACCGAAGATTCCTAATGTGAAAAACCAAGATAGAAAACTCGAAGCTATCTAATTCCCTCGAATCTCTCGTTCTCGAGATGATTCCTTCCTTTTCTTTTCTGCCAGTGGAGTTCCTAGATATACCCCCTCCTTTGTCAGAAGCAAGAAAAGGAAGAAAGAAAGAAAAGTAGAGTAATCTCTGTAAACAAAAACTGCCAAAAAAAAAGTAGAAAAAAGTTGCAAACTGTGTGGCAAGCTTGCAAACGAAACGAGAGAAATGTAGCGTAGAAAGATGAGGGAGGAAGGAGAAAGAGGGAAAGCTGGAAAAAGGAAACGGAAGATACAGACAAAACAAGAGACTGAAAAATGAGCGGGACCAGCAACTCTTGACTAGTTCCGAATTACTGCCACCGACTAGTTGGAAACGAAACCTCTTTTTCTTCTCCCTCATCCTAGAACGACCATCCTCCTCCTCCTCCTCCTTCTCCAATTTCTTGAGTAGTTTCGACAATCTCTTCTTCCCTTCCCTCTTCGTCCTTCATCTTGAACTGATCTTCAATAACCGTACCTTCACCTTCAGAGTCTTCTTCAGATCCAGCTAGAGTAGAAGGAGAGTGAGAAGAATCCGAAACTAGAGACCTAGTCGATGAAGTGGGAGATTCAGATCCTCCACCTCCTTGACCAATTCCTACTCCTTGGGATTGGGATTGATTTGAAGTAGTCGTACTCAAGGTAGTGTTGGGAGAAGAAGAGGAGGAGGAAGAAATGTTTAGTTTGGAGAAATCGGAAAAAGTTTCTTCTTCTCCTCCAGTTCGAGACTGATAACGACGAGGTGATTCTGCGCTCTCTTCTTCATGTTGTTGATCGTCATTTTCTGACGACGATGACGAGGAGATTCCCCAAGAGGATAGCGGGAACGATTCAGGTTCTTGAGGAGGAGAAGAGTCACCTTGAGCTTGATCCGCTGATTGTCCCCAAGCATCTCCAGCGTTCGTTCCCCAACCTGAACCTGAGACGCCTCCTTCTTCTGGTTGTTCTCCTTCTTGAGAGTCAGGGAATTTAGGGGTAGTTGAAAAAGGTAGAGAAGAGGAAGAGTAACCTAGAAAAAGAAGAGAGAAAAAAACGAATCCCAAGTCAAATCAGCTTGTCTTTGGTCAAACTATCAAGGGGAGGAGTCGTTACAGTAAGAGAAGAAGGGTAACTCACTGTATCCTTGAGCGAGTTGTTGTAATTCTTCTGGAATCTCTACATCGTTACTTGCCAAAACTTGAATAATTTTCTCTGCTCCCTCTATTGGAAACTCTTCCGCTTTCGTTAGTGTTCTTTCCCTTACTTTTGACCACGAACAAAAAGAAAGAAAAAAGTGGATGATTCAATCCTTCCTTACCTGAATCCCTCGAACCGAAAAAAGTTAAAGCTTTACCCCTCTTACCAGCTCTACCAGTTCTACCGATCCTGTGAACATAACTACTAGGATCGTTTGGACAATCGAAATTGACTACGAGAGTAACGTTTGGAATATCCAAACCTCTTTGACAAACGTCAGTTCCTACTAGTACTGGAATACTTGAAGCTCTGAATTCTGATAACGCGAAATCACCTACAAGAGAGAAAAAGCGGTTCAGTGTCAGTGAATGTAGGAAAGATGAAGTAGAGAGTGGAGAAGAGGAGAATGACTAACGCTCTTCTTGTCGTTTGTCACCGTGAAGAGAAATAGCTTCGATAGAGTTTGAACGTAAATAATCAGTTACTTCAATCGCAGTCACTTTCTTGTTTACAAAGATTAAAGCTTTTCCTTGAATAGGTGCTACTTCTTCTACCAAAACTTGATGAAGTCTTTCAAGGAAACAACAGAAATTTCTTCGTTGAGCTTCAAAGATTTTCGAGGAGAAAGAAAGAAAGAAAGAACGTACCTTTGGATTTTCGAACCAAAGTTACGATGAACTTCTACCCTCTGATCAATGTTTGAACAAGCGGTTAAAACGTCTAAACCTAAATGAACAGTGACTGCGTCTCTATAGAATTCTCTAGCGATTGATCTAATTTCAGGCGGGAAAGTTGCAGAGAACCTAGTTTTTTCCGTTTCCTCCTCCCTCGTTAGCTCGAAAAGTCCCAGCATTTCCGCAGAGAGAGAGCGAGAGAGTAACCTCACATTAAGGTTTGACGATCTGGACGAATCATTGAAATGATTTGTTTAACTTCTCGTTCGAATCCTAAACTGATCATTCGATCCGCTTCGTCTAGAACGAAATACGTGACTCTCTCTAGCGAGACATCTCCGGAACTGAGGAAGTCGAGCAATCTTCCAGGAGTAGCGATGAGGATGTCGACTCCTGAGCGAATATCCGAAAGTTGATCGTTTCGAGGTACACCTGACTCTCATTGACCATGGAGTCAGTTGGACGTAGCTCAGAAGGAGGGAAGGGATAGATAGGTAGCTCACCTCCGTAGGCACAAGCGGATCTAACGTTCCCACCTTTCCCGAGTGCTTGACATTCTCGAAGAATTTGAGTTGCGAGTTCTCTAGTAGGTGCTAAGATGAGACAAACTACTCGAGAACCAACAATCTCCGTATCAGATATGCTCGTCCGAGTCACGAATCGAGAGGAAATTGAGCTTACTAGGACCTTCGACAGGTTTCGTGGGAGGTTGAGCTGCGATGTGAACGATTGCCGGAGCTGCGTATGCGAGAGTTTTACCAGATCCAGTTTCAGAGATAGCGCTGTCTCGAGTGTCAGAGCCACCTGGTCAGCTGTTTGAATGAGTTCGAGTCGAGAGGGGTAGAAGAACAAACATCAAGTCTCGACCTGAAAGAGCCATTGGAATAGATTGAGATTGAATAATCGTAGGAGCTTGGTAACCTTTCTCGACGACGTAAGCTTCGAGAATGTACCTGCGAGAGAATCAAGCTCGGACGTACATTAGAGACCAATTGTGGTGGAGAAAAAGAGAAAGAAACGACTGACTTTGGAAGTTTAGTCTCACCCCAAGTCAAGACGGGTTTGGGAGCTTGACCACCACTGATAGTGATCGAATGAGCTTTGCGCCATTCTTCAACTTCAGCTTCTGAACGTTCTGCGACTTTTGAATGTTCTTTGTAAAAGTTTCGTTCGAAGGGAGGGAGGTCTAGTTTCGAGAAATCGACAGGTGTGACTCCAATGTTGAAGTCGCCTACATTCGGAACAATCGAAGCTATGAGTACCCGAGAGGGAGCTAGGAGAAAGGAAAGAGAATGGTACCCACGACGACCGAAACTAGGAGAATTTGAAAAACCTCCTCTTGCTCCTCCTCCTCCGTAACCTCCTCTGAATGAAGGATAACCTCCATCGAATCCACCTCGACTTGAGTTTCCAGACCACTGAGAAGATGAACCTGAAGGAAGAAGACAAGGGAATCGTCAGCGAGATGAGTCCGTTTGTTTTACGAGAGGGAGAATTTGCCTACCATTTCCTTGATAGTTGAAAGCGTGAGGAGGAGTACTGTATTCTTGAGGATTAGGCCAACCACCAGGACCTAATTTTATCGACGACGATATCAGTGAGCTAGAAATTTGAAAGCAGAAAAAGCTTGAAAACCTGCTTACCTCTTTCGCCTCTACCGCGACTGAAACCTCCTCCTCTTCCTCTGCCTCCTCTATCCCAATTCATAGATCCTGCTCCTCTACCACGACGATAACCGAAACTCTCGTTCGAGGAATCAAAGTCACGTCTCCCGTTCCCTCCTCCTCCTCCTCCGAAAGATCTCTGAGCTTGACTATTTCCCCATCCCTCTTGATCGTCGTTGTTGTTCCTTTGTTGTCCCCAACCAGATGATCCAGAAGAAGAGTCAGGAGGACCGAAGCTTCTTCCTCCTCCTCCTGCCCGAGGCTCTTGAGTTGAATGAGAATCAGTTTGTGAATAGTCTCCTCCTCCAGCTCCCCAACCGGAAGCATTCGGTTGATCAGTTGATGAATAGTCGTGTTGCGGAGTATCTCCACTAGGTAGATCTGTTCGAAGAGGGGAAGGGACGGAAGAAAAGTCAGTCAATTGAGATCTGAATTCAGGAAGACATGTATTGAAAGGCACGTACCCCATCCAGACATGTTTGCTAGAGAACCAGTCAGACGAGTGTCAATTGGTGAAGAATGTGACTTGAGGGAAAATTCGTGAAGGAAGGAGAAAGAAAGAGAGAAGCGAGACTTTTGTTGACGCGAGTTTCAATGAAATCTCAAGGTGACCAATACTTTACCTGAACTGAGAATATGCAGTATGAGACACACCATCAAGAACTCTGCGATCAGAAGTTCTGTGAGGAAGCCCGAATTTGCACGGTTCTCTTACCCAAAGTCTGAAGGAAAGAGGAAAAAAAAGACAAAATAACTAGTTGCAAGAAAAGGAGGATAGAGCCCAATCTATAGTAGTACCCACCTTCCATTGACCAGCTTTTGAGTCATCTGTACAGGTTTCAATTCGATTCCAGTTCCAGGTCCGAACCTAGGAACGACAAAGATTTTCCTAGTCTCCTCCTTAGAAGATGAGGTTGCTGATTGAGCCGCTTTCGCAGCGAGTGATTGTGCGGTACTTTCAATAGGTTTACTGAATGTACACATCGGTCTACCGAGAACTGGGATCCAAGCTGGGTTAATCTTGGTGAGAGCTGGTTTGAGGAAGGGGAAAAGGTTCGAATTAACGATTGAGAGACAAACGAGGTGAAAGGGAAGACCGAGTATAGGAGAAAGTGTGGACTTACATTTGAGCCAAACTTTATGTGTTCGGTGCAGTTCTTGGAAGACGAGGAATTCAGGAGGTGGACCGTGGAACAAGTTTGAAGAAGGATGAACGAAGAGATCCTCCTCGATACCGAATGCACGGTAAGGGATACCGCGGGTTGATGCTACTTTGTGATACGAGACTGAGCTCGACTTGTCGGCGATGTCTTTACGAATTGCGATTTGGTCGATGAAAGCCGAAGTGATGAGTTGTCGAAGTACCTTGAGCTAATCGAGATGAGATCCAGTTAGACCAGCGAACACCAGAGTAATGGGAGGATCATTTCGAGACGTACCTGAGTCTCGTTAGGAGGAGCAAGTTTGGGAACGAATCCAGCATCGATTCCAGGGAAAGTCGATTGAACGATTCGAGAGATTTGCATTCGAAGTTTGTGGATTTCTTGCATAGCCTGATCAGCGACGCGAAGTAGAAGTCAGTCCCCGAGTCAATCACATGTAACGATAAAGAGAATAGAAGTACGAACCTTGATTCGAACAAAGTTTGCTTCGCAGAAAGAATCTTTCCCCCCTTCGTACTCGTAAGCTCCAACGACACTCAGCATCTTGAAGACGTCACTAATTCCCTTTCCGAGAGCGGCGTAACGTTGTTGAACTTGGAAGAAAGCTTTTCGGATCACTTTTCTTTCCTCCTTTGCTCGAATCTCTGGATCTCGGATGTGTCGAATCTCGGAAGCGGTGAGCGACTTTTCTTGTTCGAGGTCAGGAGTCTCGTCTTCGTCATCGCCGATGTTTGCTTCTCTGAGGAATGGATCTCCTACAGAGAGGGCACAAACGACGGCGATAACATAAGGGAGACAGCCGTGCTGCTGCCCTGTGACGATCATCTTGGAGAACCGAGGAGAGAGTGGGAAGAGTGCCATAGATCGACCTAGATCCGTAATCTTGCCACCGACTTTCGAAGCTGTATCGACTGCCTCGAGAGCTCCCAAATTGACAAGAGTTTTTTCAGCTCGACGAAGACTGTCTCGATCTGGAGGTGTAGGGAACGGGAAATTGGCGACCGAGTCGATGTTCATACTCTTCATCGTTAGAACGATTCCTTCGATGGGCATTCGCAGGATTTCAGGTTTCGTGTGTTGGTCGAAATGGTTCTCGAAAACGGCGGAAGAGTAGAGTCGGTAACAGTGACCAGGTCCAGTTCGTCCGGCACGACCAGCTCGTTGAGCGGCAGAGGCTTTCGAGATCCAGTCGACTTCGAAAGATTGAATACCGCTGTTTTGATCGTATTTTCGCTGCAAAGCACAAGGATCCGGGTCAGTTTCGATGGGTTAAGGACGAGAAGACGAACGATTCACCTCTTTAGCACGACCGGTGTCGACGACGTATTTGATGTTGGGAATTGTGATGGCAGTTTCCGCGACGTTGGTAGCGACAACGACGAGCCGGTGACCCTCGGGAGGTTCTTCAAAGACCTTCATTTGCTTCTCAGTGGGTAACAGCGAGTAGAGAGGGAGAATGTGTAGAGGTTCTGTCAAATAGAGAAAGGCTTGAGTAGACTCTTTCAAGAGAGAACAAGAGTTCAACTCACCTTCACTGTCCTCTTCCATGTCGAGTCCCTTGAGAGCGTCGTCTTCGTCTTCATCATCTGATTCGAGAGCTTCTTCGTCATCGTCGTTGTAGACTCCATCGTCGACGTCGGCAGCCAAATCTTTGTCTTCTCCGAGTTCAACTTCCTCCGCTTCGAGATCATCCCCGACTGTGGATACGAGTGGATGGTCAACCTCGGGCCAGGCTAGAGGAGAAGATAACTCGACTCACTGTCAGCTTTTCCTCCTAGCTTCTTCGCAACTTCTTCATCGAGTGCCTCCTCTTCATCCTCCGTTCGAGAGCGACCAAACTTTGATCTCATCGCGGCTTGTTTCAGTCGTTCCTTTCTAGCCGCGATAGCTTTCGGTCCAAACTTTTTCTCCAACTTCTTGACGAGCGAGATGATCTCGTTCTGACCTGTACAGAAAACGAGAACTCCTCCAGGTGGCAATCGAGTGTGAATTCGAGCGACTTTTTTGTAAGCTTGGTTGATGTAATCGTGTTGAGTTCGACGAGAGAAGTGGATCGTGACTGGATGCTGACGAGCAGTGACGTGAAGGACAGGAGGGGGATTAGGGAAGAGAGTAGGATTTTCAGAAAAGTCGGAAACTCGTAAAGTAGCAGACATGATGATCAATCGAAGGGGCTGTCCATACGCGAAGTGTTGTTTCAGAAAGAAGAATCACTCTAGATTACTACGAGGGAATGACATACCTTGGCACCTTTCTTGCCGCTCTTCCATTGAGTTTCCCTCAATTTCGCAACTCGACTCAAAACTCCGATCAAAACATCCGTGTTGACACCACGTTCGTGAGCTTCATCGATGACTACTACACTATACTTGCTTAGCAGGAAGTCGGCAGCGAGTTCTCGAAGAAGGACACCATCGGTCATGAAAACCAATTTCGTGTTCGGTGAGGCAGTCGAGGAGTAACGGATTCGATGGGCGACGAGTGAAGTGTTGGCAGGTAGACAGAGTTCTTCTCTCACTCGTTGAGAAGTCGAGAGCGCAGCGACTCGACGAGGTTGAGTGATTGCAACCATTCCAGGATTGTCTGCAGATTACGAAAGTTAGTTTCGGGAGATTCTATGATGAACGAAGAGCTCAACGCACCACTCGAGGGATCACCGAATCCAGCTTCCCACAAGAATTGTCCAATCTGTGTAGTCTTTCCTGAACCAGTCTCTCCGCAAAGAACCGTGACCGCGTTGCCTCGAATAGATTCCATGATTCGATCTTCCTCCTTGACGATAGGTAGTTCCATCCTCGAGGCGGCGATCTCTTCTGTTCGTTCGACGGGAACGTTGGTAGTTCGTTGAGGAGGGAGGGTCGGTAGCTCGTTCTTCGGAATCGTCGCTCCGAGAGGTCCAGTGATACCTTCTGGATCGAGTTTGTTCTTGAACCCTGACCCGGCGGGAAGTAGAGGCTTGTAAGTTCCGTCATCTGCTTCTACCGGGTGTTGAGCTTCTTCTCCTTCCAATCCTGCAGCTGCGAGAACTTGCGATTCTGCCCATGCCTGGAAAGAGCCTTTCTCCCGCTTCGGTCTACTCGTTGTCGACTCTTCTCTATCTTCCTCCTCATCCTCATCGTCGTCCGACTCTTCCTCACTTCCTGACCCGTGTTTAACATCATCCTTCGATTCTTTTTCACCTGTGATCTCGTCTCCCTCTTCGATTCCGTTCCAAGATTCCCCCTCGCTCTCATTCTCATCTTGTTCTTCCTCCTCCTCCTCTCCCTCTGAGCTAGCCTCTGAACTATCGAAATCGCTCTCTTGCTCACTCTCGACTTCCTTCGCTTTTCCCTTTCCCTTTCCTTTCCCGACAGCTCCGATAAGCTCCCTCATTCTTCCTCGCTCTTTCTTCTGTCGCTTGACAACAGTCACTGTTGCACCTGCTGCGAGACCGCTTCCGACTGCGGCGGGAGCCGAGAGGGTAGAATTCGAAGAAGAAGGAAGAGGTTGCGATGGTTTCGAAGTTGAAGCTACAGGGGCTGAAGGAGCGGCTTCTTGGACACCGAGAGAACCAGAAGCGTTGAAGGGAGGAGGCTTTTTCGCAGAATTGCCATTTGCCGTGCTGAGAGCGAGAGCTTGATTCGGTCGAACGATTTCTCTTTCGAGTGGAGTTTCCATGGCTTCGTCGTCCTCCTCATCGCCCATCTCTTCGTCCTCGTCGTCATCGTCACTCAAATTGCTCTTTCCTGCTGTAGCTTTGTCGAGAATCTTTCGAGCTCGTACTCGACGACCGTCTTCGACTGAAGCTGAATGTTTGAGTTTGTCGGCTTGCGTCTTGAACTGTTTAGATCCAAGTGTCGCTGAAGACTTGAACTCGAGGTTCTGCGTTTGAGTTTGACTATATCACCGTCGATCCAGAATGAGTCAGCCTACAGAGGACGGGGAAACAGAAATTGAGGAAGAGGAGAACGAACGCGAGGGAAGCAATCAATTCTTTACGTTCTTCCTTCTTGAGCTTGGCGTTGATATAGTTGTCTAACCGTTTCTTCTTCTTGCTTGACATTTTGGGGAGTTCTGCGGCAGATCGAGCAGCTAGAAGCTGGAAAAGTCGAGGGAAGAATTTCAGTCAACACTACTCGAGAGATGCTTAAGGTTTGTCGCAGGATTCACTGAGAGTCAACCACTATTCTGTATTCCCCTAGTTTCCCTTGAGCTCTACGCAGAGGGAGAAGAACAAAGTTGAACAATTTCTCCCTCGTAGCGACGCAGCTCTTCCTTGTACTCCTGGAGGTCTCAGATTGTTCGGAATAGCCGAGTAATTCCTCGGAAGCTACTACGAGCAAGAAAGAGACTTACTTCTGCCCTACGCTTCTTCCTGACTTCTTCATCAAGAATTTCTGCATTCGAATCGTCTACTTCTTCCAGCTTGCGTTTGCCAGTCTTGCCAGTCTGCCGTTTCACTTGTCGACCTTTCTCATTGTATCTGGGCCGAGAGTTACCCATTCTTTGCTGAGGTGAAGTTGAATGTAGGGAAGCGGATTTTCCGCTCTTTTGAATTCATGCTCTCTCCTTTTCTATTGACACCTACCCATTCAGACTCTCGCCAGGTTCAACACGTTCAAACTCATGGATCACTAGTCCTGCTGACTCAGGATCGATCAAAGAGAAGATTGCACTGCTCCGGCTATTCAGTTCTTCCTTTTCATTTTTCTTCTTGAGGATTCCCCCCACGCCGGAACAGAACGATCGACTTCAGAAACCGTATGGCTGCCGAGCACATTAGTTTACACCGGTGCATTCAATCTCGCAATGTTCTCCATTGAATCGGCCGACGAAACCGTTTCCCCCCCTCGAAAACTTCCAGATTTTCTGAATGCTTTCTCGTTTCGTCCACGCTGCTCTTCCTCCTTCCTTTCCTTCTTTCCTTCCTTCGTTCTGTCTAACTTCCTGCCGACACTCTTCGCCCCCTAACTTACCCTCTCCGAACCCGCGACAAGATGCTTCTCAAAGGAGCTCTCCTCGTCTCAGCGCTCGCCGCTGTTCTCGCCTCCCCAGTCTCGAAACGCGATGATAACGCTTCCACCTCCTCGCCAGACCTCTCAGCCGCGGCCTGGACAGCGGCCATCGAGAAAGCAAGATCCGTCGTCTCCCAAATGACTTTCGACGAAAAAGTAAACTTCTCAGAATTCGCGCCCGCGAACGGAGGATGTTCGGGTTCCACGTACCCTATCGAACGCTTCTCAATTCCTTCGATCTGCTTCGGAGACGGTCCCACTGGTGTCAACAGTCGATTCTCATCTCAATATCCTGCGGAGGTTTCGACGGCTGCTACATGGGATCGAGATCTCACGCACCTCCGAGCTTCTTCCATGGGTAAAGAGTTCGCCTCAGTCGGTGTCCACACACCTCTGTCGATCGTCGTCGGTCCTCTCGGAAGGTGAGCTCAGCTTTGCCTCATTTCTCGTCGTTTTCCCCTCCTCCGCTTCCCCTTCTTGCCTCGGTTCTGCCATGTCCTCTTACTGACTATCTTGATGTTGTGTTTTGACAGATCCGTCTACGGAGGTCGAAACTGGGAGGGATTCTCGCCTGATCCATACCTCTCAGGAGAACTCGTTCGCGAAACCGTCAACGGCATGCAGTCTCAAGGTGTTACCGGACTCGTCAAGCACTACTTTGGCAACGAGCAAGAGTGGCTGCGTATTGGTTCCAGCATTGGAGGATGTGAGTTCGCGAAAAGAAAGAAAACAATGCTCTGCAGAATAAACTGATCGAAGTCCTCTTGTCTAGACTTCCCCTCGAACGAAACTCAAACGTTGAACACGATCATCGACGACGCGACCGTACATGAAGCCTACGTCTACCCCTTCGGCGAAGCTGTTCGATCTGGCGCTGGAGCGATCATGAGTTCATAGTGAGTCGAATAAAGCTCAGTTCTCGTTCTCTTCTCTGACCACTTTCTCCTCTCTGCAGCAACAAGCTCAACGGTAGTCTTGCAAGTGAGGATCCTCACTCTCTGAAGAAGATTCTCAAGGAGGAACTTGGCTTCGAAGGTTTCGTTCTCTCGGATTGGGGAGCCGCTCACAACGGAACCGCCGCTGCTCTCGCTGGACTCGACTTTGTCGAAGGAGGTGGCGTTACTTCAAACTTATGGGGGGATGCACTTCGACCCCTTATTGCAAACGGAACTCTTCCCAAGGATATCCTCGATGACAAGATTCGCAGGATCCTCACACCTTATTTCGCTCTCGAACAATCAAAGCTTCCCGAAACTGACTACTCTAGATCGGTCGTCAGCAAGGCTCACAACCAAGTTATTCGCAACATCTCGAGCTCAAGTATCACTCTTCTCAAAAACGAAAACTCTAGCCTTCCCTTCAAAAACCCTCGCTCGGTCATCTTAGTCGGATCAGCAGCCTCCGAGGGGGCGTACGGTATCATCTCGAACCAAGCACCTTCAATCTTCTACTACACTCCCAACGCAACCTATGAAGGAACGGTCACTGATGGTTTCGGTAGTGGAGGAAGTCCTGGTAAGTCTGATACATTCTTTCCCGAACTTGATGAACCATCTCTCTAATATTCTCTGGTTGCCCATGTTCAGCACCCTATGTCGTCACTCCTCTCTCTGCTATTCAAGCTCGTGCTCAACAAGCAGACCCTCCTATCTTCGTCGATGGTTACTACCGCGAGTGAGTCCGAACAGTTGCCATTTCCGATTTCGTGCGGTTCATTGATCATTTTGGTTTCCTCCAGTAACGCAACGGAAGGTCAAGGCTCTCTCCCCATTCCCGGTTTCTCCGCAAATTACCTAGACGGACGCTTGGAGTACCCCGAAGACAAGGAGGTAGTCGTTTTCGTATCAGCCGTTGCTTGGGAAGGATACGATCGCGAAACTCTCAACGTGAGCTCGACTTTCTTTCGTTCCCCTCCTCCTCGACACTTCCCTCCTCTCTCTCTCTCCTCGAATTCTCTTCTTCCTCTCCAGTCCTTCGCCGGCTTGTGAAACTGACGCGGTGCCATTCGTTCTCACTTTCCGTTTTTCCAGCTCATCAACGGTGGAAACGAGCTCATCGAATACGTTGCGAAACGTTACAATGACACGAAAGTCGTAATCTCGTCTCCTGGTCCCGTCAACATGCCTTGGATCTCGCACCCCAACGTCACCGCTGTCGTTCTGGCTCATCTTCCTGGACAAGAATCCGGCAACGCTATCGCCGACGTTCTTTTCGGAGAAGTCAACCCCTCTGGAAAACTCCCCTACACCATCGCCAAAAACGTTAGCGACTACGATTTGGCAGCTTATTACGATGGTCCTGTCAAGGCGTTCCCTTCCACCAACTTTACCGAAGGTATCTTCCTCGATTACAAGTACTTCGACAAGAAGAACGAGACTCCTCTTTTCGAGTTTGGTTACGGTCTCTCTTACACTACGTGAGTTATCTCTCTCTCTGGTCCTTCGTTGACCAAAGCTGACTCGAACCTTCGTTCTTTTTCCTCTTTCTACCCTCTCTCGTAATTGACTTTACTACAGCTTCAACATGTCGAGTCTCGCTATTGAGTCGACTTCGAAAGCTGGTCGAGCCGCCGTTTCTGAGACGAACGAGAAATTCTTCAAGGATGGCAAAAACGAAAATTGCACGGGTCTCTACAATGTTTCTCACACTGTTACCGCCGTAGTCAAGAACACTGGAGAAGTAGCTGGTGCCGAAGTCGCTCAAGTGAGTCTCGCTGTTTTGTTCCGATGGGCTGTTTGATCCGAGCTGATCCTCTCTTTCGCCCTCTTTGCAGCTCTACCTCACTTTCCCTGATTCTACTCCTAACAAGATGCCTGTTCGCAACCTTCGAGGTTTCGAGAAGCCATTCTTGCAACCAGGAGAATCGAAAACGGTCACTTTCGAACTAAGAAACAAGGACCTCTCAGTCTGGGACGTCAAGAAGCAAGGGTGGATGAGACCTCAAGGTCAATTCACTATTTCTGTAGGATCTTCAAGTAGGAAACTACCTCTCAAGGGATCTTTCACTGTCTAAACTCATGGAATCGTAAGTGTTTTACATAACTAAGTTCTCTCTCTTCCCAAATACTAATACGTCGTCGCCGACAGCGCTCTCCTGTTGCTTTTGTCCTGGTCATTTCGTACTTCTGTCTGTTCTGGATCCCTTTGCCTTTTTACTCATCGTTCTTTCTGCTCCCTTCGCACGCTCCCTGTCTGATTCTCTCCTTGCTTGTGTCTTTCTGTCGGAATATATTCTTCAGAGCTCTGCGCTCGTTCGCCCTTCACTTTCGCGTTCATAGAGAGTCTCTTTAAAAGAGCTTTCGTTCGGGAAGGAGGACAGCCGCGGTTGAGAACCCGCCTGAAGAGCTGAACGGTCCAATCTCCGGTCAAAGAATCCAATAGGCCTTTTCACCTTTTCGCCGACTTTCGACCCCTTTGTGCACTGGTGCCGAAGGATCCATCCGCCGAAATTTTGATCTCTCCTTCTTCTGCCTCTACAGCCACTTGAAAGGGCCCTACAAGCCCGATACGCTATGTCTCCGAGAAGCACGGTAGTCAAGGCCGTGCTAGTCTCGTCATTATGTGCCTTGTAAGTTTCGTTCGGATCTCTCGAGGGTCCTTGAAATGCCTAATGTAAGGTCGAGACTGCTGACACTGTATCGTAACGTAGCCTCTTCGGATTTGACACAGGAACGATTGGGTCGATTACGACGATGCAGGTGAGTCGAAACTCGGTTCTTGATTTTCGTTCTTCGCTCTCAAACCTCGTTGTTTCCTTCACAGAGCTTTATAGATCATTTCGGAGACATCGACGAAGTTATCAGAGGACTTGTCGTCGCTATCATTCTACTTCCGTCAGCTTTGAGTGGAATTTTCGCTGGGGCTTGTGCAGACAAAATCAGTCGAAAGTACACGATCGCTCTCGGATCCGCTATCTTCGCAGTCGGAAGTGCAATCTCGTGTGCTTGTCCTCCTAAGCTACCGGTACTTTTCGTCGCAAGGTGTATCGCAGGAGTTGGAGAGGGTTTGTTTCTCGGCGTGAGTCTTTTCGTTCTTTCTTTGAGCTATTCTCACCTCCATTCTTTCCGTCTCTTGAGACAATGCCGTGACTGACCACTCAACGACTATCTAGACTCTCACGGTATACATTGCAGAGATTTCACCCCCTCAGATCCGAGGTAAGATGATGCTTCTTTGCCAACTTTTTATCTCGAGCGCTATCGCGATAGGTTTCTTCTGTTGCTACGGTAAGCCCCATTCGCTCCCTCAAAGTTGCCGAGGTGTGCCCCGACTCTAACAATCCACACGAGACAGGCTCGGTCCAAATCGCTTCTTCGCTCTCCTGGAGATTACCCTTCGCGATCTCAACCCTCGTCTCGCTCGTTGTCGTTTTCTCGGCACCTTTCCTTCCTCACTCTCCCAGATGGCTATTACTCGTTGGTCGTCGAGACGAAGCAGAAAATGTCCTCGACAAGCTCGTTGGAGATAGCAATCCTCAAGAGAGGAGAGACCTTTTGAACGCTGGTCCTCCCGTCGTCGGTAGTCGCCGAGCTGCTTTCCTGCGGATTTGGAAGAAGGATGTTCGGCGCCGTACTTTCCTCGGTATCTTCCTGAGTGAGTGCTCTGAGCTCAATAGTATAGAAAATCGAGCTCATACTCGTTCCACAAAATACAGATGTTTTCCAACAACTCTCCGGAATAGACTTTGTTCTCTTCTTTGCACCTTTACTCTTCACTCAAGCTGGATTGGATCCTTCCACTGCATCTTTCATCGCCTCCGGAGTGACAGGTGAGTTCGTCGTTATCGAGACCCTCGAAATCGAGAAGTGACTCCCTTTTTTTCGTCTTCAGGTATCGTCTTGGTCATCGTGACGATCATTGGCTCGACTTATATCGACAAGATTGGACGTCGACCGTTGTTCATTTACGGAGGAGCAGTCGTCGCAGCTAGTCAAATCATCCTTGGAATAATGTACGCTTCTGGTGCGAACAAAGGAGGAGGACGATGGTTCATCATCATTCTCATCGAGATCCTCGCTGCAAGCTTCTCAGCGAGTTGGGCGTTGGTAGTCAGACTCTACGCCTCTGAGATTCAACCTTCGAGAACTCGAGCTGCAGCAGCTTCTTTCTCTCAAGCTTCGAATCAAGCTGTGAGCACGCTCCTCTCTATTCCATTTCGCAATCATGCTGACTCGCAGGCTCACCACAGACGAACTTTATCGTCGCAATGACTGGTCCTTCATTCCTTACGACAAATTCTGGACCTTACTGGACTTATGGTTTTCTCTCCCTCTTTGCTGTCATCGTCGCGACCTTCACAATGCCCGAGACAATCGGAAGTTCTCTAGAAGAGTAAGATTACCTCAGCTTAGTATTACAGCTCGATCTTTTGCTGACTTTGAGCGGCTCCTGCAGCATCGAAACAAAGTTTCAGACTTCGTCTTCAGCAACCGTGGTCAAACTTCCAGCCGTGTTCCGTCGAGTTGTCGGAGGTAACGAGGAGATCCGTAGACGTCGCAGCAGTCGGAAAGAATCTCAAACTCTACCGGGAGAAACGAGAGCTGAGTTTCGAGCTCAAATGGAGATGGAGATGAATAGAATATCTGCGATTGATGAGGAAGCGGTCAAAGGGTAGAGACTAGAATCTAGATTACTTGTATAGACTTTGCGAACTTAATCCTGTAGAGACTCTTTCACCTACAGAGCTCGATGTGTAGAAATAGAATTTCCGTGCCCGTGCTTTTTATATTTTCCGAGATCGTCCTTCGAGAACGAGTCGATCTCAATTGACACACGCTACTCTAGATTCGAGACATTGAAACGGGGTAGTCTCTCAATTTTCAAACAAATTCGTCATATGTAAATTTCCCTAAATTTGATCGACTGTGACAGCGCTCCTTTTTCCTGGTCTGCTCCTCTTCATCCTCCTCCACCTCTCATCGACAAGAAAACACGTACGGCTCTACGCGTTTTGAACAGCGACTGCAGGTTCACTCGAGTCAATCCCCTTCAGCAGCAAGTTCGAGAAGGAACAACAACAAGTTCATCTCGAATTCCAAATTAGCAATCTAGCTAGTTTCTACTCGAACTCACTCCTCCCTACCCTCCTATGCCTTCCTTGAAGCAAACGCTGTTGAGGGAACCTACGAGGTCGTACCAATCTCTGTATCAAGATGGGCAGTCTCGACCGAATTCGACCTACGCCAACTCGGTCAGTAGTAGACGCGGACCTAGTTCGATCCGATCTAGCGGATCTTACAACTCTTTCAACGAATCTCAAGCTGGTAGTAGTAGTGCAGGTCCACAATGGGTCAACGGTCAATGGGAATGGAGTAACTTTGGCGGAAGGAAAGGTTTGACTGGAGGAGCGAGAAGTTTGTACACTCCGAGTGTCGTAGGTAAATCGATTGGAGCTGGAACTCGACCCAACAGGAACTCTACCATGAGTCTCAGGAGTGAAAGGCTGAGGAGTGACGACGGAGGAAGTATAAGGTCAGAGAGGAGTACTGGAGGTCAATCTTTGAGAAGTACCATGTCGCTTCCAAACGGCGACCAAAGGAGAACTCGTTCGAGCTCGAGGGACATCTTACAAGCAGTAGAGGCAGTAGGGAGAACTTCGACGGACTCAAACTCGCCGGGAAGACGGAATCGAACTCAGAGTGTGAACTCTGCTTCCACTTCGCTCTCTCACTCTCAATCTCGACGAACTTACGACAACCTCCCTTCCATTTCTTCTGGTTTTGATCAAGGCACCAGTAGAAGATACGCTTCACCAGCTCCCCTCTCCTCGTCGACCTCTTCCTCTTCCCGTCCATCTCCCTCGGTTTCTCCCTCACCCGTTTCTTCTTCGAGACCGAGTCGCTCGAAATCACCTCTTCGTCATCCTTCCGACGATCACGCACCTTCTCTTACCTCCTCGGCTTCCTCGGCACCCTCTTCTGGCCCTGTAACTCCAGTCCACTCTCACCCGAATCTCGCTTCTCCTCTTGGAAACGAGGTTTCGAAATCTCTCTCCCACAAAGCCTACGCCTCTCCTGAGACTATCCTAGCCACGACGAGCGAGCCCATCGAACCAGAGGAGCAAGCTCCTGTAGTTCTCGCTCCCACAGACGAGGTGTGTTGTCCCTCTCTGCTGCTTTCTCTTCCGCGCTTGAAACTGACTGTCGTCTCGACGCAGGTTCCGAATGCCGCTCCTGTCGAAGGTGAAGATGCTCCTCGTCGCTTTTACTCGGTAGATGAGTTCTTCGCTATCGCCAAGGAAGACTCGCAGGAATCGACTGCACTCGTTCAAGACGCTCAAGTTCGTTCCCGCACCGAATCTGACAACATGTCCTTCAAGACGGCCAACGAAGTCGAACCTTCGAGTCCTCCGACCCTACAGGAGAAACCTTCAGTACCTCGACTCAAATTGACAAGAACGGAATCGGATCAATCGAGAGCTGGAATCAAGGGAGCTGTCGATTTGAATGGTTCGGACGAGGAGGATGACAGTATCACTGAAGGACGTCCCCGTCTCGCACCTATCAAGCAAGCTACTCCGGCAGAGGAAGCAGAGGAGGAGAAGGAAGAGGAAGAGGTTTCACCATCACCTTCGCCCGTCATTCAATCCTCCTCTCCTGAAGAAACTCCGAAAGAAATCGCTGAACCAACTTACGAGGTAGTTCGCTCTTCGGGACCTCGTCGTTCGGCTTCAACTCCTGCCGCGTCTTCGCTCGCCTCGGACGATCACAGCGAATCGCCCTCATACGCTTCCTCGATGACTTCAGTCTCTCAAGTCGACAGCACTACTTCCGCCAGCGTCGACGTCCCGGATTGGCTTCAACGTATTCGAGCACTCGGAGAGCCTATCGAAACCCTTCAACCGCGAATCGCTCCTTCGCAGAAGAAAAAGCTCACTCCTCCCCCTCACTGGACTGTCCTTCAACTTCGAGCGCAAGAGCAGAAGAACTCGAACCGACCGAACATGGTTCGACCTAGGAGTGTAGGCAGTCTGAGAAGTAGGAAGAGCACCCTGTACGGCCTACCGGATGTCGCAGAGGAGGAGGAACCGCCAGTTCCGTCTTTCCCAGCTTGGCTCCCGAAGAAAGCGCAAGATGGAAGTTTGGCCCCTCGGGCTCTGTCTCCTTCGCCGAACGGATCACTCTCGAGGGCATCTTCCATCAATTCGAGTGCCAGCAGCGCCGCAAACTCTGGATCGACTCATCGTCGTTCTCGCTCGATGGATCTCGCACCGAACGGAACGGGTGCTTCTCCACTTCACCGAGCCGTCTCCCTCTCTTCGACCCCGATCTCTCGCACTTCTTCTCGTCCCTCGTCCGTACACAGCAACGACACGACTGGATCGAAAAAGTTGAAAGGATTGAGCAAACTACTCCAACCTCCTCTCGCTTCAAGCAAGGCAGTTCGTGAAGATCCTGAACCCGAACCAGTCGAACCTCCCCGCCGTGCAGAACCCGTCTACACTCCCTCTTCCCGCTACTACTCTTCCCCCGTCAGAGCTTCGTCTCTCCGCGACGCTCTCGCTCAACGAGACGGTCCCTCCCACCTCTCGACTCGTCAACGTGAAGAAGACGGCAACTCGAGTTACGGAGGATCCCAGATCTCAATGATGAGCGCCCCTCAACTCTCCCCTGCTCGACCTCCCAAGAATCCTGCCCGCAGATCTTCCCTCTCAGTTTCGACTTCCGGAGATCTAGCCCAAACCGAAGAAAGGAGATCGTCTCGACCAGCTTCTATCAATTACTCTCCGGTCTCTCGTCCTACTTCCCGCCCTGCATCGATCGTTGGAGCTGGTACTCAAGAACGTCGTCCTCCTGCACCTCCCGCTCCCATTTTCCCTCCTTCCGAACCCAACTCGAATGCACCGTCTCGAGCGCCTTCCCTCAGTTCCGGTCGTCTATCGAGTCGTCCTCTCTCGAGCTATCTCCCTCCGACCCTTGACGTAGAGATGTCTTCCCTCGCAATCTCGCCTCGTCTTGACGTCGCGAAGAAGACTTCGAAACGCTTCTCCCTCTTCCGATCTTCCTCGACCGCCAACACTTCTTCAAGTCGTCGGTTCGACCCTTCCCTCGACCTGCTCTACGAACGTCTCGATGTGACTTCTCAACAGAAACGTCTTCGCAACGATGAAGTTCTAGTCGAATCGATCGCGATCGGACTCGATCGCTGGGACATTGAGAAGACTTGGTCTACTGCAAACACCACCTCGGGAGCTGGATGGGTACCTGGAAGAGCAGTCTTTGGAAAAGTTCTTGCCAGAGGTGAAGGTGTCAGTCGAGTCAAGAAAGGAGATCTCGTTTGGGGTTTAACTACTCTCAAGAAGGTAAAGCTTTCCTCTCTCTTCTTTCAGCTCCAACTTTCGCTTATATAGTCTCTCTTTCTGACAGTCTTCGACTCTCGCTGGTCTTGTTACTCTTCCTCGAGACAACGTTTCTCTCGCTCCTCAACTCGATCATCACGCTGCAGATCAGATCGCAGCTCTCCCTGCAGATGCCGTCACTGCGATGCAAGTCATGGAAACTTACGCGAAAGAGCTACCGAAGGGATCGAAGGTAAGCTTTCTCGAGCCACTCTGAAAACCTGGCATTTGCTAACTCTCAGTGTCGGTTTTCGCAGATTCTCGTTCTCAATGCTCATCGAGGAATCGGATACCTCTGCCTTCAACTCGCCAAGTACCTCCGACCTAGTGCAGCTTCAAACCGAGACCTTTGGGTTGTCGCGCAAATTCCCATGTCGGTCATTGACGGAGATGCACTCTGCCGACAAGCTGGAGCTACCGACGTCGTTAGGGATGAGCCTCTCGCTGCCATTAACGGACTCCACGAAGGTTCGTTCGATGTCGTTATCGATACAATCGGAGGACGTCGTCGTGAGTTTTTTTTCAACGGATCGCACCTTTTCCTCCTCTGCTTGTTCACTAACAGTCATAACTCTTTAACAGTCTACGATGCTTCGAGACGTATCCTTCACAACTCTGGAAGCTTCGTCACGACCGCCGGAGATTCACTCGGTCCCGACGCTGCCGCTCCTTCCTCAAACTATCAAAATTCTCTTCGATCCCTCCGTCGCACGTTCTTCAAGAAAGATAAGAAATCAGTTCACTACTGGCTCGCTTCTCACGAAGTCGACGAGCGTGAGGCAGTTCGAGACCTCCTCGACAAAGTCAAGGATGCAGTCGAAGCTGGAGCCCTTCAAGCTCGAGTGGATCACGTCTACCCCTTCTCGGACGCACGTGAAGCTTTCAAACAATCAGAGGCCGACGGTGCAGGTGCTGTCATTCGTATCAAGGAACTCGCATAAAAACTTTTTTTTTTCAGTATCGTTTCATTACCCTTATTTCCCCTCCTCTTTGCTAATCAACAAAACACTACCCCTAATCAACTCTAGACGATATCTGTTCCTCAGTAACCATGTACCTTTGGTTTATCCCCCGTTAATCAAACAACCCGCATAGTTTATTTTTTTCGCTCCTTGTTGTACTCGCTTATTTTTATTATCGATATATCTTTTTTCACACACACTCTCTCTACTTTAACTCTGGTTACTTTCACGAAAACACGAATAATCTACCTCTGTAGCATTCCTCATCTTTCTTTTCGTCCTCGTGCCAGTGAGAGTGAGAGTGAGAGAACACGAAGAAGAACCTCGAGCTTTTGTCATTATCGCGAAGAGACGTAGCGCTTTCTCAAGAGGATACTGCATTTTATTTCTAGATGACTCAGCTACAACTTTTTTCTGAGAGAGTGAGTGATACAACCTTGATTCGACCTGCTTTCGAAATTAGAGTTTCGTTTCCCTCTTGCTTCCTCCTTTTTTCGCCTCTTCGACCAAAGTAACGACATCCTCCGCGATACCCCAAGATTGTTGATAACCTGCAGGTCCTACTCCATAAGCGTGTACGATAGTAGCTCTCCTCTTTCCTCCTTTCTCGTAGGAGTTCCTGGTCACTCCAATTTTACTTTCCTTCTTTCCTCCGATTTCGATTGATTCGGATTCTACTCGAGGTCCAGAAGAGCGGGAAGGTCGTAGTCCGACGTTGTGCCGTAAGATGTGAATACCTTCCAAGGTACCATCGGAAGAGATTGAGGGATCTAGTCGGAGACAGTGAGAGAGGATTCGGGTTGCGTGAGAAGGGGAAACCGATAAATCCCAATCATCAACCTGGTTCAACAATGAGCAATGATCTAAGTCAGACTCTGTGGAAAGCAATTCAGAGGGAGAGATAGGAGGATCTGAGCTCACTCCGTAAGAACCTCCACAAATGACTTCTCCTCCAGGTCGAGGAATGATGTAAGCTGAAGAATTGGGATCTATCAATCATGTACAGACAGTCAACGACTTTTGTCTTCGATTGAGAGGGAGCTGGACCACGAGCGAGCTTTACCTGAATTATCCATCGTGCAACGAACACAAGAAGATTTGATCAGGACTGTTTGACCTCGAATAGGTTGAACAGCTTGATCTTCGACTCCAGAAATACTCTTCGCGCCTGTTTCGTTCGAGATTGACGGAAATTGTCGTCAGCTCAATCGAGCCTCGAGCTCGAACCAAAACGAGCGAAAATGAAAATCTCCTTTGAAACTCACCTAAACCAGTTGCATTGACAACGATATCGCATCCACCGAAACTCTCAAACGCTTCTTCGATATCTTTGATGTACCTCCTCTCGATCGTAACACCTTTCGACCTCAATTCGGAAGCGAGATATTGACAATATTTTGGAGCGTTCACGGACAATGTATCGAATTCTACTCCTACTGCTCCTTCTGGACATTCAGATGGTGAAAGGTGACGGTACTAGGAGATTATGGTAGGTGAGCGAGACGACCAATATAGTGAAGACGGAGATAGAAAGTTAGAACTCACATTAGGAACGACATCTTTGTACCAGTGACCTAGGAGCTGTTCCTCGTTCTGAGCGAAACGTCGAGTACCTTTCAATGTCATCGCTAGTCCAGAGGGGATGAATTCAGATAGTCGTTTGCTGAAGAGTGCAGTGAATGAGCTTCAAAATCGACTTTTTGATTCAAAAAATCGAAACTCACAAGGTCACGGTCTCCCATTTCTTTTCCCGAGGTCCATCTTCCGCGCTCTTGAAGCAACACCAATTCGCTCCAGCCCAAGGACTAGCAAAGCCTTGAGAGTCTGTATCTTCAGGTAGATCGCGGGCGACGATATGGACTGCGAAACCCTTCTCGACGAGTGAAAGAGCGCAAGTCAAGCCGACGACTAGATCGATAATGCTTTCTGATCAGCTCAAGTACAACGCAAGCAGCAAAGAGAGAGAAGGAAGAGAGTCGGCGGCTAGATAGCGACGAGTGGTGGGGGAAAGGGAAAAGGGAGAGAAAGAGAGAGACGAGGGAGTGAGAGGTGCTCACCTCCTGCGCCGAGTACTACTACTTTCTGTTGTCCAGACATATGATAGAGAATACAGCTGAGGATGATAAGGAAAGAGGAGGAATCCCGAATTTCGAAACGACTTCTTGACTCTCTCCCGTCTACGCGCTTGCCAAGAAACTATGGCTCTACCCAACTTACGAAACATTGTGAGCTCTATATTCTCCAATGAGACCGCCTGTGACTAACAAGTAGCTCGTTTCTGATCTATAGTTTGCATCTTTTCGATCACCTTTGGAAGAGAGAGAATACTCTCGTACTGCATTCTTCAAGTTCCTAGGTTGGATCATGGTTACTATGAGCATGAGTTTGATCGCTACCAAGAACAAACGGAACCTATCTTTACTACTAGGTTGAAAATCGTCCTTTCGACGCTCTCGAGAAGCCAAAGTGAGTTGGTTCTCTCTCTCGTTTCCTCTCTTTCTTTCTCGAGTTAGTTCGAAACAACCACAAATAGGATGAGCATATAGCAACAGAATGGATATCGGACTCACAACACACACACTTCAAAAAGCCCTCACTCGAGTTTCTGTCATTCAACCGACCTTTCTATCCCTTAAACCCTTCATTTTCTTGTGTCGTGTGTATATGGACAAGGAAGGTATCAGGTTCGAAGGATTGGAGTTGCCGGGTGAGGGTGAAAACATGGCGAAGAAATAACAAGGCCAGATCTGATTTTTAGTTTTTCGAAAACTTCTCACTCTAATCTAGAGGTCAAGGAATGACTGCTTTGCTCGCAGGTACTAACGACTCTTCGCTTTGTTACATGATACAGGTCTGTCTAGAGACCGAAATCAAACAAGCTCAAAATCAGGAGAAAACGGCAAGGTCGATGCTCTCCACAGTGTAGAATCACTTCCATGTCGAACCGGGCTGCGCACCACTACCGCTGGATCCTTCATCGTCGACGAGTCGCTAGGCTCGTGTTCGTTGCAGAATCCAGCGATGGCATTGTGCAGAACCGATTCGACATCGAAGAGATTCTCGCGTTCCCAGCACCAAATGACCTATCGAAATTGGCTCCGGACCGACCTTGGGTTGCTCAACACAAACTCCCCTCCCGATCATCTAATCCTGAGTAGCAGGCAAGTCAGGTTTGAGTAGAGAATTCGGATATTTAATCACTATTTGCAAAAAGGGAAAAAAAAAGAATGAAAAAACACTAGCTATCAATCTCACTTAGGGCTTGTATCATCGTTTATTCGTCATTAGGCTACATACTATAACGATTCATAATTGGAGAGTGTGCGTTTGCGAGAGACTGTGAGGCTATTCAAGTGGATGTACATTTCAGTTATTTGGCAGCGATGGGAGCTGGCTGTTGCTGTTGTTGAGCAGGAGCAGTGGGAGGTGCCAATCCCATCATTCCCAGCAAAGAACTTCTCATTCTACGAGAGCGAAAAGGCGAGCGCGGAAGAGAAACGAATCAGTCAAACTCGTCTCCAGGTGAGGACGGAAAGAGAAACAACTCACTCATTCATTTGACGTTGCTTATCTTCTTCGATCTGCTTGTTGATGATCTCTTCGTTGTCCTTCCAGTACTTTTGTTCATCGAGGTAAAGTTTTTGTGCAGATTTACGAACTTTCTCGACATCGGTTTCGGGTGCTGAATCTCGAATAGTAGTCTTTTAAAACAAGATCGATGAATCAATCGTCAATACGCTACTCTCGAATGAAACTAGAAGACGAAAGAATGAGCGTCACTTACTTTGGTCAACCCACCAAACAATGAAGAGATCCAACCTTTGAAACTGTTATCAGTCTTCTCCTTCTCCCACTTCTCTTCCAATTCCCTCTTCGCCCTCAATTCAGCTTCGTAGTAAGCCGTAGGGATATGTTTACCTTCGTAATACTTGATAACAGGTCTAACATCTTTAACTCCTTTAACCGCCAAAGCTTCCAAGAAAGGAATCATCGCGATCAACTCTTTACAAGTATCGTCACCTTTAGTTCCCAACCAAGGTTTCAAGAGGATACCGTTCTCGGGTTGTAATTGGAAATGAGAAGGGTCGGTATCTAAGATGATGGTACGTTCGAGAGGTCGGTTCAGGTAGGAAAGATCTTTGATCAAAGTTTTATTCTTGTAACGAGTGGCTTCTTTGAACAGTTTCCAAGGGATGTAGGCTCCGTAAGGGTCGAGTTTCTCTGCGATAGGTGCGGCCGTCTGGGTTTCCACGAAGAGAGGGAGGTCGACAAATTTTTAGTTTGTGGAATTGAAAAGTCGTCGCGAGGAGAGAAAAGATGAAAGGTTCACTTACGTAAGCAGGTTGGGTAGTGAAGAGAACAATCTCGTAGAATTGAGACATGTAGGCTAAGAAGTAATCGACTCCGGGACGTTTGGCAGTTCTCCAACCGTGTTCGATCTGAAAAGAGAGAAAAGTCGAGAATGGGTGAGCTATCGATGAGGATGAAAAAGGGGACGTCGGGTCTACTTACATCCCAGGAGGAGTGAATGAGCATATCATCGAGATCGATTACGAGAGTGTAAGGTCGGTAATGAGGTTCGGGGAGAGGATCAGGAATCAGAGGATCCCATGCAGGTTTGTTGAGGTACTGTTACGCGAATTACGGCCCAGAGAGTTAGGTTCAACTAAGACCAAATCTAGAAGAAGAAGGGGTACTCACGTCGAGTTGATCAGCTCCTCTCAACCTGATCCTACCGATAAATCCTTCCCAACCTTCTTTCTGAGCCATCTCGATCGCCTCCTTGTCATCACTCCTAGCGATAAATTTTTTCCTCTCTTCTTCACTCTCCCACTCTTTCCCTAAATCGTAAGCTAGGTATCCACCTCCCGCCAAAGTACCGATCAACAAAGCTCTCGACAAGTTTTGACGTTTCTTCTCGATAGGTAATTTACTCGCTCCTTGAGCTTTCGCACCTGTCCTGTCTCCGAATTTCGACTCTTCTGAACGAGGTTGTACGTCCGGGTGTAAATCGAGGAAAGCTTCTGCGATCGAAGTTGAACGAGTTGCGAGAGCGTCGACTGGGGGAGTTTGAGAGGCTGGTGCTGCCGGATCTGCTGCTCCTGACGGCCCTTCTGCTGCTGCTGGAGTAGATGTAGGCTCTGAAGATAAAGGAGGTAGATCGTTCGAGGCAGGAGTAGGTTGACCTTGAGTCGCGGGAGAAGGAGATTGAGATTGAGAGGAAGAAGGATCTGAAGGAGTGGGTTCTGGCGCAGTTTCAGGAGTGGGAGAGGAAGGAGGTACGTTCTTGCTAGTAGACCTCAAGTACCTCACTGCAGTTGCATGTTGAGAAGTCGAGGCGAGGGAGGTTGCTCGTCTGGAGATGAGAGAAGCCGATCGAGCGGCGGAGAACATTCGTGATTGACTCGTTCGAGTTGTACTGTAAGCCTTGATGGGAGTTCTAGTCTAGATCGAGTAGTCGTGTGACAGGAGATGAAAGTAGGTCAAGATGATGCTCTTAGATCAAAAAGTTTCCAGCAAGATCTCTCTCGGTTCTCTCACATTCAACCATTCCGAAAGTCTCATCCACCATGCTCTCCGATGACAACAAGGAACGTTTCGCCAAAGGTGTCGAATTCGCAAAGGTTTGTCAACCCTCTCACTCGAACTCCCGAGTGATGTCGAATCTTAGCTGACCTCGATCTACTCAACTCTCCTCGAACAACACAACAGACTGTCGTTCACTACGGATGGGTTCCTCTGATCCTTTACGTCGGGTGGAGTACTTCAAACCCTAGGCCTCCTCTCGTCAGGTCAGTCTCGTTCCCTCTCTCTCTCTCTTTCTTTCTCAACATCTCTACTCTTTCTGTACCGACGTACGGTGGTAGCTGACAAGAGCATTGTGCTTCGTCTACAGGCTCATCTCTCCTCTTGCCTAATCACCCTACCGTCCCCTTTTGATCCACTTGCATTTGTACAAATTTCCACCTCTCGATTCCCCCTCACTCGCTTCTTGACAGTCTTTCGAGAGCAGTTTCTCTCTGGAAACACTTCTACTGAAGATAGCTATGTGACTAATCCCGACCTCACGGCTCACTCAGTGAATTTTCATCCTGTATTTCCGCGAGGCAAGGGTTTAGTGATACAAAATTTGAGATGCCTTTCAGCGATAACATTGATGCAGTTTACAAAAGATACCTCAAAAAACAGAAGTTAAGAACTAGTAGTACAAAGTTTGAAACAGAAGACGAACACAACTACAGCTTCCTCAAACTCTCAATTTCTCAAACTCGAATTCCCAATCTTCTCCATCCTCTCGATCTACTTCTTCCTCCGAGGGAACTCTGTGTCGTCGAGAACGATTGTGAGGGGGAGGAGGAGGGGGAGGACCAGGTCTGTGTCTCCTAGAACGAGAGTGACAGTGAGGATGAAAATTGTCGAATTCGAATCCGTGACGAGGGAAAGGTGGGTGAGGGTGACACATCGGGGGAGGGAATGGTGGTGCGTGAGAATAAGGATGGTACGAGTGGTGAGATCCCGGACCTCGATGGAAAGGTGGAGGGCCTTGAGGGATGGGAGACCAATGCTCTCGAATCGTTCTTTCGACATTCCACATCGGTGGAGGAGGTGGAGGTAACGGTTGACAGCTTCCATGATGCGGAGGAGGGGGTGGTGGAGCAGCGTGCCCGCCGAAGTGAGGAGGGTAAGGTGGAGGGAATGAATCTGTGAAAATGAGAATGAGTTAGCTTCAAGAAACTCGCAACTTGGAAGTAGTAACGGTAGGCAATGACACTCACGAGGATGATCTTCCGACATTTCATCGCTCTCGTGACCGTGACCGTGCCCTCTTCTGTGACCTCGATCATAGGGGCCTCTTCCCCTTTCTCTCGACCTATGACCCCCTCGACCTCGACCAATCCCGCCTCTCTCGCCTCGGTGATGATGGTGAGGCGGCGAAGAATGTCGACGACGGTGATCAGGCTTAGGTCCACAGACTTCACGAACGATATCCCTCAGATCTCTCGCGATCGAGTGATCAGCTTTGATTGCTTCTTTGACTTTTTCGAGAAGTTCTCTAACGGCTTGAGGTCGATCAGTCGAGGTTGATGACAGAGTGAGGTGAACTACCAGACGAGTATGATCGGAGGAGTCATCTACGAAAGAAAGGAACTCGGCGAATTCTTCGGGAGAGGAAACTAGGATTTGATCTCCGTCTTCGTCTTCGTAGGTGAAAGAGGTGAGAGCTTGTGCTGAAGAGTCTAGTTGAAAGCTCTGAGCCGCTCTGTCGAGGAAGTCGGTGAGGGTGAAGGGAGAGGCGGAGGGAAGTTCGAGGGTGCGAGTTTTTTCGTCAAGGTGAAGCTCGATTGACATTTTGGATTGGGGTGAAAGTAGTGTACAGAAGAGAGAGCGGAAAGAAGAAGCGAGAACTAAGGTGGTAATGTGCGTAGTCTTTCGGAGCTCGACGAATGAGACTGCGAATCGCAGAAAGCTGCGACTTGCGAGAGTCTCTCTATCTTTCAGCTAATCGCAGTATCAGTGTCTCGCCAAGACAATTAATACGGCCGGATGAAAAGTAGTTAACGAGTCATTTGCAGTAGAACGAGGGGCTATGTACAGACAGAGAGGCCTTTACTGCTTGATCAAATATTTGAGCTCGTCAATCGATCCTCCATCAGCGTAAGCTTTCTTGAAGGAATCCCTCTCTTGCCACCTCTTCCAGAAGTACTCGATGTACTCGAAGCGTTCAGTTAAATCGGTATCCATGATGTGGTACTTCGAGAACGCGATCGCGACGCAGAGAGTGATATCTGCGAAAGTTGGTTCTTCTCCTCCTAAAATCCACTTGCGACCGTCACTGAGATGCTTGTCGAGCCTACTCATTCGATCAGAAAGTTAGATATCGTACGCCGTCGAATATTGAGAAAGGCGAAAGCTTACATCGCAGCAGTTGCGATTGCCTCGCGACGACAGTGTCGACCCCATTCCTCGTTCTTGACGAGCTCGAGTTTGTGTCCTAATCCTTGATGGAGAACATGGAATGCGACAGTCAATCTGTAAGTGCAGTGAACCTGTTCAGAGAACGAACGAAGGTCCGTGAGTCTCGAATTGAGTCGAAAATGTGCTAGAAATCTTACCCAGACACGCTGATCCCATTGCTGATCGAGTCTGGGCAGAGGGATAAGGAGAAGTTCGTCAGCTCAAATTTCAGACGAGAAAGAGGACGAATGTCAAAGCTTACGCTTGTTCGAGTACAGTTTCTCCCATGATCTTGCGACCAGGGTAAGTGTTATCGAGATACCTGAGGGTGATGATCATCGTAAGTCAAGATACTCGACTGCGCAGTCGAGGAAGGAGGGTTCAGGAGAGCTCACCTTGCGATTGCGGTACTTTCGGAAATGATTGTTCCGTCTTCTAGTTTGAGTGCAGGCGTCTCTCCGAAAGGATTCACTTTGAGGTGTCTCCAGGATCGCTGCTCTCCCACGGGGGTCATGTCGAGGATTTTCTCGTCGAGTTTGTCGGAAATACCTTTCTCGTAGGCGAAGAGTCGAATCCTTTGAGGGTTGACGAAAACCGAAGGGGAAGTCCTGAGGGTGAGTTTCTCGTTCGACATTGTTCAGGAAAGAGGAGTTGCTGGGGGTAGAGATGTTTGTGAGAGAGATAGAGGAAGGAGAGAGAGAACAACGATAGACTTTGGGTTCTGTGCGAAGGACGCTTTTTTTTTCGATCGAGTTTCGCGTCCTTAAATGTTTTTCGTGCGACATTTATCAGCTTCCTCCACTTCTTCGCTCAGGTGAGCTCGACTTGACTCGAGTATACAGTATTTGATCACTTTTACTGGCACCGACCCTTACGAACGATTCATTCGTACACGCTTGCTGAATCATCTACCTTTGTCGATCGCCTCGGGAAACTAAACCCCTGAGGCTAGCTACGATACTGCTTCAATCGCATCAGTCATACTGAAGTGTGCTGAAGGAAAGACGACAAAGAAGAAATCAGAGAAACGAGAGACAGCGGCGAGAAAATTGTCAAATCGCAAGTGTCGCGAAGAGGTAGTCAGATTGCATTCCGCACGGACGCAGGCGCTCCCACAGATAGTACCCGGAAGAGCGACTGTGATGGCTTGCGACATACTTTCAACATAGCGAAAATTGACAAAGGGCCTAAAGAAAATGGGACAAAACAAAAAGGAAACGAACGAACAACAACCTAAGACGTCTCGAATGCCAAACCTCGCTAACTTCATACTACGATTCTCCTGTGCAACCGCCTTCAACAAGGCACAACCGTCTCCGAGTCCTACTGATCGTTACGAGGTTGCTTCGCGACCATCTTCTCTTCTCCAGTTTCAGGATCAGTGATTTTCTCCATCGGAATTGGAATCCTCCCATGAGGTCGATCAGCTCCGAACCCCTTGAAGACGGGAATCGAATCGAGGTCTTGTTGTTCTCCGTTCCCTTCGTCCTTCTTTCCTTCGTCCTGATCGTTCGAAGGTGTCGATTCTTGAGCCTTTTCTCCTGCCTCTGATTCTACCTCGGACCTGCCTGAGCTGGAAGCTGCGACATTCCCACCTCTTCCACCTCCGATCCTGGCTCCAGCTCCCGCCAATCCAATTCTGCCTCTCGTCGCCATTTTCCTTACATTCGTTGGAGATCCTCCTGCTCCTCCACCTCCTGTACTCTCTCCGTTTGTCGACTGTGATCGATCAAATTCAGTTCCCTTCAAAGCAGAAGTCGAAGATGAAGTCGAACTAGCTGCTGATCCGCTCCTTTTCATTTCCTCTCCTGCTCCTGATCCTGTTCCTGTTCCTGTTCCTCCTGATCGAGAATTTGTAGGTGACATTCTAGTTGAACTAGGTGATGTACGGTTTACTCCTGGGTTCGAACGAAGTCTAGTTGGAGAAGTTTGAGGACTTTTAGTAGTAGTAGTTTGCGAAGAGGAGGAGACTCTAGGTCGAGCTTTCGCGAGAGATGATGCCGTCGGCGTTGTGAGTGATCGGGGAGGTCTAGGACTAGCTGAAGAGGGAGTTCCTGTCGGTTCAGAGGGAGGAGCGACTGTGCGAGGCTGTGTAGGGGAAGTCGAGTGAGAAGAAAGTTTCTTGAGAGAGGTTGTCGGCGATGTAGAAATACGACGAGGGGTCGGAGTGGAAGAAGAGGAAGAAGAAGAGGAAGCGATGGGTTTCTTTGAAGGAGTACGCGTGGAACTCGAAGAAGGTTTCGATTGATTTGAAACTAGAGGTTTTTCCGACGTCATTGAAGAAGGTAGTTCAGTCGAGTCCTTGACACGTGATCCGTCGTCGTTCTGCTGAGAAACAGATTCATTTGAGGGAGAGGAAGATATTGTCCGAGGGAGAGATTGTTGTTGCTGTTCTGGAGAGATTGAACGAGAGGCCGGAGGAGAATCGTCGTCTTTGACCGGAGGAGAACGTAGGTGAGAAGGGTCTGCAGAGGGAGAGGTCGGTCGAGAGAGTCCTTCTTTGCCTTTCGTAGGATCCGAGGAAGAACCAGCGGGGGAGAGCGGACGAGGGGAGAGAGGCTGAGAATCTGAAGATTCGACTGATTGAGACGGTTCTGAGAAAGTTTCGATCGGTGTCGGAGAAGGAGCTCGAGGTGCGATTTCGTCTGTTGATCCTGGTACTACTTCCGGAGCCGGAACGTCGACAGAAGGCTGTTGGATCGCGATCGAAGGAGAATGAGAACGACTTCTTGCGACTGATTGAGGTTCCGAATCTGCTGCCAACGCGTCTGCTTGAGCTTGAGTCGGTGCTGGTTGCATATCGGGGAACGTTTCTTGTGCGTTCTTGTGGCGTTGCTGCTGCTCAGAGGGAGGTTGATTGAGACCCGCGCTTCGAAACCCTGAAAGTTTCGACTCTTCCTCCTCCGCCTTCTTTCCTCCCGATTTCGGCTGTTGCGCAAGTCTCGATGTAGTAGGAGATGTTGTCGTCGACGATCCTGCACCTCCTGATGAAGTACGAGGTCTTGCTGGAGACGCGAAGGACGAGGAAACTTGGAGGGGAGCTTCTTGATTCGAATCTACCGCTTGTTGGAAACGCTTGATTAAGTCGGAAGCTTTCCCAGGTCTTGAGTGGTCTGGTATCGGCACTGTACATCGCAGAGAGGTGGAAGAGGAGTTAGCTCTGGTTGAATCATTACGCGTCGGATCCTGAGAAGAGAGAGGGAAGAGCAGTTGCGACTTACTGTTCAGTTTCGGGATGTCCTAGCTCTTGCCTAGATGAATGAAAGCTCGATCAGGTAGTGGAACGGGAGAGGAGAGTTTCGTGTGGTCTCAGTTCTAGTTCTCCATCAAAACAATTGTTCGTTACCGCTCTCCTTCTTGCTCAACACTACCCTACACCATGTTTTCTGTTCGACTACCTATATCAATCGTAGCTCGCAGTATCAAGCCGAGTGTCATACTCCCTCGAACCCTCATCTCTCGATCGCTCCCCGTTCAACTCCCGTCAACCCGCCTCCTCTCCACTTCTACACCACTCTCCGAAGCGCTCACATCTTCAGCCGGATCAGGTAAAGGTGGAAAAGCAGAGAAGGAAGCTGCTAAGAAAGCGAAAGAACAAGCCAGGAAGGAGAAAGAGAAGGAACGAGCGAGGAAGGAGAAGGAACGAGAGAAGCTAAAGGCTCAGAAGGAGAAGGACAAGGTCAAGAAGGAAAAGGAGAAGGAGAAGCTCGAAAAGGAGAAGGAAAAGTTGAAACTTCAGCGAGAGAAGGGTGAGTTCGATTTCCCGCTCATTCGAGTCGGAGGAGCGTGCATCTAACCCTCTCGTTCGACATTCTTCTTGATCCAGCTAAACTCAAGCTCAAGGGTATGTCCTCAAGGTATCGTTCAGGGTCGAGCTTCTATTGACACCTTTGAGTTTTCTTGCGAAAACAGAAAAGAAACCCAAGACTACTTCAGTTCTTCGACCTCCTAAAGCTCCCACAAACTCTTGGGGTATCTTCCTCGGTGACTACATCGCTGTAAGATACGCTTGCGATTGTCATGGAGAATCACAACTGATAATTGTCGATTCTTGAAATAGGCTCGCAAACGAGAACTTCCAGCTGGAGAAAAGATCGGTTCCCTCGCAGAGATTACCAAGACTGCCGGTCAAGAATACGCCAACCTCGACTCTTCCACCAAGGCTGAACTACAGAAACGTGCCGACGAACAACGAGCAGCTTACCCAGCTATTCTCGAAGAATGGAAGAAATCGCTCACTCCCGAAATGATCAAGGAGGAGAACGCAGTTCGAGCGAACCGACGCAAGTTGGGATTGAGTCGAAAGGCAAACTTGAAGATGGAAGGAGAACCGAAACGACCCAAGACTGCTTACTTCTTGTGAGTCTCTTCTCTTGTTTTGTTAGCGCGGGATCCTGATCGCTTAATCGAGTAGATACCTGAGTGAACAACGAGAGAAGGGTCCCGACTCTGATGTTCTCCAAGGTGAAACTCGCATCCTCGAGCAAAGTAAACTCGTCGCTGCTGCCTGGCGAGCACTTTCCGAATCCGAGAAGAAGGTGAGCTATCTCTTTCTACGCTTACTTGGTCCATGAGCTGATCCCGGTTTGTCGCTCGCAGCCATACAACGATCTTTACGAAACTGAACGTCGTCGTTACGAACAAGCGAAAGCTGAATTCGATGCCAAACACTCTTCCGCCTGATCTTTTTCATATCACCTCGTCCCCTCTGGAAATTCCGCTTGTCGTCTCTCCCGCTTCGAAGTACTCTTTCGTAAATCGTTCTGCTGTTTTATGATGTTTTCTTCCTACAGTATGTTTTGTACTATTTGTCAGCTTTCCGTTCTCTCTCACCCGTCCGTTGCGATCAAAAATCTTCGATCGTATCTTCTCTCGCCGTGGTGGAGGTCCGTCAGACGTGAGGGAAATGTTCCGGCTGAAGAAGATCGACTTCAGTGGTCCAAGCTTAGTCTTTTCCATGTGTCGTTCTGCAGCTGCGTGCATGATCCACGTTCGATGCGAGGGATGATCGGGAAGAGCACTGCAAGTTGAATGACGATTTTCAGTTTTCGGTCAGAATTTCGGACAGATTACTCATAAGAAAAGAGGAAAGTTTTCTTCGATCTCTTTCTTTTTCTCTCTTCTTTCTTCACTCCTCAACTAGAACGTCAAATCTATCAATCATGTCTGCCTCAATCCCTGAACAATTCACTGGCTATGCCGCTATGAACGAAGAGAAGGGAAAGAAACTCGAAGTCGAGAAGTGGTCTTGTATGTTTTTTCGTCTTCCCTACCGGCTCTGTCGCTGTTCTTCCACTGACATCGTCGCTTGATACTCTCAGACACTCCCAAGAAGTGGGCTGAGGTGTGTTGATCTTGTTCTAACGCTTAAACCGCTCGAAGTAAACTCATCGGCTATTTCGCTTTCTTCCTTCAGGACGATGTCGATATCAAGATTTCATGTACCTCGATCTGTGGAAGTTGCATCCACACGATCAACAATGGCTGGCCTTCGCCCACAAGCTATCCGTAAGTTTTCTCTAACGAATCGAGATGTTTCACTCGCTGTCCGGGAATATTACTGATTTATCACTTCTGTTGGAAGTTGCATTGCCGGTCACGAATCCTGCGGATTTGTTGTACGTGCTGGATCGCAATCCGGGCTGAAGGTTGGACAACGAGTGAGTTTCCTTCATCGAAACTGTCTACCAATCGCTTTTTTTTC
Organism: Sporobolomyces pararoseus; assembly: GCA_010758995.1. Taxonomy (NCBI): domain Eukaryota; kingdom Fungi; phylum Basidiomycota; class Microbotryomycetes; order Sporidiobolales; family Sporidiobolaceae; genus Sporobolomyces; species Sporobolomyces pararoseus. The sequence continues at coordinate 173,135 of RSDY01000013.1, forward strand.
ACAATTATACCTCTCTCTGGTAGGTCGGTGTCGGTGCTCAAGCTGGATCTTGCGGAAAGTGTGAGCTCTGTGAGGCCGGACGCGAGCAATACTGCGAGAAGGGTAAGTCTTTCGATTTTTCGATTTTTCTGCTTTTCAAGTGTTGCGACTATGATTCTTCTTTAAACCGTTATTGACAATCTGCGCTCTTTCCGGCTCTAGGTATGATTGGTACCTACCAAGGCAAGTGGGAAGATGGCTCCGTCGCCCAAGGAGGTTACGCCGATTTCATGCGATGCAAGGGTCGCTTCGCAATTCCCATTCCTGAGGGAATCGCCGACGAAGAAGCTTCTCCTCTGATGTGCGCTGGTGCAACTGTCTACTCCCCTCTACGACGATTCGGCGCTGGTCCTGGAAAGCGAGTCGGTATCGTCGGAATCGGAGGATTGGGTCACCTCGGTCTTCAACTCTCGAAGGCAATGGGTGCCGAGACCTACGCTCTCTCTCACTCTGACAGGAAGGTTCCCGACGCTGAGAAACTCGGCGTCGCTGCCGACCACTTCGTCGTCTACAAGGATCTCGCCGAAACCGCCAAAAAGTGGGCTCGCAAGTTCGACTTGATCGTCTGCACTGCCAACAACAACGACCTCCCCATCGAAGCTCTCTTCTTCAAGCTTCTCCGACCTGAAGGTACCCTCGTTCTCTGTGGTCTTCCCGAAGAGAAGCTTCCTGCTATGTGAGTTTTCGAAAATTTCACATCCGTCCATCTCTCGAACTCGTCTCTGACAAGTCTCTCGTGCTTCTCTGTAGGTACGGACACGCTCTCGTCGGAAAGGGTGTCTCGCTCGCTGGTTCTCTCATCGCCGGAACCACCGAGCTCAAGGAACTTCTTCAACTCGCTGTTGAACACAACGTTCGTCCCTGGATCGAGGTTCGCCCTATGTCGCAAGCCACCCAAACTCTCCAAGACATGCACGCTGGAAAGGTGAGTTTCTCTACCAATTTTTCGCTCGCGCTTGGATCAAGTGACTGATTCTCTCTCCCCCTTCTCCCGTAGGCTCGCTACCGTTACGTCCTCACCAACAAGCAAGAATAGATACTTGACATCGTCTAGACTATAGATTCTCCTCATATAATGTATTCGACTAGCATCCTCTCCGAAAGGAACACCTTGCATATAGAAAAATGAAATTACTGTTCTACCTCTCATTCGCTGATAGTTTGTAACTTTCGTCTCAGAAGGCGAGCTTTAAAGCATAGCCGTACACGATCGAGAGGCTAAGGGCAATTGGAAGCTGTGCGTAGGAGCGGGAAACAACTTTCAGCGCGTCGAGCTAAGACGTCAATCGTATTTGGACGCTATTGCGGCTCTGTTGAGATCGTAAAGGTCTCCCCGTAGTCCTCTGCTCGTTTCCCAAGCAGCGAGTCAGAGACGAACTGGCAGCGTTCTTCGATCTATCGACTTGGGGTTTTCGCATGTCGTGTGCGCTTGCTCTCAATACCTTCCACAGCGCGTTCCTTTGGCGGCTATGTTGCCGAGTACTATATGTCAATGAGTAGGCTGATGGAGACGACCTATCGAGATATCAAGCGCCCGAAACCAGTCAGTCGGAGAAAGAAGCTCGTTTCGCGGCTTTGTTTTGTGTAGGTATTCAGGTAGACTATACCGGTATTGACCTCGAGCACTCACAAAGAAGTCTGAACTCGTGCTAAGATATGCGGCGACACACGTCGTCAACAGGTCTTGCGAGCATGAGCTCAGCATTCGAGCTGGAATATTCGCCCTTCTTGCTTCTGCTAGTGTGGGATTCGAAAGCTCGAAGGCTGCAGGTGCTTCTCTCACGTTCGGATGAATGAACAACCTGGAAATGACTACCGCAAGAGGGAGCCTAGAAAGGAGAATTCGAATTTGCGAAAACACAAATGAGTCGCAACTAATGAAAGTCGCGCTCGATTCGCACCCTTTCTTCGGAAAGCTTTCATTCACGTACAGTCGTATGGTCGTGTACTCGAAGTCTATGGTCGAAATGTCTGCATAGACGAGCAGAATGCGCTATCGCAAAAGCTTCGCAAGAATAACCTCTTCTAACTTCGCTACCTCTGCTCCTTTCCCGTCCGACTACCAAAATGCTGACCAAAGTGCTACGTGATACCTGCGAAACGCAATCTGGCTTGCGTCGAATTGATAAAGACCGAGGAGTTTAAATCTGTTCTCTCTCTCTGCCTCCCTCTTCCCCTCTCTCTTTCCTTCTTCCCCACCCCACCTTCTCTTACCTATACCATGTTCTCCCGAGCTGTCCGACCTGCCGTTGCTTGCCAACGTGCATCCCCCGTCTCTCTCGCTCGCCTCTCTTCTGCCTCGAAATCAGCTCTCGCCCTTCAAAACGCCAACAAGCGTGCCACTCTCACCGCCGCTCTCAACGCTACCCGATCAACTGCTGTTGCATCTTCATCGGGTGCTCAACGTAACGCTAGCACCGAGAGCAACGATGGAAGTATTCAAGTAAGCCAACAGAATAAAATTATCCCAAACTCATCAACAACTGTCACTGGACTATCTGGAGTAGTAAAGAACCGAGTAGAAGGGTCGTAGATAGTATAATGAGCAGGTTTGGGAACCCAAGGAGGTGCGGAAGGTCGGCTAGAGGCTACAGAAATTAGGTTGGGATCGAAAACGGTTTCACTCAAGTTCACTTCAACCAGCGATCGAGGGATCAGAAATGGCTTAGAAAGTTCTCCAGAAGTACAACAAGTAGTTTGATGGACGCGATCAGCTCTCTAGCCGCTTACCTGTCGTCAACTTGCAAACCTCAACATCAATCAATGAACTTCGAGGCATCAACACCCATTAAACATTCTTTTGAGCAGCTTTACTGACTCTCACTCTTCGACTGTTCCTGTAGATGACCGGTCGTGAGGCTCTCAACTCAGCTATGGAGGAGGAGATGATCCGAGACGAGACCGTTTTCGTTCTCGGTGAGGAAGTCGCCCAATACAACGGAGCCTACAAAGTTACCAAGGGTCTCCTCGACAAATTCGGCGAGAAGCGTGTTATCGATACTCGTAAGTTTCCCATTTTTCTCGAGTTTGCATCTTCGCGAACCAGCTAAAAACTGACAATATCGTCTACACAAACAGCTATCACTGAGGCTGGTTTCACTGGTATCGCTGTTGGAGCTGCTTTCGCTGGTCTCCGACCCGTCTGCGAGTTCATGACTTTCAACTTTGCTATGCAAGTGAGTTTGAATTTTCTCGCTTCTTCCGAAATCAACTTCCATCTCGCTCACATTCTCTCTCCGATGTAGGCTATCGATCAAATTGTCAACTCTGCCGGAAAGACCTACTACATGTCTGGAGGGTGAGTTCTTTGCTTGCTTGACAAATTTTTGACGATTTCGTCTGCTAACTCACAATCCTTTTTCTCTTGCAGAAACGTTCCCTGCCCTGTTGTTTTCCGTGGTCCTAACGGAGCTGCTGCTGGTGTCGGAGCTCAACACTCCCAAGATTACGCTTGTTCGTTTTGAGTCTCTGTCTCCACGCCCGAGAATCTGGAAAACTGACGCGATAATTTCGTATCGACAGCATGGTACGGTCAAATCCCTGGTCTCAAGGTCGTCTCTCCCTACTCTGCTGAGGACTGCCGTGGTCTCCTCAAGGTGAGTTAAAACAGACTTGGAGATTGAATCGATGAGATGAGAAACTGATGAGGCACTTCTTTTCGATAGGCCGCTATCCGTGACCCCAACCCTGTCGTCGTTCTCGAGAACGAGATCCTTTACGGTCAATCTTTCACCGTCTCAAAGGAGGCTCAATCCACCGACTTCATCCTCCCCATCGGAAAGGCAAAGGTTGAGCGTCAAGGAAAGGATGTTACCGTCGTTGGACACTCCCGTATGGTCGGACTCGCTCTTGAGGCTGCTGAGATCCTCAAGGAGGAGGGCATCGAGGTCGAGGTTATCAACATGAGGTCTATCCGTCCTCTCGATATCGAGACTATCAAGGAGTCGGTCAAGAAGACCAACCGGTTAGTCTTCCTTTCTCTACTCTCCTGAATATCGTGTAACTTACTTTGTGAGGTCTTCTCTTGCAGATTGGTTACCGTTGAGGGTGGTTTCCCTGCTTTCGGTGTCGGATCTGAGATCTGTGCCCAAATCGTTGAATCTGAGGCTTTCGACTACCTCGATGCCCCCGTCGAGCGTGTCACTGGTGCCGATCTCCCTACTCCTTACGCCAAGACCCTCGAAGACCTTGCCTTCCCCGATACCCCCACGATCGTCAAGGTTATCAGGCGATCCCTCTACCGCTCGTAAATTGGCAGCCCTCCCCCTCTAACCCTCCCTAACGACTCTTCCCCTTCTCGCCACTCCCCAAAATGATGGTCACCTATCACAATCTCGACCAAACTCTTCCTTTCCTCTCTTCTCACTGCCTCTCGATATCCTGGAATCTTTGTTATTCCTCCCAATTTTCTTTCACTCGCTCGCATCTATAGCTTTTTCTTTATCCTCTCCTCTCTCTCGTCCGTAGACTTTCTTTCGTATTCTCTCTCTATCTCTCTCTCTTGGTTTTTCTTTCCCTTGTCTTTTGCGGTTTTTTTTCTTCTCTTGCTCTCTTGAAGACTACTTACTATTACTTTTCTTTGCAATAATTCCTCAGTTGAAACGGGTCTTATACTGTCCTCTCAGTAGCGTCTCACAGATGAGAGCAAATTGTCGTTCAGATATTACAACCAAGAGAGAGAGAGAGAAGAAACGAAAGATGCGAGAAAGAAACACACTACAAGAACTAAAGTCGAGGAAAGGTAGCGGAGTCGAGGCAGAACAGAGTCGGAGGAAAGCGGATGCGATGCGAGAGAGAGAAAGAGAGAGGGCTGCAAAGTAAGGTGCTCGAGTCGCAACTATTGTTGATGACCGTTCTCTCGTTGTTCGGTTCGACCCAATCCGAGATCGTAGATACCGTTGAAGAAAGGATGTTCGAGACATTCTTCCGCTGTCCAACGTTTCGTGCAATCGAGTCTGCGGAGAGAGAGAGACAGCAAACGGCGTGAAATTGAGCTTAGAATCCGACAAACTCCGAGGGCGAGACGAGAATGGAAGACTTACTCGAGACATCGTTTCATCAGGTCGACAGCGTTGTAGAGATCACTGTCTTGATACCAGAGAGCGTCATCCTCTGGCAAGCTAGGAATTTGTCCAAACGGATCTGGTGAATTTTCGACAACGATTGGAGGATTGAGAGATTTGACGAGAGCGTGAAAGTTTGCATGAGGAGGTTGCTCGAGATCGGGGACATTCGTCACGAAAGTACGATCTGGGGAGAACCGAGCAAGAAAGCAAGGGTTAGTTCAGCAGAGTAGCGAGGCTGCAGGAGATTAAGAACCGACTGTGTAAAGCTGCACAACGTTCCATCTTTCGCTTGCCGAAGATAGCAGTGATTTCTGCGAGAGCTTCTGTATCATCGTTCGAGTTGAAGAAGGGAAAACGACGTGTCAAGAAGCAGAGCAGAATGATTCCAGCAGACCAAATATCGAGCGCTGTAATCCACGAAAGGACCTCAGGTCAGTTTGGAGCGACGACAAACATGCCGAGAGACTGTCGAGGCTGAGAGCTTACCGACGGTCTGATCAGGGCATTTGAGCAGGACTTCTGGAGCTCGGAAACCTCGAGTTCCAGCTCGATTCGCTCGAACACTCGGTCTGTAAACAGAGAAGAGGAGAACGATCAGTGGTGTCAACAAGAGAGTTCTGTAACGAGGCACACATCGTAGCAGAAGACTCACCGTTTATCCTCTTTCAAGTAACCTATTCTCTGTTGACCTGCCGCTAGATGGCTGCCAAGTTTTGCCGGTCTCCAACTTTTGTAGAAAGGTTGACGGTCTTTCATCCTTGATTGAATGTCGTCCACCCAACCCGGAGGCACTGACCAAGGTTTCGACTTTGCCAATTCGTCCCACTCATTTTGTTCGACGGTTTCTCCATTGTCTTCCCTGATGAACAAATCCTGTTCCAGTTGCTCGTACTCTATCTCCATTCGATCCGTTTGTTCCCACAAACTGATCGGTTTCGTCAATCGAACACCGTGTAATCCTGAAGCGAGACCTGGTGCAGCGGGTAACTTCTCCATCTTCTTTTGAGAACGTCTTCTACCCTCGAGTCCTCCCCAACTTGGTCCAGGCAGAGAATGCAGACAATCACTTTTCCATTCGTAGAATTCGTCTCCTCCAATCTTTTGAGCTAAACCGTAATCACAGAGAACACCTTGACCGGTTGTGACATCGAATAAGAAATTTGCAGGTTTGACATCTCGATGAATGATTTGAAGTCGGTGAGTTGCTGCGAGAGCTCTGAACAGACAGGAGAAGTATGATCGAAGAAGGGGAAGTGATGCTTTGCGGTAGTAGGTCTGTCAATGAAAAGGGAAATGAAGTCAGCTAAAATCTATTCGACGGAAAGCAGCTCAACTCAACTCGGAAATCTTGATGACGGTTGTAAGGCATGACAGCTAGTACTTGATCTTCATGCCGAATAGCGTCAATAAGGTAAGCGACATTCGAAGCACCTCTGCGAACAAATCGAGGATCAGAATCAGTTCGAGCTGAGCTAGAAAGAACGACTGTTGGGCTCACCGCAGGTCGTAAAGGATTTCGAGCTCATTGTGAATTCGAACCGGACTACTCGTGACGTAGATCCGTTTGAGAGCGACGTAGACTTTGCCGACAGGTGCTTTAGGTTGCCATTGCGAATTGTCGAAAGCTGAATGTTGAATATCGAGTGCTTTGTAAACTGACGAGAAGGTACCTAATCACCGTCGGGGTATCAGTTCAAGTGTCTCGAGGATAATCAGGGAAGCTTATAACTCACCTTCTCCTAACCGATCAACGAGTCTATACTTTTCGACGATTTGAGGTACATTCTGTTCTAGCTGTTCCATCTCGTTCACGATCTGCCGCACTTCTCCTTCACTCCGTGGGTTGCTCTGCTCAGATACGTCTGAATTACAATCTTCCTCCTCTTCTTCCTCCTCCTCCTCTTCAGATTCTGGTCGATAGTGCGCTGCTTCCGCATCTTCGTCCATCTCTTGATCCTCGGCGTACTCCATCTCGTCACTCGTCAACGGCACCACGAGGGGATTTGGCTTGCTGCTCGAGTCGTCCAGGGCCACCACTGTTTCCTTCTCTCGAGAGACGCGATCCAAATCCTTCGCGTCCTTTCCATCGTCACCTACTGGTTGTTCGCGTCTTTGAGAGCTCAGTAGTTGATCTTGTGATTGAGTAGTGCTAGTCCCGGAAGGTAAAGGAGCGAGAACGATCTCGTCCATCTCTTGATCTTCAGAAGTTGGAATGACTTCTTTCTGTAGTTGAGAGGTCGAACGCGTGATTCTAGCCACTCGAGGTGGTAGACTGAGGTTGTGTGCCTGTACTATAGGCGGGGCTTTGCTCATTCGCGTCGAAAGAAGAGGTTGGAATGAAGAGAAAAGGGAGAACTTACCAATTTGTTTCACTTGTTCGCACTTCAAACTGCTCACTACGACCCTTGAACGCTTTCCCTGACGCCACAATACGAAGTGCGATTGAACACTCTTCCTCCGTCGGGCGAAGAATAGCAAACTTTCGCTTTCTCGCGCAATTAATCTCAGTGTTGAGTGATTTGAACTTTTGAGTTGGGTATGACAAGAACGATAAGCTAAGGGTAAAAAGGTATAGTGCACAAACAACACAAAAGGTATAACTAGTGATAGCATAGTTTTTGTTCAGAGTCTCTTCTCTCTCTCTTCTTTCTAGAAAGCGATTCCGTTATCCCTCAAAATCTGTTCCAACCTCGCTTTCTCCTCGAGCTCGTGTTGTATTTTCCGTTTGTAATCTCGGAAGTCTCGTTCGACGGCGAAGCGCTTCTGGACAGCAGTTTGTAGGTCATTCGTCAGATCGACGTATTCTCCTGTCGCCGTAGGTTCAGCTTGAGCGGCTTGAGTAACTGCAGCGAGATGAAATCAGTTAGTTCGTTATCTCGTGAGTCCGTGAGCGAGCAGAAATGACGCTTACCACTCTCGAGAGCCTGATTGAACTCTGTTAGCAGAGTATCAGCTTCTTGAGCCATATCGTTGTAAATATGTAGGAGTTTGAGGTTCTCAGATTCTTTCGCTTCGAGAGCAGCTCTCAACGAGGCATCTCGTTCAACGAGCTACAGGAGGGAGATACGAGTCAGCTCGTGAGTAGTCGCAGGAAAGTAAGGCGGGAGCTCACTGTTGCCATTTCTTCCTTGAGGTTCGACAATTCAGCTGCGATTAAATCCCTCTCTTGTTCGAGCATTTCAACTTCGATCGCGGAGGGTCCTTGTCCCATTCCGTCTGTCGGTGAGATCGGTGGAGATAACGTAGCTTCACACGTGCTGACAAAGTCGTCTAATTGTCGAATCCATTTCGATAGGACTTGAACGTCGACGTGGTGAGGTTTCTCTCGTCGGGAATCGGCGAAAGGACCAGGTGACGAAAGTTCTCCAACAATCGATTTGGCCTGGTAGAGAGGGAGACTGTGTAAGTATCGACTCCAAGTCCGGGTGCCAGCAAGGAAATGAGCTCACGAAAACGTTTCGAGTGTGAGGTGAGCGGGAGAGACTCGAAGGTGAAGCGACTCTACTGTTCTCCTTGTTCGCTGCTTCCCTTGCAAGTTTGACCCGTAGATCGTTGATGTGAGAGCGTAATTGACCGAACGCTGTTGTTTCGTCCTTTTGAAGTTGAGAAAAGAGATTAACTCAAGAATCCGCATACTTGAAGGAGAGAAGCGGTTTACTCACCTCGATCATGTGAACGTCTGGTCTCGAAACTGTTTCCTCATCCAAAGACAAATCTTGAGCTGGATCTGAGAATACATCGGGAACCGACTCTTTCTTCGGAGGAGTAGGAGGACCTCGAATAGTTGAAGAATTGCTGGTAACTCGTCTGCTTCGGATCTTGACATGAGATCCAGAGGGTATACGATTCTCTTTTGAAGCGGAAGAAACTCGGTTGGACGGGAAGAGAGGTTGACTGAGAGCTGAAGGAGCTCGAGGTCCATTTGAAGGTTCGCCGATCGCAGCGACTTTCTTCCGAGGCGTCGGCCGAGGAGAAGCTTCGACGAGAGGACGAGAACGTTTCGAGTTGGTGGAACTCGAAAGAGACGGAGACTCTTCCCGAAGGGAGAGAACAGGGGATGGGGGAGCGGGAGAGACTTCTTCAGTCGTTGAGGGAATCGATGGATGCGCCGTGAATGACCGACGTTGAGGACTAGGTGATGCTGGACCGGAGAAAGAAAGGTGGTGAGCGGTTTCGAGGGGTCGGTTACCGAGGAGGGAGGAAGCTGAACGCATTTCTCGAGGTCCGATCATTCTTCTACGAGTCGAGCCGAGAGCTGGAGGTGGTCTGTAAGCCATAGGTGAGGTGGCAGGTGCTTCAATCTCGAGTGCTTGAGGCCAGTCAGGTTCGAAGGAAGCGTCCATCGTCGAGTCGAGATCGACAGAAGTATCGATGTTGAAAGAAGTTTCGACATTTTGACCGAGAGGAGACTGAGCTCGAGGGGTAGTGTCTCGTTCAGGGGAAGGTGTTGGTGACCCTAGGCGAGCATGAGGCGGAGGCGGCAAAGAGAGGGAGCGAGTGTTGCGAGTTGCACGATCCATAGTTTCGGAGACAGCTAGCAGCGAAAAATGAATCATTAACGAACAAAGTTCATGGAGATGAAAAAGAAGCGGACTCACCTCCATCATCGTTGAGATCGTTTTGCTCGGTTCGCTCCACATCGCCTGTCGAATCTCTAGCATCTTTTGAAGTGTGAGAAGCTCGTCGGTATAGATCAGGAGCTGATTTCTTCGAGATCGGTCGTTTCGTCGGTTCGGGAATGACGGCCGGAGTTGAAGCTGGTCGAGGTGAGAGAGAAACGAAGGGTGAAGTCGGTCGAGGAGACATCGATCCGGAAAGGTTCGGGGTCATGATTGAAGTCGTTGCGGCGCTCGATCCTTTACTCGTGATCGAGTTACCTCTTCTGAGACCTCCTCCTCCACCAAAGACGTCGAGAGCGGCACTCAAGAGTCCGGATCTAGGTCGAGAACGAGAACGAACTGCACTCGCAGGTTGAGGTCGAAGAGATGGGAAAGAATAGAGGCCGAAGCTGACCCCGATGGCAGCAACAGCAGGAGCGATTCGGTCCACCTTGATCGTCTCGGCAGAGTTGGCCGAGGAATCATTCGAGAGAACCTCGAAGCTGTAGACGGAAGATCTCAGGGACAGAACTTCGAGTCGAGAGAGGAGTAGAGCTTACCGACAACCGCCATCTCGGAGGAAAACTGCATGAGCTACAGTTTGAGGTCGACCACCACCATTACGAGACAGTACTGTCGAGTTTCCGATCTCGTCCAGGTGCAAAGCGAGTTTACCCTGAGCATTGAGAAAGGAGAGAAAATTAGCGACTACTCGAGAGAAACGAATGAACAGTTGTCAACTCACTTTCTGGGAACCCTTTAAACTGTCCCATGTCTTTCTATCCCATACAGACCAGTACACTTCGGTAGAATCACTCGCCCCTCCGTCTTCCCAAATCCTTTTGCTCTTCTTTGCCAACTTTGCTCCCATCCTCAATTTTCCGTGCAGGATCGTCTCCCCAAATCGATTCAACCAGACCTCCTTCTCCGGTCTCTTGACATCAGGCTGAACCGTGTTTGCTACGGCGTACTTCCTCGCTGGTCTATCACACCACCTTTCAGATTGATCAGTCGGAGGATGGTCGAATACGAGTCCGAATTCTGTAGGTCCAAGATCGACAGCAGCGATAGTCGAGATATCGACGAGTCCCCTGAAGCCGAGTACGCCTCTCCGTAGTTTCTTGGGTGAGCCTAGCAGATTTGCTTGCGAGGAAGAGAGATGAGAGGTTTGGAAGAGGTCGAGAAGTTTGTCGATATCGTCTAATCCTGAGTGCATCTTTCCAGTTCGGTCTCCTGAAGGACGTTTCGCGATGAGAATCGTGTCGGAGAAGAGGAAGAGGGTACAGCGGAGAATCGTAGGTCGAGAGTCGGCAATTTCAATGATTTCGTCAACATCGATGCAGTCGACAAATTGTCGGTCGTAGGCCATCATCGTGTCCTACGTTGGAATCTGTTAATAAAGATTAGCAATGCTGAAAGGGAAGAGACCGGCTCACTGGGAAACCATCGATCGTCTCTTTCAAACTCCAGAAAATCGCAGCTCTCCTCGTTTCGTCATCTACCTTCATACTGCAGATATCGGTCAAGATACTAGTTGCGATCTGGAGTGGTTCTATATCTGCCCCGTCTTGAGGAATGTGATGAATGATAGCTGAGGAAAAGAATTTTGAATCAGCTCCACCTCGAACGAATGAAATCGAGAAGAGGAACTCACGATCCAACATCAACCTATATCTTGAAATTCTCTGGAAAGGTTCAGCCAAAAACTCTTTGAATCCTCCCGTCGTTTGTGCTGTCTCCCGACTGTGGACCTGAGTGCGTTCGATAAATTCTCGGAAAGAAGAGTTTCTCTGTTCGAGGTCTCGTCGAATAGCTTCCGAAGATCCAACGTTCGCTAACCATTTCTTGAAAGGTTCCATCTTCTCAACCTGTATGATCAACTCGAAAGTCCAGTCAACGCGTTGTCGCATGCAAAAATGTAGGAAAGACTTACGTGAGAGAGAATCTTTTCTCCGAATCCTATAGGCAACCTCGTTCTGTCCCTCCTCATTTCGTCATCAATCAATCTCAAATCTCTCTCGAATCCTTCGGCGATGGGAACGAGCTGTTCGATGTTGATGAACAGGTGAGAAGCTTCGAATTGAGGAATAATTGCAGTTTCTCTTTTCCGAGAGAATGATCTGAGAGGAAGAGCATAATCCTGAATCGAGTGTCTTGTCAGTATTTGGCCTTTCGGGTGTAAAAAGGAGGAACTCACTCGTAGTAAACTCTTGATCTTTCTCAGATAACTCTCTTCAGTAACCCACAATTCGTGCAAGTTTTGTCGAACTCGATCGAGATCCACTTTCGGAGGTTTACCAGGAGTCATCGGTCGAATGATAGGTTGTTCTGTTGTACTTTCTGCGTCTGGTAACCTGATTGTCGTTCCCAAAGAATTGACAAACGATCCAGCAACTTCACAAGTTGAACGAAAGTGAATGAGGTCAGTCAAAAGTCGTCTCATCTGCTTGATTCGCGTTTGCAAGAGAATAGATAAGACTCACCTGGTGGATAAACGCATTCTCCAGAGTGATCAAGGTCAATCTCGTCGAGAACGACATCACAAAACACTGCCCTTCGTTTCCCTTTTCCAATCTCTCCGTTTCCTTCCCTTGGAGAAGCTATGTCCCCTTGAGACCTACTTCTACCATGTCCTGATTTCTGTTCCCATTGCCTCCTCAACGAACCAGTGCCGGCAGGTTGTTGGTAAGATCTAGTGTAAGAGGGACTTCGAGTCGTGCTCGAACTAGGTTGAACAGAACCTGTCGACAAGGTTTGAGACCGCGGACGAGCTTTCGTTGGTGGTGTAGGTACTAATGGAGGTGACAGAATTGACGCCATGACGGCCTGTCGAGGAGGGGAAGAAGGAGGATCAAACAGTCGATCAACAAACCGTCTTGACGCGTCTATTGAGGCTTTGGAGTGGCCCTGCAGCTATTCAGAGTTGTCTTGTAGGTATATCGAGACGGTCGGATGTGAAGGAAGAAATGCGCAAAGCGGTGAGAGGGTGATCGGGTTAGCAGCTGCAGGAATCCACAAACAAGAGCGAAACATCATCGCAGAATTTGTCTCTCTGCATGAGAACTTCTATCGAGGGAAAGGAAGAAGGTATGATATGACAACAAGAACAATGCAAAACCCTAAACACAATGCAGAGTGAAAAGAAAACCCGACGAGCCTTTAATTCGATTTGAGCTCTTTCAAAACCAAGTTTGCCTTTTCTTTCCCGACGAGTAACCTCAACGCCAACGCTCTCGAGTCTTGAAGTGACCGACGAGGAAGATCGAGGAGGGAGAATCGCAGGAAACGTTTGAGCTTATCTCGACGGTTCGGTGTGCGGATGAGAACGAAAAGGAAGGCGAAGTAGAGGTACAGAGGATCGATCGAAAGGGGAGAGCGTGGCGGCGATGTATGAGTCGAGAGTGATGGTGGAACGGTAGATGCTGAACCAGTCGGATCGGTAACCCAATGAACTTTGAGCGTTTTCTCCAACTCCTTCTCGTCCCTCTTTTGAACTTGAGCCCTCCCACGGCGTGAGGGCTGGAGTAGGCCTAGACCGGTGAGCTTGAAGAAGGTGGCAAAGATCACGGCGAGTCGGTAACGAATAGCTCGGTGAAGGGCAAGGAAGCGGAGAGCAGCGAGGTAAGTGAGAGTTCGAAGGAGGTCTCGTTTGCGTCTCCTCTGATGATGAGGTCGAGGAATGCCGGAAGGATCGATGCGTGAAGACGGAACGACAGCTGGGTAGCCGAAATGGGGATTCGAAGCATTGTAAGGAGACTGCGAGCGAAGGATGCTGATCGTTAGCTATGAAGGGAATCGAGTTGGGAAACCTGGAGTTAGACTCACCATTCGCTGCATAGCATGTTCTGACAGGGTCGAGTCTGTTGTCGATAGAGGTTCGATACCTCGTCGTCGAGCAGGCGAAGAGTCCCTCGAATTAGCTCGAGAGGTCGCCCTCGACGAATACCTCGAACTCCTCCTCGATTGGGAAGTCGAAGGGTATCCCGATTCACCAGTCCCTCCTGCGAGCTCACTTTGAGTCTCAGTCTCTCTTCCGTCTTCTTCCTCATCCGAAGAATCAATCGAATCTTCGCTGTCGATTTCCCTCTGAGTTTCCTCCAGTTTCGCTTGTAACTCTGCCAAACTCCTGACTCTTCTCAACGATCCTGTTCCTCCTCCTCCTCCTGAAGCTACATCAACTTCTGACTTCTTTGATGACCTTCCCCAGCTTCCGAACCAAGAGCTAGATTGAGTTTGAGCTTTTGGTGTTGCTGTCATTGCGAGTCCACTCGGACGGCGAGAGAGTGCTGGAGTGTTTGATCGACTGTTCTCTCCTGCGGAATGGAAGACTTCACTCTTCAGTGATGCAGAGGAGACATTTGTTGAAGGAGGTCGAGAAGGAGTAGCAGATTCAGGTTGAAGTTGACCGTATTTTTCAAGAATCGGATTCGAAGGGGTGTATTCATAGTGAACGTTTCCTCCATGTTCTAAAAGAGCCAAGCATCAGCCCTAGACGTAACGGGAAAGTGAGAACTCAAAGTTTGCACTCACCGACGAGCAAATGATCTTCATCAAAGAACTCGAGAAGTTGTTGTTTGCTCGGGAACAAAATTCGTTCGAGAGCTGTATTGGGCAAGACTCGTTTCGCGAGCTGCCACATGCCTGCATACGCCCACCCATAATTGAGAACGAAGACTAGAGGAGACGAAACTTAGTTCAGGAAAATGAATCGCGAATGGAGAGCAAAGGAAAACTTACTAGCGCCGACCATTCCAGGGAAATGACTTTTCAGCAAGTCCATGAAGAAAGGCAACAATTCCATTTCCTGAGCATTAATGCCTTGTCAGTAAGCAACATTTCAGAAAGGAAGAACAGCTTTCGAACTTACGAGATTCGACATTCCAGCTTGGTCCAAATCGACGATCACTACCATTTGTAAAGTAGGTTCTTGACCTTTCCTACTCCTACTTAAATCTGATAACCATCTCCTTCCGATTTCCCAACCCAACTTTGATAGATCCTTCAAAGCATCTAGTTTACCATCTTCGGTTCGTTGAACATGTTTTAGATTGAGTACCGCACAAGGTCGACCGAACCTGTCTATCAATTCCGGGTGGAAGAAGAACAGAGGATTCGATAGGTAGACTGATGGGATCGCTGCAGGAGTCAGGGTGCGGATAGAGGAAGAAGTTCGCCAAGTGAGAGTCGCGTGAAGTAGCTTCAAAGCTTGGTTCTGTGAGAAACGAGCTCTCCGGCAAAAACGGAACACCGTCACTGTACCATACAGAATGTAATCAGACACGCGTTCGGCTTCAAAGGAGAGGAGGAGATGAGGGAGAACTAACCCCGGTCTTGAATGAATTTAGTCGCCGCTGATACTGCTCCCTCTTCTAGATCCAACTCTTCTTGAAGGTCCGGTATCAACTCTTCCAATGCTATCTTCTGAATCGACCTGACTACTTCGGCGTTGTCGTTGAACTGAGAAACAATGTCATCCTTTCTCTTTCGGAGGGATTCGATCGTAGCCATCTGCAGAGATGGACAGACTATAGAGAGAGACCTGCTCTTCTATAACTTGTAGGTGATGGCTGAAAGTGGTCGAGGCGAATGAAGTGAAAGCAGGGAAGGAGAGTGGAGCAAGTGGAGCGCGAACCGGAAAGTTTTCATTCGCAGCAGTCACTTCGCATTCGATCTCTCGAGGACGTCCGATGCGTTGGAATCGTCGAAATGCGAGTGGGTTTGGTATTGAGGTCGAGGAGCAAAAGAGGGAGATGGTGGTAAATGGAGAAGCTGAAAGGGAGGCGATATTCGATCAGTTTCAAAAGGCAGCTAGAATAGAGTATTCGAGAGTGTAGGAGGAGGAGAGGAGAGAGGAGAGGCGTAATTGTAAAATGTAAACAAAAAAAAAAGAAAAAGACGAAACAGAAAGGAGAAAGAAAACGGAGAGAGAGAGCAGCAACGGGCAAAGTGTGCAATCTATAGACAAAAGTTACACGCTCGCTTTTATTGAGGAAAGAGGAAGAAACCGTTTAGAGATCGGCATCATCTGGCAGCGAGAAAAATGGAATCAGCTGTTTGCAACAGGAAAGAAAAATAGCAAGGTGCTCGAGAAAGTTAGCTCACCTTCATCGGGAAGAGGAGCAGCAGCGGCCTTGTCGAGCTCGGCTTGGTATTGAGCCATGAGGTTGGAGTCGACTTGGACTTCAGGAGGAGCGAGAGCGGGAGCGGCGACGAATTCGAGGTTGGCATTTCCGACGAGCTTGCGGGCGAGCCAGAGGAAAGGTCGCTCGAAGTTGTAGTTGGACTTGGCAGAGATTTCGAAGTATTGAAGGTTCTTCTTGCGGTGGAAGGTGACGGCTCCGGTCTTTACTTTTCGCTCCTACAGATTTCATAATTCGCCAAATAACGTCTAGAATTAGCTCACTGCTTCCCAGATTCTTATAACTTTCGATGAGTACGTACCTTAACATCAACCTTGTTACCGCAGAGAACGATGGGAATGTTCTCGCAAACACGTTCGAGATCGCGATGCCAGTTGGGAACGTTCTTGTAAGTGATCTTGGAGGTAACATCGAACATGATGATACCGCATTGTCCCTGGATAGACGACGCCCGAAGTCAGTCTCGAGTTAAAACAATGCGAGGACGAGGTACGAACTTGGATGTAGTAACCATCACGAAGACCTCCGAACTTCTCTTGTCCTGCGGTATCCCAAACGTTGAAGCAGATAGTACCGAAGTTGGTGTGGAAAGTCAAAGGGTGGACCTCGACACCGAGAGTAGCTAAATGAAGGAGAGGAGAGATCAGTTTGTATTCCTAAAACGAGTGAGGTAATTCGAATAGAAAACTCACCAATGTACTTCTTCTCGAACTCTCCCTAAAATCGCGCAAGAATGATTCATGTCAATTTCTTGAGCTGCTATCGATGAGAGCGATTCTAACCTGTGTCAATGAAAACTTACAGTCAAGTGCTGTGAACAGAGAAAGCGAAAGTCGATATCAGTTCTCAGGGTTTCTATCAAAGTAGAGCGCTAGTCATGGCTTACACGCTTAACGAAGGTGGTCTTTCCCGTTCCTCCATCTCCGACTGTTCTCAGTAAAGTGTTATTTCGAGGGTTGTTCGAAGGAGAGAGAAGGTTGGATGAGTTGTTTTGATGACAGAGAGCGGCGCGGGGTTTGAGGGTTGCAGAGGTGGTACAATGAGGTTTTGTGATTATTCGTAGATAGTACAATCGAGTCAGAACGAGGTAGGTGGCGATGATATGAGGAGTTTGAGGGAGCAGAGTTAGGAGGTCAGCAAGTTGGTCTTTTTCTTCCTCGGAGAGAGCTACGCGAGCTGGATGAGCTGCTTACCGAGGACAAGCTTGAAGGTAGGGACTTCAGTTTGAGCAGGAGCAGACATCTTGTAAGGTGAGAGAAGGGGTAGAGTGCACTCTTGCAAAGGGGGAGATTTTTGTGAGTTAGAAAATCAAAGTCGTCACTTTCTCTTTCTCTAGGCAGTCGGGACCTCGTAGCCTTGTATAGTAGACTTTAAATTACCTTCCAAGCGAGCTCCAGAATTTCGAGCGATAGTTGACCGAAAAAACATTTCGCAAGAAATTCGGGTTGGCGCTGTCATCAGAAGCGAGAAGCTGAGCTTTTCCTGGCCTTACGACAGTGCACAGAGGACAGAGTAAATATGTCTCGGTTGGCAGAGAGAGGGGGAGGGGAGATCTCTACTGCGAAAAGAAGTCTGTTCGTTTCATTTGGTTAACGAGAAAGGATCAGATTGACAGCTCAGATCCGTAAAGTACAGCTCAGTGATGAAGTCTATGTTTCTTCGAGTGGCCATGCCCTCGACTATGCTTGGAAGAGTGTCTCTTCGCTCGATGCGACTTCTCGCTACTCGAGCTTTCCTCCTCGGTATTCCCATCATCCGAATCCGTTTCTTCATCGTCGTCGTCCGAGTCTGCCCGCGAATAATGCTTGTGAGATGTACTACTACGCTTGAGTAAGCAGACTGCGACTCCTCCTAGAAGGAGAACAGCTAAAACTCCTACTCCGAATTTGATAAAATTAGCAGAGTTTTCAATCGAGAGAGGCGAGGAAGTCGCTGGGGTCGAAGTTGCAGCAGGGGAAGTAGATTCTCCGGACGTAGATTTCTGGATTGAGAGAAAGAGGGTAAACTCGTGCGGAGAGCGAATGACAAGAGTTGAAAAAACTGACCGAAGTGGACGTTTGTCCAGTAGCAGTGCCCCCTGTACCTCCTCCGCTACTTTCACTTGAGCTTGTACTACCTGAGCCGTTACTACCAGTACTCGTTCCCGTAGCTGCTGCTGTACCCTCTGAGCTTTTCGAGCTTTCACCCGACGACGACGCGCTCGAAGAGTCTGTCGCTGTAGGTTTCGTGTCTCCGTCTGTCTTGTCTCCTCCGCTTCCACCTGTCGGGCCGCTCCCTCCTCCCGAGTTCTTGACCGTGACTGTAGCAGAATTATCCCATTCGCCGCAACTGAACGAAGCCTCCTGTTCGATCCAACCTCACAGATTCCAAGTCAGTCTTCCCATTGAACCTGAAGATCACGGAGAGAGAACTCACGGGAGGACTCGAGTCTGAATAATCACCTCCGTAGAAAACTTGAGAACCCGGATTGGGATAAACTACGTCTGTCCCTTCAGGGTTCTCACAAGTTCCCTTCCCGAAGGTGTTAGCCCTGAAATTCTTTGGTCCAACGTACTCGCTTGCAGAGCCTTGAACCGCCACGACCGCGACATTTTGATACAGTTCTCGATTTCTAGAAAACCAGAGACTCGTGAGTTTCGACCCAAATCTCGTTGTTCGGGTTAAATTGGAGCGAGAACGAACCCACTGCGATTTGACCACTGATAGAGCAGTTCAAGTCGTCAGCTAGTAGGAAAATTAAAACGGAAAGACGAATCGCTCACCTCCCAAACGAAGAAAGCTCGATCAGCTCCTGGAAGTTCTGGAACCTTAAAGGTGTACGGCAGCGAGAGAGGACAACCACCTATCCAACTAGCCATTACAGCGATCGTCTCGCAGCTGTCGTAGCTGATTCCCACTTGACAACTCCCTCCGTTGTGAACGGCCGTTCCTCCTAGATTCCATTCGAAATCTTCACCGCTGACAAGAGTCGCGACTGGACTGACTGCTGATAGTATCTCAGAGGTGCAACGCTTCTTGGCGGGATAATTCGAACCATCTTGTTCGAGAGGAGATGTCATCGAGTAATCTTTGTTCGCTTCCGCCGTTTGAGGATCCGATTTCGAGTATACTGCGTAAGGTTTCAGGAGCTATGAACAGACGAGAAAATGAACAGACGAGAAAGCTGGAGAGTCAGTGCCTCGTAAGGGGAGATTGAGGGGAGACAAGAAAAGGAAAGACTTTGTGAGACTACCTACCTCCATATGAGCTTGTGCACCTCCTGCGAGTGCTACAAATCCTACCCATAGGTGTAAAGCTGTTCTCTGTCGAGGTCGAGACATTTGAGTGAACGGTGAAAGCGAAAGAGAGAGGGAGACCCTGACCCTGAGCAGAGAGTCTGAGCAGAGGGCCTGAGCGGTGCTGAAGCGTCTCCGCGGAAGATCAGGATCAATAGAAATGTCGAACCTAGTCAAATCTTCGGTCGTTGCGTGTGATAAAGGGACACAGAGCGATAGGGAACTGGTGGAGATGAAGGAAGAGAGAGTTGAAGGGGAAGATCGAATCCGCGCGGGAGTATCTGTGCTGCAGTATCTGCTGAATCCTTTTCGGCCTACTATGAATGGCTGGAGCTGAAATGCTGTCGAGAATAGTGAGGTATCGGAGAGGAAAGAGCGGCTTGTTGAAGGACTCGAAGGTTGATCTCCTACTCATCACTCTCAGCAATCGCAAGACCTCATCCGAACTCTTATGATACATACTACGACCTTACATGATCTAGCGACAGCAACAGACAAGCGCGCGTACCTTCAAACTCTCCTCAAACAGGTGGTCGGAAGCAAACAGAGGAAGGAAGCTTTACTGAGAGCTGGAGGGGTCGAGAAGTGAGTCCTAGCTTCGCTGAGATACCCCGTTATTGAACTTGCTCACCTCGAGTGGCCTCTGTAGCCTCCTCTCGCTTCTTACCCCACGTCGAGATCCGAGAACTGAGAAAGAAGAGAATGAGCATCTCTCGACGGAAGCAGCTGCTGTACTAGCTGCAATCTCCCTTCGTGAGTCCTTCTGTGAGCTCCCTGGAAGTCGTGCGCGAGGTAACCGATAACTTTCGATAATTTGCAGCGACGCTGGAATCGGTCAAAAACCTCAGCTCTCCCTCGTACAGTGCTCATGCGGCCATCGCCGAAGCGTTTGTAGACACCTATACCCATTTCCCGCCAGCGAACGTTTCGCTAGCGACATACCAGAAGCAACTCGACGTTAACCTTCGCGCGCTCAAAACCCTCTTCGTCGACCTCGTCTCAGCTCTTCGTCCGACTTCCGGAGTCCTTCAAGCTCTACCCTCATCGATACAGCAAGTCGACGCTGGAGGAAAGGGAAAAGGAAAAGCGGGAGATGTCGAGATGTCGGAGAAACCTGATTCGAGCGGAACTGTCGAAGATGAAGCTCAAAGGCTGTTAGGTATCATTTACGAAACCTCACCAGCGACTTCTTCGTCAGCAGGCTTCCCGGGACCTTCTAGTTTCGCCCCCTCAATCTCGGTGAAGCGACTTTCACCTACCCTCAATGCTCTCCTCGATATCCTCGTCGACTCATCTCAACCTGATCACTCGGGCTCTCGACTCTCGGGGACTTCTCAACGAATGAGGATAGCGGACCATATCTGTACGCTCCTCTCTCGGACGGTGCGAGGGTTTGATGAACAACAAGCGATCGCCGTCGGTGGAAGAGGGAAAGAAACCCTCGCAGCTTTGAGACGACTTGTCGAGTTTGGATCGGAGAAGGTAAGCTTCCTGCTGTCTCTGGTCGCAGGAGTCAGGAATTGATTCGTCTCGGCTCTTCAGGTTCAAGAAGGAGCGCTCAACGCATTGACATCAATCATTCGAGACTCTCACGTTGCTCTGCTTTCACTCCTCGGTGAGTCACAAGATATGATCTTCTGTGTGTTCGATGTGCGAACTTACGCTAATTGGATCCTGGCGCATTAGAATTAGGAGGAACCGGAACGACTGCCGAACGACTGCAACCTTTCGTCTCTCTCGCCCAATCGACAACACCTTCAGTCCGGCTCGCTGCTATAACATTTTGCGCAGCTGCGTCGAAACTTCAACCGAATTCGTCGACTGTTGCGCTCGATCCAGTGATTCTACTCAACCTCATTGAGAAAGAACCGTCTCTTCGTGGTGCTGCCGCTCACGTTTTCGGTAACCTCAGGTTTCTGCTCTCCTCTAGCTGCCCAAATGTCGGCTAACAATACCTCTTTCGCTGTAGCATATCTCGTTTCGAAAGATTCAGAATCGCAGAAACGAGCAGCATTAGCTAGTTGTTTCGACATCTTTCGAAGGGTGCTCGACTCGATACCTTCACTAGCTGATACTCATCGAACGGGTTTACCTCTAGAAGACGACATCAACACACGTGAGGTAAGTGCACACGATACAGCAGCCAAGACAAGCTCAAACTGACTTGCACTTTTTTCTCGACGCAGGGTCTCCTGGTCAGTCTCGGAAGTTTGACGGCCGACTCAGAAACGAACAGAAGATTGCTACTCGACGCAAAACTTCTGCCTCACGTCCTCGAATCCCTCTTCTATCCGGTAATCGCTATTCGAGCTGCTGCTTGTCAAGTCATTCGAGCCCTGTCCCGATCTGTCAACATCCTCCGAACCGACCTCGTCGAAGCTCACGCCGAAGGTTCTCTCATTCAACTTTTGAGATCGGATGAAGACGAAGAAGTTCAAACGACGGCGACTGCAGTTTTCTCCAACTTGCTCCTCGAGTTTTCGCCTATGCGAAAAGTTCTCATCGATGCTGGCTGTATTCCGAGGCTGTGTCGATTAGCTCTCGAGGGAGACAATCTGACCCTCAAGCAGAACGCTCTTTGGGCTATCAAGAATGGTGAGCGAATTTCCGCTTCAACCCGAAATCTGTTCCTTCCACTGATGTTCTTTCCCCCCTGAGACAGCCACCTACCAGAGTCCTAAAGCTTTCAAGCAGAGTCTCTTACAGAATCTGACGTGGAGAGATCTCGCTGCGTAAGCTTGCCTCTGTGCTCGTATGAAGCAAGCTCGACTGACGTTTCGAAGCGACAAACAGTCTTTCGGATCCAAGTCAAAATCCTCTCCTCATTGAACAAGCACTCGGTATCATTCGGAACATCACTTGCGTGACTCATAACGAGGTCATCAACGCCCTTGATGATTTTGGGGAAGAGGAAGTACTCGATCTTCTTCAGAAACAATTCGTTGGAGGGAACGCTTCTACTGAGGCAGTCATTCAGGTATATCGTCTCTCTCGATACTCCGCACCATGCGATACTGACTTCGTTCGTGGACTAGTCGCTGTACTGTCTCAACAACATCGCTACTGCTGGAGAAGCTTCGCAACTTGCGATCGCTTCTCGAACTCCTATCCTTCGATACCTTCTCTTTTACCTCGTGAGTACACCTTCGTCTAGTTATTTATCTCCAACACTTACGCTGATGATTCGTGGGAGGACCAGGATCATCCTTCTGGAAGGATTCGAACTGCTTCGCTTTGGGTCATTCACAACCTCGTTTATCGTCGAGGTTCTCTCTCCAATTCTACATCGACTCGTCAACGTCGGCCTCACGAAATTGTCGAAAAGCTGAGAGTACTCGGGATAGACGGAAAGTTGAGAGCTCTTGAACGAGATCCTGAGCTCGATGTGAGGGAACGAGTGAGGGACATCAAGGAATCTCTGTAGCTTGCCGAGTGAGTCTCCTGTTTCTCTCTGCAATGTCCTCCACGACCATTGCGCTTTCTTCTGCCGCGGTTTGAGTCAGCAACAGAATTGGGGGAAGACGCTTCGGAGTCCGGACAGATTCTCATTGCACTAGTGAGGTGTCGGGCTATTCTGTTTCGTCAGACCTTCATCGATTTCCTTTCCCTTTCCTCGTGTACACCGGTCGATTCTACCCAAAATAGTTCAACTAGTTCGGAAATATCTCAAATTCGTCCCCCACCTCGAATTTTCGGACCGATAACTTTCTTTTTTCGCCATCTCTTCCTCCACTCGTCTCTCTTGCTTTTCTCTTCTTCATCGACGAGACCTCATCGACATGATACTCAGTCTTCCGATAGCCCTTGGGCTCCTAGCAGCCGCGAGCGCAACACCAGTCTCCCTTTCCTCTACTTCTTCCACTCCTTCATCCGGTTCCAGCTCTTCCAACTCTTCCAACGCTTCCAACTCTTCCGGCATTTTCTATCGTTCGTCTTCTGGAGGCTACGTAACCGAGCAATGGAAGGAAGGTATCAAGAAGGCTCAAGAAACAGTCTCGAAGATGAGCTACGGTGACAAACTTCGCTTTCTCAACCTCAGCAGCACTCCCGTCTGTTCAGGTAACACTGTACCGATAGAGAGTGTTGGACTACCCTCAATCTGTTTCAGCGACTCGCCGCAGGGAGTCTTGAGTCGCTACTCGAGGTGAGTCCAATTTCCTCTTCCTCGAAACTTGGCAAACTTGACGTTCCGTCTGACGATTGTGATGATCGTTTGTGCGCTCTTCTAGTCAATTCCCTTCGTCGGTCACTCGTTCTGCTACCTGGAATCGAGACGAGATTCGTTCGATAGCGACTGCTATGGGAAAGGAGTTTCACGACGTCGGCATTAACACTCCACTCGCTGTAGTTGTGGGTCCAATGGGTCGGTAAGTAAAGCACTATATACGTTTGTGCCGTTGCCTCTCGTTGCATTCGATAGCTGACCAATTTTCTTCGATTTCCCCTTCTTTCCTTTTTTCCTCGTGCGGTTCGACAGCTCCGTCTACGGAGGTCGTAATTGGGAGGGTTTCGGCCCCGATCCTTACTTCGCTGGTGAAGCCGTTACTGAGACTGTCATCGGTATGCAATCGCAAGGAGTTGGCGCCAACGTCAAACATTTCTTCGGAAGTGAGTCCCGTTCCTTTCGTTACTTCTTTCGTCGAGTACGCTTTCAAGTAGCTGAATCTCCTCCTCTTAACTAGACGAACAAGAATATCTCCGCACGGGCAACCCCAACGGCAACTACCTCATCACCGAGCAAAACTACACTATTTCTTCAGACATCGACGATACTACCGCTCACGAGCTCTACGTCTACCCTTTCGCAGAAGCTGTTAGGGCAGGCGCGGCATCTGTCATGTGTTCTTAGTGAGTCAAATAACGCTCAGTGCTCATTCTCTTAACTGACCATTTTCTCGTCTTCGCAGCAACAAAATCAACGGTACACTCGGTTGTGAAAACGAGTATTCGATCAAGACGATTCTCAAGGAAGAACTCGGATTCCAAGGATATGTTCTCGTAAGTACCTTCTTTCGCCTGATTACTGCAGGATAGAAATGCACTTCGGAACCTCAAATCTTTCGAAAGGAGTCGATTCAAGCTGATACACCCTCGCACAGTCTGATTGGAACGCAGCATACAATACTGTACCTGCAGCACTATCAGGGCTCGACTACGTCGAAGGATCAAAGTTCCCTGATGCTGCGATCTGGGCAAACATTAGTTCCTCTATCGAGAACGGTGCTCTTCCGAAAGTGAGTTTCTCTTCTCCTTCCCACTCCTTCTTGCCTCTCTACCTCTTTAAGTCTCGCGTACTGACAGTCTTCCACCTACAGGATATCCTCGACGACAAAATCGTTCGAGTTTTGACGCCGTATTTCGCTCTTAACCAGTCATCGTTGCCAGAAGTCGACTTCTCGAGATCGGTCCTATCTGAATACCACAATCAGCTCATTCGCAACGTGTCGGCAAACGCGATCACCCTCCTCAAGAACAATCAAACTGAGAAGATCGTGCATCCTAACGGTAACGGAAACTCCTCGAAATCAATCAAAAATTCTTACGGTCTACCTATTAGGACAGAAGGATTACGTGATTTAATTTTGGTAGGATCGGCAGCAACCTACGGTCCATACGGAATAGTCTCGAACGAGGTTCCGTCCATCATCTACAACACGATTGGAACAGACTACCGAGGACAAATTACTGGAGGATTCGGTTCTGGAGGAGTTTATTCACCTTATACAAGTACTCCTATTGAAGCTATCACGGCTCGAGCTCGAAAGGCTTCTCCTCCAATCTTCGTAGACGGATATTACGACAAGTGAGTTCGGACTCTTTTGTTTCGATTCATCTGTAACGTCGTTTCTCTCTCGATGGTACTGACACTCTCTCGTCGTCAATCGCGTAGCAACGCGACTGCTGGATACGAAGATATCGGACTAGGAGGACAATACTACCTCGACAATCGTCTCAACTACGCTGGAAAGACTATCGTTTTCGTCAGCGCTATCGCAATGGAGAGCGCCGATCGTACTACTCTCGATGTGAGCTTCATCACTGGCTCCAAAGCCTAATGTTGCGAGCTGAAACTGACTTTTGTACTTCTTCTCTTCTCTCGCCCAGCTCGCTTACGGAGGCGCAGATCTCGTCAAGTATGTCGCAGATAGACACAATGACACTATCGTCGTTGTCAACTCGCCGGGACAAGTTGATTTGCCCTTCTACAATCACCCGAACGTTACTTCCATTGTTTTCGCGTACTTCCCTGGTCAAGAAGCTGGTAACTCATTGGTCGACGTTCTCTTCGAAGGAGGAGTCAACCCTTCTGGCAAGCTACCCTTCACCATCGCGAAGAACGTCTCTGACTACGCCGATAACTACTACAATCAAACTCGAGCTCCTTTCCCTTCTACGAATTTCACTGAGGGCGTATTCCTCGACTACAAGTACTTCGACGAGAAGAATATTGACCCTCTGTATGAATATGGTTTCGGTCTCTCCTACACCACGTGAGTTTTCAGTCTCTCTCACCATCGGTTGAACCAAGCTGACTCAGAACTTTCTTTCTTCCTCCTCTTCTCTCGACTCTATCCCTCTTCTCTCAATTCTCAAATCGTGCGCTACCTATCTTGATACTGAACAGCTTCAACATGTCAAGCCTCTCGATCAAGTCAACTCCCAAAGCTGGTCGAGCTGCAGTTTCTGAGACGAACGAGAAATTCTTCAAAGACGGCAAGAACGAAACTTGCAAGGGTCTCTACGACGTTTCTCACACTGTCATCGCCGTAGTCAAGAACACTGGAGAAGTAGCTGGCGCCGAAGTTGCTCAAGTGAGTCTCGCTCTTTTGTTCCGATCGGCTGTTTGATCCGAGCTGATCCTCTCTTTCGCTCTCTTTGCAGCTCTACCTCACTTTCCCTGACTCGACTCCTAACAAGATGCCTGTCCGCAACCTTCGAGGTTTCGAAAAGCCTTTCTTGCAACCGGGAGAATCGAAAACGGTTACTTTCGAGCTTCGCAACAAGGATCTCTCGGTTTGGGACGTCAAGAAGCAAGGATGGATGAAACCCCAAGGAGAGTTCAAAATTTCTGTCGGATCCTCAAGTAGGAAACTACCTCTCAAGGGCTCCTTCACCGTCTAAACAGTCCCAGGAACGAACGATTCGCTCCTCTGTTCTCTCGCCGTTGTCATATAGTTTCTCCAACTGTTCTCCCCCTCTCTTCGTTTTGTCACACGCACTTCCCCTATCGTTCTCCTTCGTCGTACATAGCATCAAAATTATCTGTAGTTGAAACAAAAGGCTCTCACAACGAGCTGCTCCTTCCCCCATCTCGAGCTTGACAGAAGATAAGCAGAGCCGTTATAGCGTTCATCGTCTGAACTGCAGCTCCTTGTGACAAAAGTGACGGTCAAAATCCTTTCTTCCTTAAGACCCAATTTTGTCAGCTTCTCTTTTTTCGCGCGGATCAAAGGATTCAGTATCGCAACATTGACTGTTACTGCCTGTCTAAGGTACCGATTCTCGTCGTTCCAACATCCTGTCGCAGATTTTATTCGATCTTTCATTTTCGTCTCCTTACGACGTTTGCTTCTGTCTGCTCGGGTCGGGCTTGAGTGGGAACAGCAGCTATGGCAGCAAAGCGATGGAATCGTCGAGGCGCCGACTCATCAGACGTGAGCGAATCGTAGAAGCGTTCCAACTGAATTTACCTGAGCTCGATCGCAAAGGTGGACGATTCGATAACGTGCCAGCTGTCAGCCACCTAAGCTACAGGCTAACAGAGCAGAGCTCGAGCTCGACTTCTTGAGTAGGATGTGATAAACAGAACGTCTCGAGGTCGGTCTCTTTTTCGCGAAGCAGGATTTCTGCATGAGTACTTCCCCTTGATCGCGTGAAGCAAAAGTCTGACACGTAATGCGGTTCAAAGACCTTTTGCTTGAGCTTGGTGCAGCGACGAGAGTAGTGGCGAGCTGGTCAAAAGAGTATGAGCCATGAAAATCAGTT
Source organism: Sporobolomyces pararoseus (assembly GCA_010758995.1). Taxonomy (NCBI): domain Eukaryota; kingdom Fungi; phylum Basidiomycota; class Microbotryomycetes; order Sporidiobolales; family Sporidiobolaceae; genus Sporobolomyces; species Sporobolomyces pararoseus. The sequence continues at coordinate 200,239 of RSDY01000013.1, forward strand.
GAAGTTCAAAATAGAGACGAAATTGCTTACCTCGAGTTCTTAAATAACCAGGGAGCGACCGACCACCGATTTCCACTTGTTTATACCCAGAGCTCTATCCAGAGCAAGCCAGAGCGGGACAAGAAGCGAGAGTCAGGGAGTCGAGAACGAAAAAAAAAACAAAGCGGTCGAGAATCAGAAACGAGGATTCTGTCAGAGTGAGCGTTCTCTCGTGGACCAGCGGTCGACAGGTCGAGGGAAAGGGAGAGAAGGAGAAGAAGGAAAGGACGAAAGAAGGAAAGAAGGATAGAAACTTCCTATTAGAGTAACTCGAGGCCTGATTAATCGACGTTTGAAGTTGAAACCTCCCCCCCTCGACCCTCCTCCTCCTCTCCCAAACCTCAATCCCGCAGTTTCCTGTAAGTGGCGCTTACCTACTCCGAGTGTAGACCAATCAGTACTGATAAGCTTCGCACCGTTGACTACCCTGACCTGCCCCTCTCGCTCTCTCCTCACCGTCGTCACCCTCTTCTTCCTCCTTCCCTTTCGACGCACCTACCCTTTCTTACCTTCTTGGCCCGACTACGCCACGCTCAACCAATTCGTTACTCTAATCGATCTACGACGACTCGACTGTGATCCTTTCAATCGACGCGTTCGGGGTTTCTCCAGCTTCTCCTCCTTCCCCTCCCCTCTTGAACAATGTCTTCTGAAACTGAACGCGCTGAGGCCATCTACATGGCCAAGCTCTCTGAGCAAGTGAGTTCTGTCCCTCGAAAGCTTCCGGTTGAATCAGTCGCGTTCTGAAGGGGAGGAGAGAGCGTCACCTTGTTTGGGGAATCAGCCTCTCTCCTCTTCCTCCTTCCTTGCGCGACTGAACTGCCGTTTCTAATCAAGCTCAAATGTACTGACTGACACCTTGCTGATTGTGTTGAAAGGCCGAGCGATACGACGAGGTGAGTTGCGATTCCTCGAATTCTTCCCTGTCGAAATTCTTCCCCTAACGAGTACTGATAATTCGTCTTACAACGTATAGATGGTCCAACAAATGAAAGCTATCGCCTCGCTCGACTCTGAACTCTCGATCGAAGAGCGCAACCTCCTCTCGGTTGCTTACAAGAATGTTATCGGTGCCCGACGTGCTTCGTGGAGGATCGTCTCCTCTATCGAGGGCAAGGAAGAGGCCAAGGGAAACACTACCCAAGTCGCTGCTATCAAGGCTTACCGTGAGAAGATCGAAAAGGAATTGGCCAACAGTGAGTTTTCTATTTCTACCTCTTTTGATGTCTCGATTCTTTACAGAAACTGAATTTGTGGTCGGGCGCAATATAGTCTGTGAGGATATCCTCAAGGTTCTCGATGACCACCTTATCAAGTCTGCCGAGTCTGGTGAATCCAAGGTGAGTTTGTTCCGCTCAGTTGAGGATGGGGGAATCGAAATTAACTCGTTTTTCAATCGCATAATCAGGTCTTCTACCACAAGATGAAGGGTGACTACCACCGATACCTTGCCGAGTTCGCTACTGGAGAGACCCGCTCAAAGTCTTCTGAAGCTTCCCTCGAGGCTTGTACGTCCCGACAAACTTTTCTCTCGACGAGAAATTGGAAGCTGATCTTGTACAATCTTTCGTTCTCTCACAGACAAATCGGCATCAACTATTGCCTCGACTGAACTTCCCCCGACGCACCCTATCCGTCTCGGTCTGGCACTCAACTTCTCAGTATTCTACTACGAGATTCTCAACTCTCCCGACAAGGCTTGCTCCCTCGCCAAACTCGCCTTCGATGACGCCATCGCTGAACTCGATACCCTCTCTGAAGAATCTTACAAGGATTCAACTTTGATCATGCAACTCCTCCGTGACAACTTGACACTTTGGACTTCAGACGTCGAATCCGCCGAACAAGCTAAACCTGAAGAATCTGCAACTGATGCTCCTCAACCTACTGGTGAAGAAGCTGCTTAAACGTCTCTTCATTGATTGGGTTTCTTCTTTCTTTCTTTTCGTATTTTCCTCTTCTTCTTTTTTTTCCTCTTCTCTCTCGCCAATCTAGCTTTCGCTGTTTCTCGCCCTTTGTCGTCGTCGTCGTCTCTCTCTCACTCGTCGTGCTAGAAGCTCTATTTTTCTCTTTGCTCTTTTAAACCTTCTACGTTGTTTTTTCTGTTCCCTCCATCTCACTCAACTCCCTCCCCTCTCCCTCTCTCTCTCTCTTACTCTATTCTTGAACCACCTCAAACTCTCACACTGCTGCACGCATCCCGCCTTTCTTTCGAAGCTAGTCTTTCACCCCCATTCTTTTTTTCATTCTTCTACTTTTCTTTCTTTCTTTCTTTCTGCTGTGTCTCCCCCTCTTCTTCTTCTTCCCATGCTCAACTGATAAAAAATTTGTCTACCAAACTTGGCGTAGTTTCAAGTAGGGAGTTCTCGATCGTGCGTTGCGCAGGGCTACCTCCTACTTAGATAATCCGCAACTTTCGCCAAGTCGCAAAAGCTCTCAAAGATGAAGGATCCTCGACTTTCTCTCTGCGTGAGACATAGATGCTGAGTATTATTGCTGTCCATTCTGACCCTGATCAATCGAGAGAGAGAGACTAGAAAAAACGATTAAAAGAGAAAAAGAACGACGGGGAAAAATGCAAAATGTTACAACTAGATGTACATGATCCAACTCTCGAAAACCTTCCTCTGACTCCCTAACTAGGCACACTATACCTACTTCCACCTGAAATTAGGGAACCATTTCTTCTTGAAGACTTCACCTCTCGCCGTTCGATCAACTGCGTCCTGAATCCTCGCGTAATGTTTCGGGAAACTTGCAGGTTTGCTAGTTCGTTCTGTCATAGGATGCTAATATTGCTCAGACGGAACCTTGTCAGCTCAGATTGAGAGGTACAGAGGAATAGAGATTTGATGAGCTTACAGATTTGAGAGCTCTATTCTCGATCAAACGGTGTAAAGCTGCAATAGCTTGTTCAGCTTTTTGTTGTTGAACTTTACTCAGTTCATTCAGAGGTCCTTGGTAAGGTGTCTGAGGAGAGTTGGTGGCGGTGGAAGGAACGAAGATTCGATCAGAGGCTTTGCGGATCGAATCAGAGAATTGAAGTGAAGGACGGAGGACGTCTTTGGGCCATTGAGTTGCTGCAGTTTCGAAGGCTGCGCGAAGTGCTTGACTTGATGGAGGCATGATTGATAGTAATTGATAGAGAAGATTAATTACTCGAGTGAAAGTCACCGACATTCGACTCTCACTCAACCTATTCACTTTCTACCAACATGACAGAAGAAGGATACAATCTAGATGAACAAGGGGCAGGATCGAGTACCCCTACGTCTCCTCGTAGAAGAGTTCGAGTAATTTCCCCTCTTCCCCTCTCAAATTTGAACTCTACCGGTAAACCAACTCCAACTTCCAACAACTACCCTGAATCCCTCGGATCTACTCGTTCGAATTCTCCTGAACCTCTAGCGACTCCGACTCTAGCCGAATCAGCTGGCAAGCTTAGGAAGAACTTGTCATTCAAATCGCTCAAAGACCTCGAGTTGAAGGAACTGTCAGCCGCCGTCTATAGGAAAGGTTCGAGGGCGGAAATGAAAGTGTACAGACCGAAGAATGACGAAGAAGTGTTCGCACATGCATTGAGAGGAGGGTTACGTACGTCGTTCTTTCTCGAATCTTGCGAAGCTTTCATTTCTTGCGATGGTTGATCCGCGTTGCTCCGCTTCTAGGGTCCCTCTTACTCGGTTCGACGCTCCGTGCACTCGTAAACCTCGTGATTGTGCTACTGCGGCTCACCCGGAAGAGGTAAGCTACGCTCTTGCTATGATTCTTTCTTCTCGTGAAATTGACTCTCGCTCGTAACTTTGCAGAGGACTGCCTCCCAAGCTACTCCTGAACGCTCTATTCGGTCCAGATGTTGTACGCTTCGGTGGTATGCTCGGATTGTTCTCATTCCTTTAGTAAGCTGTCTCCTCTCCCAAGCTCATCGAAATTCCGAAAAGCTGAAAATATTTCAACTCTCTCGCAGTAAATGGACTCTGCACACCCTTCGTCTGTACAACTTTGGACCTTCAGGAGCAGGTCACATCGAGACTTGGCATCCAGCTATCGCAGGAGCTATTTCAGGTTTGTCGGTTCTCGCAGAAAAGAAGACTAGACGAATCACGCTCGGTCAACAGTTGTTGGTGAGAGGTTTACAAGGGAGGTACAACATCTTGAAGAGTCGAGGCAAGATACCGATCAAGAACGTTTCAGTTTGGGTGTTTGGTCTGAGTTGTGCGAATATTATGTATTCTTGGTTGGTGAGCCCCTATTCCGCTCGTCCTTCTCTCATTTGCGCAGTCATTGACGTGGTACTTTTTGACTCGTGTAGATGGCGCCTGAAGCTTTACCTTCTGGTTACAGAAACTGGATCACCAATGCCTCGAAAGTTTCCAAGCCGTGTCTGCCAGTCAACCTTTCTGCTTCAAGAACTGGTACATTCGATCCAGCTGTTGCAAGACAGACCCTGGACTGGGGTAGAGGAGCTACTGGTCAGAACGCCGCTTTGATTGAAGCTTATTGTCAAAACGCTGAAAAGGTTAGAGTGCTTCTTCAGAAAGTTGAATCTGTGCTCGACAATGTATCTAACGACGAATTCGTTTTGTACTCAGGGCGATTTTGGAACACCTTTTGCACCATGTTATGTCGTTCACCCTTTCCAGGATACTTGCACCGGAACTGCTATCGATCGTTGGCAAGTCGTCTTCCGGTAAGTCTAGTCCCATCTGCCTTTCAAGCTTGTATCACTTTTCACTTCAATCATATTCTCCTCTCAAATCAGATGGATTGCTCCCGTCTACGCGGCACTTCACTTAATTCCCGCAATCATTCTTCGTTACAAAGTCTTCCTCAAAAAGTGAGTGTACTCCTTCCGCATACATCTCAGTATCTCGTACTTGAACCTGACCGACCTTCTTCCCATCCTCTCCATCTACAACCATTCACCTCGTCTCCATTTTCGTCCGACTCACTCGAAATCACAGTCCTCAATCAGTTTTCACCCGAGCTTTCTTCGGTACCCTCCGAAGTTCTTCTTTCCTCGCTACCTTCGTAGTAATCTTCCAATCCCTCGTATGCGTTCAACGAAACATTTATTCGAATTATTCTGGCAAGATTCCAGATTGGTTAATGAAGATTATCCTTCATAAAAGTTATTACTGGTTCTCTGGTGAGCTTATACTCATATCTCTCTCTTTCTCTCTCTCTTTCCTCATGAGTTATGAAAGTGTAGAAGGAGTTGATGAGATTGGTGATTTGACGCGCGTAAAATATAGGTTTCGCAACTTGTTTCTCATTGTTCATTGAGGAAAAGAAACGTAGAAGAGAATTAGCTATGTAAGTCATTCGCTTCTTTCTCCTAGTATGCCTCATTCCCTTGTCACTGACATCGTAATGATCGCTACAGGTATGTATTACCTCGAGGTTTAGAATCGACTTGGTCAATCCTTCGATCGAAATCTTACGTTCCTTTCGTACCTGGTGGAGAAGTACTATTAACTTCGTGAGTCTCTCTCTTACTCACATAGAAAGCTAGAGAGGTACTGATTGTTCTTGGGGAGCAAAAGAGCTGGATTATCAATGGTTATGAGTACTTATCAAAGTAATCCTCAAGCTTTGAGTGGTTTAGTTAGATCAGTTTTGGTGTGTTTCTTTCGGACTGGCTTCTCCCTTTGTTCTGTACCAAAGAACTCAGATACTGACTGCGCTTTTGTTTCCTCCAGTACCAATTCATCGGTCACGGTTAAGACCCACAAAACCCGAAAAACAAACGAGTCGATGAAACCTTTCTTCGCTCTCTCTCTTCGCTTGTAGACGTTTCTTACCTACTATGAAACCTTATACTCTCCTCTTATCAGTACCCCACTCAACTCTGTACACATATTTACGCTTAGTTTGTCTTTCGATCTGTTCTTCAAACTGTCCTTACTCTCTATAACTTTTGTTTGTCTTTTTCGATACGGAAAAAAAGCTTTTTTCAAACCAGATTTGTCACGCAGAGAATTGATCGATGAGAGTCGTCCTGCTTCTTTTCTCCCCCGTCACGACGAGGCCCGAAATCTGTGCTTGGCGAATCGCTCTAATCAATGAAGCTCATCCTCGAATTCCGAAAACTTTTCTCTCGCTTCTTGGGTTTGGACTCAATCGAATGCCCTGGGGATGGTGAAAAAGGCTTGGTGAAGTGGGAATAAGCAGGAGTAAGAGGAAAGAGAGAATCGAACAACAAGGAGTTGAGAAAACAGCGAAGATAAAAACAACAATAAAAAAAAAGCACGCGAAAAAAGAAAAAAAAAAATCAAGTAGGTCTCCTCCTCCTCTCTGGCCATTCGGCCCAACTTGCCCAAGGTTTGAAATTGAAGAAATCTTTCATGACTAGTGCGATCACATTGTAAGCACTAACGGTCTGGTGGATCATCAAAGTAAGAGATAAATCAGTTTTTCTACTTTCTGTTCAATTTCTCGAAGAACCGATTTTCGTCCTTACCTCAGTTTCCATAGTACTGATCAACCTCTCCATAGAGTTTACATAATACAATCCATCTCGATCCAAGACTACTTTAGCTAATTCTTTTTTATTCGTGATAGGTTCAAGTTGAGGATAAGCTTTCCAAATTTTTTCAATCACTGTACCTAATACATTTCCTTTTCCAAACAATCCTTCCAGTTCAACCTCACTTAGAGTCTCTTTCGAGAACAGTTTCACCACGTGAACAGTAGAATTTGTGTAAGGATCGAATTGTTGAGAAATTGATCGAGGTAAGGATTTCAAATAACTCAATGAATTGAATCTAGGTTTAGAAGTAGAAGGAGTAGTGAAAGTGGAAAAGACTGAATTTGGTACGGTAATTTTAGGAGGTAGAGAGAAATAGGAAGAGAGAGGAGTTGTTGAATTTGTCAAGAGGATCGTTACGTGGAGGTTAACGTAGGGTTGAGAGGGAGGAATAGATTCTTGAAAGAGTTGGGGGAAAGAGATTGAAGATTGATGGTAAGGTGCAGCTAAGATTACAGCCTAGATCTCAGTAAACAGACGTTTAGTTCCTTCAGTACTTACAAAAAGCAAAGGAGAAAACTGTAAAGTTTGTAAAAAGAAAAACTCACATCGTAGACACCTCCTTGACCTTGTTCTTCAGTCTTTACTAACCACTTACTTCTACCTCCTTTCCTTTCAGGATCCAATTTGATCACTTCAGTGACTTTAGTGTTCAATTTCAATTCTGCTTTACTCCTCTCGACAAACTGTTCAAAGATTTGTCTATTCCCACCTCTAACACTCACTGCACCGTTCGCAGCGAGACTAACTAATGCTCCCAGACCATGGATCTCTTCGATTGAAGATCCATAATTAACTTGGGTAGCGGCTGAAATCAATTCGTTCGTGAACAAAGGTGAAATCGATTCTTGCTTGAAATATTCTGAACCCGAGAGGGAAGAGGACAAGAAGAGTTGACTACCAGGTAGAGAGATTGAGAAATTGTAGATTGAAGTGAAAGGGAACGAAGTTGAAGTGATAAAAGTTCGATCGTAAAGGTTCAAGAATGAATCTACTGTAGATTTCACTAGTGATTTAACTTTGAAAGGTGATCTACCGTATCTGTTTTTGGAATATTCGTACTGTATCAGTTTCTTCTCCTCTTACATTTCCTTTTTTTGGCTCTTTTCTGAGAAGAGATTAGGGAAATTCGGAAATTTACCTCCAAAGTAATTTAGTTTTATCCCACCAACCTCTCCCACTCTCTTTGAAGACGAATTTCTCTCCATCCCAAATTCCAGTTTCTCCATTTTCTTGTTCCCCTCCGTACTTTGTAACTTCTAATCCGAATTCTTTTACAGCTTTTTGTAAATTCTTGTTCGCTTCGACAAAAATTGATGCACCTAATTCAATCGGTTCCAATTCTTCTTCTTCTGGGTCTTCTTCTGGGATCGAGGGTGGTTGTGGTGGAGAGTAAGGATCTCTTTGATTCCAAGGCCAAACTAGAGTAGATCTACCACCTATGTAACCACTAGATTCGAATATAGTTACTTGAGTACTCAAATTCCTTGAAGTTAGAGTCGAGAAATGTTTGAGGAAATATGCTGAAGAGGAACCTAATATTTGATCGTCGACAAAGAGGCTATTGAGTTAGGACGAAGTGGGGGGGGAGGGGAAAAAGAAGGAGTGAAAGAAGGGCTCTCACCTCCTGCACCAGCACCAATGATAGCTATTCTAGGTAGTCCTCCTTCTTCCCAACTTTGCTCAGTCTGACCAGTTTGAACGACTTGAAGTGGAGAAACCTCATCATGATCTGTCATCATCGACTTTGATCCTCCATGACTCGAGAACTGAGTCTTGATCACCGACTGTAGTACAAAGGCGAGTACTGAACAAGTCAAAACTAAGGTAATCTTCCTCTTGTACGAGTTGACGTTCTGTTGATCTCTGGAAGAGACTTTCGGAATCCGAGAGGAACTTGAGGGCTCTTTCGGGATTGTGTATGATGGTAGAGTTGTCTCTGATCCTTGCTTATCTTTCTCCGCCATGACGAGCGGTGACAGCAGAAATTGAAACGCGAAGAGAGAGAGAGAAGAGTAAAGAAACGCGTTTTGAACTTCCGCAGGTTCGTCGACCATCAAAAGGTTCGCGAGCTCAACCTCGACGATTTACAGTCAAGCTTTGCGTAAGAACCTCACAACAACTCGCTCCTTCTCTCAAAAAGTAGAACACGACCTCTGATATATATCAGTCCGAGCACGACTTTTCCATCTTTACGAAGAGAGTATTCTCAGAATCTTCTCCTGTCCAACATGGCAGGCGAAAGAGACATCACGTAACAAGTAGAGAGAGAAGGACAGAGCAAACTCAAAAAGAGACGAAAGGGAAGTGGGTATCTACGAAAAGACAGAAAGAAAAAAAAAACCAACCGAGAGAAAGGAACGCTTACGGAAAGACCCCACAAGTTCAGACACACAAGGGGTTCCAATAGAAGACAGAGAGAAGTGAAAGGAAAGGGAAATAGGGTATAAAAAGTGTTTTGATTCTTTCATCCAGTGAAGAGACGATTCAGAAAGAGAGAGAGAGAGAAAACGAGAAAACAAATTTGCGATTTTGCGAGCGAGAGAGAGGGGTTGCGAGTTGCGATGATTTTGATACTTAGCGAGTTGTATTGACTCCGGTCCAAGTTGGAGGTGCTGGAACTCTTTGAGAGTTATCAGGATCCATATTCCTAGCGAGAAAAAAAAAGGTTCAGTTCAAAATTCGTCTTTTCTTTACCTCTTTAGGAGAGAGAGAGAGATGTAACTCACATTCCATTTCCACCACCGCCGTTATACCTCATCATTACTGGACCTCCTCCTCCCCCTTCATTACTCATCATAGAGGAATCCCCTTCTCCATCTTCATCTTCTTCGTCTTCCTCCTCCCTTCCTCTCCTCCTAGCTCTCTGTTGACCTTGTACTGCGTTCCTATCCGAACCAATCGCTTGGTTCGCCAGGAGTATAGGTCTGTAAGCTTCCAATTGTCTAACGAATTCGATCCTTGGGGAAACGCAAAACCTTCTCGCTTGAACGAACGCGAACGCGTCTTCGTAGGTTAGAGAAGTTTTCATCATTATGTAGGCGGTACTGGGTTTTGGGGAACATCCACTGTTAAGGTCTGTACGTATACGCGAGAGAGAGAGAGAGAGCAAAAACTTACACGATAGCAGGTGAACGAGAAATTCCATCTCCACAATGTACTAAAACTCTACCTCCTGCTGTCAAAGCTCCATCTATGAATGACTGTGCTCTTTGTACACACGAACAGGTATCAGGTTTAAAGTCAACGTAGCGACGACGACGAGGAGGTGGAGAAGGAGGACTAACTGTGGAAAGATTCTGATGAGGTTTTGATCATCTGCATCTCGAATCTCTTGAATCAAGTATTGGAAATTGTCTGGAAATTTAGCTCTGACTAAATGACTGTGATATCCCTCCCAAACTCATCGTCAGTACTGGAGAGAGGAGAAAAGAAAGCAAGAGAAAAGAAAAACTCAACGCTTCACGAGATTCAGCGATACAGAGAATGTGAGTTATACCTAGTCCTTGCAAGATTTCCAATTTCCAAGAAGGTTGAAAAGGACCAACGAACAAACCTACGCTCGCTCGAGAGAACGCCGAGTCAGTTTGACCCAAGTTGAGCGCGAGAACCTCGAGTAAAATAAGAAACTGACCAGGTACGATCTCTTGAGCTTCTCTTCTCATTTCATACCTCCATTCTTTCTTTAATGAACCATAGAGAGATTCAAGTTGAGCCAACTCTGGTGAAATTCCATTCAACCCTGACATCGCGTTTTACCCCGCGCACTTATTCTCTTGATTACTGTTGTGTGAGTTGCTGATGCGTTCTAGAAGTGTCGAGTCGCGTGAGGAAAGTTGGAAGGTGAGGGTAAGAGAGCAAGAAGTCAGTCTTCATCTCTTTTGAGAGTTTACTACTCCCCCCGCCCCTTTCTGCACCTCGAATAACTCTCGATATGACCTCGGACAATCCTCCAGTGGCTCCCCCTCAAGTAACCGACTCAGATGATGAAGAAGCGTACGTTCCCCCTCCCCATCTCCCCCCTCTTCCCCGAAATCCGAATCTCTCTCTCTCTCTCTCTCACTCTAAAGCTGAAAGAGCGTTCTTGAACAATCCTTCAGACCAGAGTTAGTAGAAGAATCTAAAAAAGTACCAATGACGATAGTTACAGGTTATTTAGGTTCTGGGAAATCTACTTTGTTGGATTACATTTTGAAAACTCAACATGGTAGAAGGATCGCAGTCATCATGAACGAATTCGGTGATACTTCAGATATAGAATGTGAGTAAATATCAACCCCCTTCCTTCTTTTCTCCGTTCGGGGGACTTGTCAAAAGGAACTTTCTTTTAATTTTCTTCTTTATTTTTGATTTTCAGCAAAAGCTATTTCTATTCAATCAGAAGATCCAACTCAAGAACAATTGGTAGAAGAATGGTTAGAATTGAACAACGGTTGCTTGTGTTGTTCAGTTAGAGATACAGGTTTGAACGCAATCATTTCTTTAATGGAAAAAAAAGGGAAATTTGATCAGATCGTTTTAGAGACTACTGGTTTGGCAGACCCTAGTCCAATCATTCAAGCGTTTTGGAACGAACCTGCTTTGAACCTAGAAGTGGCTCTGGATGCGGTCGTGGCAGTCGTCGATGCGAAAGGAATTGAGAAAGTGAGCATCCTCTTCTATCCTTCTTCCTAAATAATTGACTCACAGTATCCCTATTTATCATAGCAAATACAAGATCCTAGACCAGATGGTTCTTATAATGAAGCTCAACGGTTAGTTCAATGCTCTCGTTTTGTCTGTTCGAGCGAGCTCGTCCTCGATTTCGCAACAAGATTAGAAATTGAACTCTGATTCTGATCCCTTCTTATCACTCTGAACTACAGTCAAATAGCTACAGCTGACGTAATTCTCCTCAACAAGATTGACCTCGTTCCATCTCGAACAGATTTACAACGGATAGAATCTTCTCTTCGGTTGAGTCTCCCACACATCTCTCTCTCTCTCTCTCGCCAACCTCTCCCCTTTCTAACCTAATTTTCTGACTTTCCGAATGTATACGAAAACTCAGGTCAATCAACTCAACTGCTTTGATTCATCAAACCACAAGATCTACGATTGATTTATCTTTAGTATTAGATTTGAATATTTACGCTTCTCCAGATTCTCCAATTCGTTTACAAACCATTTCAAAAACTTTCTCTTCCTCTTCCACCTCGACGAAATGTCAAGATCCTACATGTTCAGATACTACTGGTACACATTCTCATAATGAATTGAGATCATCACCACATAAGAACGATATAACTTCTATAAATATTAAATTACCCAATTTCTTACCTTCTATACACCATCCTTCTACTTTTCATAAACTCGTTTCAAATTTGATTTGGGATTCAACTTTACCTCCACCACTTACATCATCATCAAAAGAAGTAGGAAAAGAAGTAGAAGTAGAAGATCTTGAATTTGATTTATTGAGAGCTAAAGGTTTTTTGAGAACTAGATCAAAGGGACAAGGAGAGGTTAGATGTTTTGTTTTACAGGCGGTTAGAGATGTTTTTGATATTACTCAAGTACCTTACGTACCATTACCTTCAAAAAAGGATGATGATCAAGGGATCGAAAGTAAATTGGTATTGATCGGGAAAGGGTTCGTAGGTAGGGAAGAAGAGATCAAAGAAAGGTTCTTGACAGCTTTAGAGAAGGGTATACAACAGGAACTCGACGACGACGAGGAGGAAGAAGATTAAGTTTGTTTACGCATGAAAACAAATTTTCCATGTTTATATAGATGATTTAGAGGTTGCAACGGAGGACAATGCTGTCGAGGAGAAGAATCGCAAACTTCATTCGAGGCTCCGATAGGGTGAGAGAGGACGACAGTCGAGAGAAAGTTTGAGATCTGAAGTACTGAGAAGGAAATCTTGCGATTGGTTCTGCATCTGTTCTTCTCCATCGAGTGTCTTTCCGTACTTGAGGGTTTTATCGATCGTTACTGGTCGAGAGTCGATTCGTCTGAGAAGAGACGAGCGAATAAATCGAGTTTTGGTCAGTCGAGAATTTGGCTGTGTCGAAAACCCTTGCTTAGCTGCAAAGCCCCTCTTTCCGGCACGTGAGCTTCTCTACTCTTCTCTCTCCACTCCCTCCGCTACCATGCACCCGTCACAGTACACCTCCAAGGTACTTTTCGAGCTCGAGATCGAGCCGAGTTGGGAGGGGGAACGACGAGTCTCAAGATGAGGGTAACTCACTCAATTTTGCCCAAGTCGCTCATTCCAAAACTGCTAAATGGACACCATTCTACTTGTCGACTGCGAGTAGTAGTATAGTAGTTTACGAAGAGTCGAAAGGAACTTTGATCTGCGTTGACGAGATAAGTTTAGTCAGTCAAAAATTGCACGTCTTGGGAAAACTGTTGATTTTTCCAAGACGTCTTCCTTTTTCTTTCTCCTCTTCTCTCAGCTTCCTTTAACTCGCTCATTCCTTGTTTCCTTTCCTCAGAATACTGTAGAGAACTCGTCCAGCTCGAAACCGAGCAAGATAGTAGTGAACGAGCGAGACGAGCGAGACCTGCGCGCGACCGCCGGTCAGACGGATTTCTGCCCCCTCGTCAAATTCTCATTCTCCAAGAATTTCCCTCACTCTTACTACCTCCAACTCCAAGCTTGGAAGCGACGGAGAGATAGGAGAGAACGGGCGACTTGTTTCGAAAAACTCACCGACAACCTCGACTCGCTCTTATCTCTCGATTTGTCGGCCTGATCGTCCGCGACTCCTCTATGAATCTTGATTCAGAGACTCTTCATCTCAGAAAGTAGCTCAGTCTATATAATTAGGCGTAAAAGGACAAACTCCAAGTCAGTCAGCTTCGATCGGGTTGTGAACGACGTTCTCAACCCGCCGTCTTTCCGACTCCCTCTGCTTTCCGCACTCATTCGCTTTCCCGGGTCTGCTGTTCTTTCGACGTTCCCTGAGCTTCCTTACGAGTGCGGAATCGAAGGAGAGTGAGAGAGAAGTGAGACTCACGTGACCTAGCCTTCAAGCGATTCAATCTTTCTGTAGCTCTTTTCGGTTCTGCTAGTGTCTCTCGAATACTGTGTAGAGTCGTAGTAGCGGGTCTCTGACGGGGCTGCTTGCTGTCTCAAGGTTTTCCGAATGGAGAGGGTGTGTGAAGTTAGCTCTGACGCAGCCCAATCCAGTCATGTTCGAGTTGTAGCGTACCTTCAGGTCCCTGGATCCTCATGATAGACCTAAATTGTGAGCTTGATGCCGGCAAGGGAAGAGAGGAGCAGTCGTAGATGAAGTTGTTTGATGAGCTGGTCTGACATTCATGTCGCTTACTGCAGCATTGCGTTGCGTAGCTTGACACTTGTACATGGAGCCCATCGGAAGTGAAAGTCCAGCTGGGGACGTCGGTGGTTTGGGGAAGGGAGGACTCGACCCCTGCGAAACTTTGCAGTAATTTCTTTTGAAGTCTCGCTTGTCACTATTCTTTTCGTCGCATCCTCAAGCCGGCATCTTTCGTAATCATACTGAGCCAAGATCGAGCTGCAGGAAAGACCGGGTGGCCCAATGAAAGTTGAGAGAAAGCTCAGTCGAACATTTGACAATTTTCTCGCTCAGAACAGTCTCAGCTCGAAGTTTTAGTAAAAACAGGTTACCTACCAGCTTCATCGCTATACAGAAAAGTAAGAGAGCATAGACGGAAAGAGGGGTAAAAATGACGAGCCGTACAAACTTTTCCTCGTATTAAACCTTGAAGAAAGTTCCCTCAGTCAGGCTCTGTGAATGTCTGCAGATTCCATCGACGCTTCCTTCGTGTTCCTCGCCGATGTGCTTGAAGTTACTGCCGCGAAAGCAGAAGGAGGAGGGGGAGTCCAGACTGGTTTCCCAATTTCTGCCATGACGGTTTTCCTCCTCTCTTTTTCCTTCTCGCTCAAAGGTAACCCTTCTTCCTCGACGTACAGGATCTAAGATCATTCGATCAATTCAGTCTCTCTTTTCGAGGGTAGGAGAGAGAGAGGGAGGGATGTTGTATGTACTTGGTACTCATCCCTCTTTTTCAGATCTTTCATATTGACCCTGAACACTTTCAGAACATCTCCAAATTTAAAATCTTGATCAACGCTAGCGGTTTTCGCCGACGAAGAGGAAGAGGTACCGAATCCATTAGGTTTGAACTTTTTCGCGAGAGGACCTGAATCGAAAGAAGTTGAGGAGGAAAAGTTCGGGTCCGCGAGACGTTTGAGTTCATTCGAGATAGGTCTACATGCGTGTAAGCAACATTAAAGTCAGTCCTTTCATGCGGAGAATAGTGAGGGAGATAGAACAATTCATGAATGAGAGGAGACTCACTTTCCAGGATCGAAAATTAATAACCATTCTTCCCCTTCACCTCCACTACCAGAACTGTTCTTCATCCTCTCGACACCAACGATCGTTCTCGAATGACCTGAATGCTGTAGATACAGAGGTTGTTTGTATGGTGAAATTGTTGGAATCGAGCTTGAGCGGGAGGAAGACGAAAGGAGAGTAGTGAATGCGTTCCTTGGTTCAGGCGAAGTAGAAGACTGCGAGAGAGACTGCTGAGCAGTGCAAGGAGGTGTCGAGAAGTAGGAAATGATCCATTTCTGAGTCCAGTCAAACAATCGAATGCGGCTCAGTTCCGAGATTTCGAGGGGAGCACAGCAGTGGGGACAGAGCAAGATCGCATGGGCATGGGACTCACGATCAAAGTCTGATGAGTTCCATCGCCACCACCATTTTCTTTGATGTCTCCTTTTTTGACTTTTGGGAAATCTACTATTTTAGCCCTGTTCCCTTCAAAGGACATCAGTTCCAGCCTTTCAAGAGACCAAAAAAGATTGAATGACTCACCTGATACCTAGATAAGACAATGCTGTGAAAACTTCTGTAGTTCCAATCCATTTCTTCGAACCTATCAAACGATGATTGAAATGTAATGCTCCTGGTGGATCATGACCTGTACTCTCCTCTCTCCAGAATCATCAGTGTTTCGTTCATTGTTTCGACGATTTGGGAGTGTCTGGAAACGAGGACCGACCGAGTGACCAGGCAGTTTGAATAATTCCTTGTAATTCTGAAATCGTTGGAATTGGAAATAAGACCTCTCCACCTCCATTGTTATTTGATCCGAGACCTTTCTGACTGTTTGAGGGAGCTGGGGAAGTAACAGTCGTGAGATTGGCGAAAAGCTGTTGGTATTGAGGTAAACGTCTGGCAGAAGACAAAATCATTTGCAAATTCTTGTAACCGCAACCCCAGCCCCTGTCAGCGATCGACCCCGAAGGGATATCAGCACGTAGACTTTCGACTGGATGTTTTCGGTGTAGTCAGAAGGTAGGAAAGAGGAAGAGGGGTGATGTGACTCACCAATCTCCGAATTTCGTGCCAATGTGCTCGACTTGATCCGTAGCTAAGTAGGCACAGAGCGTTTTCCCGTGAGGTGAAGAGTGAGATTTTGAAAGTGCTCTCTTAATAAGTGGCAGAAGACCTGTACGCCCGCGACAAGAAGCGAGAGTTGTTGAATATTCGTGAGAATCGAAGTTGAGAGAGAAGTCGATAGTGGTTATTTGAGACGATCAGGCGAGAGAGAAAGCGAGCGGACTAGTCAGCAACCTTCGATTTGATATGGAATTCATAGGAGAAGAAGAGAGATTTTGAGCTTTCTCACCTTTCGTCCCTTTCACTTCTCCCTTTGTCCCGACTGCTCCGTTCCATCCCTCTCGAGCGTGACTACCCTTTGCGATATCTGACATCGTCTCATTGTTAGCTCCATCTCCTTCACCATCTTCTTCCTTGTAAGTACCATGTTGAATATCTTCCTCCTCCTCTCCGTGCTCAAAGTTTTCGAAATTCCCTCTAGCCTCCAAGCATTTCATAACGTGTTTCCTCCTCTTCTCCTCTATCACTCCTCTCTCCATCTCCCTAGAACCATTGAAGGAGAGGTTGATATCCTCCCACAAAACTTGACAACAAGGACACAACAACTCCTCGAATCCTTCGTTCCGGCCTGTCTGCACTGAAGATTCTTGTTCTTGAGTTGCTAGGGCTAGAGCTAGAGCTTCGTCGGTAGAGTAGGAAGGTTCGAGAGGTTTCAGCGAAGAGGCGGTGTAAGGGGAGAAAGAAGAAGAAGGGAGAGGGAGAGAGGAGGAGGAAGAACCTTGTCTGTCGAGACCTGTGAAGCTTTCTTGGATAGTCAATGCACCATCGGATAGCAGAGGAAGGGAGAAGAGAGAAAGAAAGGGAGTGAGCGAGAGCTTACATCGATTCAAATGGGATTGAATGAATTGATCATCCCCGTTCAAGTACTCTGAACAAACGAAACAATTCATCTAGTACCTTTCTGTTGCATCCGAGGTGAGTGCCGAAAAGAGTGATGTAGAATTGAAACCAAACAAATTCGTTTCCATCTCTTCCTCTTGCCAATCACTCGATACTTCTCACCACACACACTCGATATACTCGCTCACTATGGACCCACGTATTCCCGCAACCGATTTGAACGAGAAGGAAAGGAAACCGGTTGATGATTTCATCGGAGTTTCACCAAATTCTACTTATACTCTCAACGAAACTCACAAGGATGCACCCGTGGTGAGTATGCCATTATTCTATTTCTCTAGGCTCGAGTGTGGCTGACGCGCAGAGGCGAACAGATGGAGCTGTGTCGAGTCGAAGCAGGAGGGAATCGGAGATGTACACAAATCGATCAACAAGTGACCAAGGTGAGCTCTCTTTGTATCTCAGTATCTCCCAAGAGATGGACGTCGAGCTGACAGGAGAGAGGAGCGAGTTAGGTTTTCGCACATCTAGTCAAGCAAGGTTTCTTCTGTCAATTGCCGTTCGATCCTTCGAAGACTGAGATCGGTATGATCCTATTCCACTCTCTGGAGCTCTAGAGAGAGTGGCACTGATGAGCGTTTTGGTTTTCGACTAGAATGTATCCGGATTAACAAGATTGTCGAAAGACAATCACCGCATTAGAGAAACTTCGCACCTCTAGCCTCCCCTCTTTCCTCTCATTGTAACTCCGTCAGCAGCAGTCTTCCAGAGAAGAGCATCATGCCTGTGTAGAACTCGATACAGAAGTAGCAGTTTCTCCTGTAAAAAGTATAAAATATAATTTTCTTTTTCTCAAACCCGATTTTCGTCGTTCTTCGCTGCCCATCTCCTTCGATACCGAAACTACTGTGATCTGAGGCTACTCACATTTCCTTCTACACCGCTAGTTACTATCAGAGTAATTACCCACTCAAGCAATAATCGGCAACTCCTCGGACCCCTTCTTCGAGGTTCGAGCGATCCCTCCTCAATCTTTCCTCGCGCTCTCCTCTCTCCCCCCTCCCTCTCAGCCTCGATCTCTACTCTTCACTCTAATCCATTTAAAGCTCAGGTCAAGCGCCTTCGGCAACACCCACCAGAACTGACTGATCCTGCTCAATTCGATCCTCAATACTGCAGAAACAGCAAAGCCAGTTCCGCCTAAACCCTCGATCTCGCTCCTCTTACCCTCTCCTTCGACCTCGATAATCCTCTAGAAGATGTTTTTCCCTTTCATCTCTCTCTTCCTTCCCTTCATTCTATCCCTCCCTCTCGTTCTCTCTCAGTCGACCAATTCCTCCACCTCTTCGAATTCCACTTCGACGATTCGTACCTCGATAACTCTTCCACCATCCCTCAATTCCTGTTCTCCATCATCTTGGATCTACACTGCACCAGTCGGTCCGAAATATCTTGGGTTTTTCGTTTCTGGAACTGATAGGTTTATTGAAACTTTCAAATTACCTGACGTTTACGATGCTAAGACTGAAGGAAGTTTCGTTTGGATGTGTGGTGAGTCAATATCGAGAGCCCCCCTTAGTTCCTCTGAGATGGTGTTTGGCCGAAAGGGGTACAGAACCAAGGAGAAAACGAGGTCAAGTGGGTTCGAAGCTTTGAAGGAGTGGGTTTGAGAGGCAGTAGATGTACGAGAGAAGCGGCATACTACATGATAGTTTGTGATCTGAGCTGACATCAAGCGCAATTCTTCTAGATTTACCACCTGGTTTGAGTGTAGCAGCGATGTTTTGTAAGTGCTTCTGTCTTTTTGCTCACTCTAAGCCTCGTAGTGACCAACCGTTGCAAATCTCCCTCATCACCTATAGACGTTATTGAAGAAGGAGCTACCGGAACGAACGGACACCAAAGTAAGTCGTTCACTCTTTTTTCCTCTGTCGTTTGTATGTGAAGCTCAAAAAGAGCTCTATCTCTTGCAATTTCTAGCTACTACACCTGACACTATAGTCAACGCACCAACTTCTTCCGATGGTATCAGTAACCAGTGCTACGGTCAGAACGATCCGGGAGCTCAAAAAGGAATTTTGAGTTTAGCTTCGAGTTTGGATCCTACTTTTAGTTATACCGCGTGAGGAGTATCTCGCTCCTGTCTCTCGAATTCGCTTTGAAGAAGGGTACTGAAGAGGTTCAGGACTGTGCATGCAGGGGTTCATCGAGTTCAACCTCAGCAAACGGTTCAAGTGATTCTAGAGGAGGTGGGAATTCGACTCCGGTGGGAGGTGAGCTCGCGTCTCGTCTCTCGACCCGAGTCTCCCTCGTCTAACAATCTGACGTCCACATCGCGACTGTAGCTATCATCGGGGCAGTCCTCGGCGGTTTAACCTTGATCATCATTTTGATTCTCCTTTTGATCTATTTGCGTCGGAAACACAATCAAGCAAATTTCAACGATGCTGGAAGTGTTTATTCGGGATGGACCGAGAAGACTAGGAGGGAGAATATATTGAGCGGGATCGGAGGAGGAGGAGGAGGAGCGGGAGGAGGAAATACTGTACCACCTCCTGGAACTTATTGTAAGTTTACTTCTGTCCCTCGATTCTGCCTTCTTTGCCTATGGCTAGATCTGACAAATTCGTCTCTTGTAATTCAATGACCAGATGCGACAGATCCTGAAGGAAAGACGGTGAGCTTGATTTCGTATTCTTTTCCCGAAGCTCGAGAGTCCACCCTGCTGATGATTCCGTTCTCGATGCTAATTGTAGATCCTCGTCATGGGTCAACCGCCTCATCCTGCATCTTCACCTCCTCTCTTGAATCATCAACATCTCCACTCCCAGTCTCAACCACAACCGAGCCCTCTCGAAACGCCTTTGAGCCCTCCTGCCTCTCAGCGATACCACCAAGGTGCAGTCTTGGGACCCGGCACCGGGAATGTACCCAAGATGACGGCACCAATCGGGACTCTACCTGAACCCGTCAGTTTCCGCTTTCTCCCCATCTTCAATCACCCCTATAGCTAGAACTGACGAGGTAAATTTCGTCCGACCGATAAAAGATGGGAGACGATGAAGAGTCTTCGCAAAGCCAACGTCGACCTAATTTACAACCTAAATCTTCAATCGGAACTGGTTTAGAGAGTTATCAAACTGCTCATACTTCTTCGGGAACCAGTACTCCCCGTGCTTTCGAGATTCAGTCTGAAAGGAATGGAGGGCTCTATAGATGAACAGTGGCTGGGCAGAGATAGTAGACGGCGGCGGAGAGTTGTAGAATGGATTGACTTGGAGTTCGGTTCGACTTCCTCTTGTATTTCTTTATCTTTATTCTAATACTAGCGGGTTCCTCTCAAGCACTCGATAATGTCGCTCAGCTCGCATCGGGCCAGAGAAGACAGGCGAAAGGTCAGTGCCAGAGATTCGAGAGAGACGGGAAATGAAACGGAAAAAAAAACCTAGCTCATCTCGTTCGAGCTGCTGTTCGCGCAACTTCCTCTGCCTCACCAGGAGTCTCGCAAAAATCCGTCTCGCGAGTCGTGAGAGAGAAAAGCACGAGTGACTTTACCTCGAAGCTCGCCGGGAGAAACTTGAGTTTTGAAAGTTCGTTACGTCTTAACCCTCTCTTACGCGACTTGCTTCTTGCAGCAAACCTTCAGTTCGAAAAGCTCCGGCGACTCTGAGCAACACACGCTGATCCCAAAGCAACCGACATGAACGTCAGACTAGCTCATCAAACAACTTCATCTCCGACGGCAACTCTCTTCTCTTCTCGGCATCGAGTGCGCGATTCAGGTCTTTGGCGAGAATTCAGGTGCTCAAAGGTACGCTACAATTCGAACTTGACTGGATTGGGCTGCTGTAGAGCTGATTTTCACACACTCTCTCTCCATTCAGATAACCTTCAGAAAGCAGCGAGTCCCGTGGAAAACTAGCTATTATGACTCTACACAGTATGCTCGAAACAGCAGCAGAACCGGAAAGAACCGCAGAAGCATTCAATCGCTTGAGATCTCAAGTCACGTGAGTCTCATCTGCCCCTCTCTCAACTTCGCACCTCACTCTTCCTTTGAGTTCGCACTCATGAAGAAGCTATGAGAACGTAGAAAGAGCGGTAGACCCGGGAAAGCGAACGAGTGCGGAAAGCAGAGGGAGTCGGAAAGGCAGCGGGTTGAGAACGTCGTTCTCAACCCGCCGATCGAAGCTGACTGCCTTGGAGCTCTTTCTCTTACGCCTGATTGTGTAGACGGTGCTATACTCTCTCAGATAGATAGTCACTGTATCGAGACTTGCAGCAGAGTCGAGGACGATCAGGTCGACAGATCGAGAGATAGAGTTTCTCGACGTCGTCGGTGAGTCTTCGGAATTTATCGCTCGTTCTCTACTATCTCCTTCGATTACGAGTTTCGAGAATACGTTGGAGGTCGTAAGAGTGGGATGGACGACGAAAGGAAGTGAACGGGACTTTCGAGGATGAGAATTCGACGAGGAGGCAGATCTGCGTCTCACCGGCGGTCGCGCGCAGGTCTCAACTTGACTGACCGAACTCTTTCAATTCTCGGGCTACGAAGCAGGAGGTAGCCTTTCGACGACTTTAAGACTAACTCGACCACCGCTCGCAAGCTCGACGAACGATCTACTAGCAACCTTTCGAGCGAGCGACTCACCGATCGGAGGAAGAACTGTAGCTGCACGACTGTCGACTTTCGGATCTCTCGGGCTACTGCCGTCGTCTTTTCGAACAACTTCTCTCTCGTCTCGGCTAGTGAATGAGCTGGGTACAGAGATCTCGAGAGGTGGAATGCTACAAGTGAGGAATCTAGAGATTTCGTGAGTTTTCTTCTCTCTTGACTTGGTGCCGACCTTTCTCTATGTCTCTCGTTTTCGAACGTTCGGGAGGGAGCTCAGAGAAGATTGGTGCAGTAATCGATCAAGGAGGAGAGCGAGAAGGATCGAGGTGGACGAAGAAGAGAAGGAGAGACGTCGGGTTCCATTCGCGGCTACGGACTCGACTGATTTGATTCTTCTCTTTTGCCTGACTCTGCAGCTAGAGCTACTCTCTATGATCAACTGTTACTTTACAATAACCCTCAAAAGAGTCGAGATACGTTTACTGCACCCTGAGAGCCTCGAGGTCGTCGGTTGGTGAGTTTTTTCAAGACTCGTCTCGCTCGTTCACCACTATCTTGCTCGGATTCGAGCTGGACGGATTCTCTACAGTATTGTGAGGAAGGGAAAGAAGGAACGAGCGAGTGAAAGAGCGATCAGAGAGGAGGAGAACGAAAAAGGAAGACGTCTTGAGAAAACTAACGTATATCCCAATAGATGTCATTTCGACTGAGAAACTTTCTGTCTATCATCCAGATCAAGCTACTGCAGACTATCACCAAATACTCTACAAGGGCCTTGGCAGCAGGAGGGCGCGCCCTCGTCAACCACGTCGGCTCTAAAGAGGTCGCCATTTCCTCCCGAGTACCTCAAATGTTCGAGTTTGCTGCGATTTCTCTTCCTCTCTCGCTCCCTCGGGACCTCAAATGGTCTCATCGAGTGCTTTATTACTTCCGTCCACCACCATCAGCCTCGCTCGGGCGAGAACTCTCGATTTCCGCAATTTCAACATTTCTCGTTTCGCTCTCCTCGATAGCTGTGCTCTGGTTCAGGTCAAGTCCATTGCCTGATAAATTAGATAAACCACGGTTTTTATAAGTCGCTCCTGTATTTACCATACTCTACCTCACAATCGAACTGTCCTATCAGATCAACAACCAGTTCCCCGTCTCTCTCGAGAGTCTTCGAAACTTCTGCGGTCCCTCCGATGATCTTAACCATCCTGATTCTCTCCATCTTGCACTCTGACCGTTCAGCTTCAGGACTTCCAGGAGGACCACCGTAGAGAGATTGTAACAGAATCAAAATCGCATCGAGTAACGCTTGCGAAGGAGAATTCTTGAACCCGATCTGACGAATCCGAGGAGCGTTGCGAGAGATTGACTGCAGGAATGGTAGGAGGAGAACGTTCGAACGAGGATCTGAAAGAGCTGGGAGTTCTAGGTAATCGAGAGGGGAAGTCGGAGTCACTTGATCGAGGAGGAGAGTAGAGAATAGGATTTGGTCGAAAGTTTCGAATGGGGGAAGGTACAGCTCTGAGACTGACTCGAACAGGTCGAAAGAAGAATCGAGGAGAGTAGCGAGAGTAGCGACGGAGTAGAGATTCGAGAGGTCGAGGGTTTTGAGTGATTGTCGACAGGCTTGAATGAACAAGGGATTAAGGAACGAAGCTGGGAGAGAGTCCCAGTGGTTGTTTACGATCGTGAGAGACTTCAGTTTGAATTTGAAAGCGTTCGACCGAGCTGAATCGACTCCAGACGACTGCTCTTCAAAGTCAAACCCGGTGCCGATCTTCAGATACTTCAGATCTATGCAACAGAAGGATATCAGTCTCTACATCCGAGGTCCAGAAGACTCAACTTCGAACTTACTCTTGAGGCTCTCCCCTTCGAGAATCGAAGGTCTCATGCCTTTGCAATCTCTCACATCCATGTCTGTCAGCTTTGCTTCCCCTCCACCTCCGCCACCGCCTTGGTCTCTCAAGTAAGCGACTTCGATAGCTTCCAGCACTCCCTCCAACCATTTCCCGCTGATCTTCTCCTCCGAACCGATCCCCCCATTGCCGATTCCCCTTCCTTCTGAGGCATCGAACCCGAGAGTTTTTGTCAACGCTGCATATTTCTGGAACGCTTGGGATTCCAGTAGAAGCTTAGCTTGTCTGTCGGAGTGAAGGGAGAGGTCGAGAAACAGGTATTGATGAGCGATCGAGAGGAGGGAAGAATGAATCAGAGTGAGAGGAACGACGAGCTTTGGATCGATAGGAGAAGGCAGGGCATGTCGATAGATCTTCAGCAAAAGCTCTGGTGGTAGAGAGAGGAGTGACATCGTTTGGCCGGGAGTCACTCCCATAATTCGACTTCGGGCTCCTCATAAATGAATGATTTTGCTTGAGACGCTAGGTGCGCAAATGATCGCTTATGGAGCTACAAGAGCGCGTCAAATTGCTCTCTGGATGGGAGTTCGTCGCTGGTGAAAAATTCGACGAAAAGAGGAGGAATTGAATTCTCATACTTCTTTCTGGCGTTTTCAAACCTCTGCCCGCTATGAAGTCGACTCTAGCTCCAACGTGGGACAGATAAAAGTTTAACCTTGTCTATCGATCCTGCATCGAGGTGTGTGCTCCTTCTTCGCTTCCTTGGTCGATCGAGTCCTTTCTCGCCGTCTCCGTTTAGTGCCAACGAATCGCGCGAACACATGTTGTGCTCTCAACGAAGTATAACGAGCTCGCGGACCGGACGCTTCGAGGGTCGGAAGAGGAACCTCTGCTGCGCGTCCGTTCAGTCGAAAGCTACTCTGTCTTTGGTTGTAGGGACGATCGCAATATTCGTATCTGTAGACTCTAGGACTCCATTACCACTGCGTCGATACACAAAGCGTTAGCCGACAATCTCAAGCATAGTAACCCAAAATGAAGCGTACCTCTGTCGACTACAGTAAACCATTTAATTCACTCGCTCTCGTCCTCGCCATCTCGATACACCTAGTCAACACCTCTCTCCCCTTTCCGCCTAAAGGAGCGCCAGCTTGGTATACTCCGAGTAGCTGCTGTGGATTCTTCTTTCCCTTCTGGGAACTGCTGCTACTCCGTGTTGTCGAATCGAGAACGATAGTAATTTGAGTACTCGACAGTTGGTGCTCGAATAGAGTTGGATCTGGCAGCAAATGTCTGTTTAATCGATAACAGGAAAGGAAGAAAAAAGAGTCATTAGCGTAGGAAAGCATCGAACAGGGAAGCAAACTAACCCGTTGAAGTAACCGAAAGAAACTGCACAAGGTTCAGTTTCCATCTCTATCCGTTTACCGGGATGTGTGTCCGAAATAGGTTGACAGAATGTCTCCCCAGAATCGATATCGTATTCAGCTTCAGGTAGAACCACTGAGAAAGAAAAGATCGCTCGATGATTAGCACAAGAAGACACAGTGTGATGCAGAGAGGAGGACACTTACGAGATTTGAGAGCTCCTACACATGCCAGTAAGGCAGCATCTAAAACTCCACCATCGTAATTCAGACAGACTAAATCTAGGTATACAACGAATGCTGATTTCGCAGGCTCAATACAAAGCGATTCGAGCGAGATCAAATTCGATCTACAATCGTGAAAGAGTATTGTCGTGATCAGCTTAGTCCGATCGAGCAGGAAGACACCGGGGTATGGAAGCGTACGAAACGAGGATATCCTTGAGGCGGGATGAAAGCACTTGAGACTCGTCTGACGGAGGTCCGGGTCGGAACATCGGAGAACAGAGTGAACTCAGGTCAATGTTCGGGACTACGTGAAGGGCGAGCCCAGGTGAAGAAGCGAGGTCAGCTCTCGAGCACACGAAACAGCGGAATGAGCAAATCGGAGGAGACTGACCAATGAATCCTTGATAAGGGTTTGAGATATCTGGAGGGGCGATCTCGAGAGTGATTCCACACACTACTGTCGTCTTGCCAAGTCGGACAAGAGCGGATGAAGGTGCAGTCGAGACAGATCCTGCATTTTTCGAAAGAAGTCAATTCGGTAAGTCAGTGAAACGGCATCTCTCGAATTGCCTTGTATATCTCTCATGAGGTAGTCTTATTCCTCCTACATGTCCATTCACAGACTTGTGCTAGTAAAGCTTGGAGAGCTCGAGAGCTAGTTTCCCGTCTAATCGATTGACGGTCTTGAAGCAGCGGAAAGGCTTACCAAGGTTGACGCTAGCATCTCTCCATACATCCGCACCTTGTCCGAGAGGCCTTCCATCCGGTCTGACTCGTTCATCGAGGAATTTAGTGAGGTAAGGTTGAGGGTGAAGGCGTTTGAACAATGCTGGAGTAAGGGTCGATGCGGCAGCCGGAATCGATGTAGAGCTCTCTGCTGCTGCTGTCGGTGTAGTCATGTTCAGTCAGAGACAGTTGTGGGAAGAGAAGGAAGACTTCATCTCTTTCTTTTGACTTTCTCCAGTTCACTGGACCTCCTGACCCGACCTGATGCTCGACGGACGATCATGAGCAAGACAGATTTACCCTCGATTTATACGGCCTTACCTATTCTACCTCCCATCTCTTCACAGTACGATCCGCAACTTTGTACTTCTGGCGAACGTGAATCAACTCTTCAACTTGGCCGACTAGCTCAACAAGGTCCAGCGAACTATGTACTACGACAAACTCTCTTGAATGAACGAGAACGCGAGGAGAACAAGAGAAGATACCGAGAACGCTACGACCGAGAAGGCGAGACTGAAGGAGCTTCGGGTTCAGAAAATCCTCCTCGTAGGAAAAGAGGGAGACCGAGAGGTAATAGCGGATGGTCCAGTACCGGAGCAGAGGGAGGAGACGACGAGAAGACTGAGGCGGATTACTCGACTGGAGGGGACCGCAAGAGACTGAAAGGGAAGAAACATCTTCAGCACAAATCTCACCGTCATTCCGAGATACCTAGGCTCGCAAAGGAGGTACCTCCCTCAGATCCACCACAAAGTGAGCACCATCTCCCTCGTCCCCAAAGCCCGCAAAGGTCTTTGCTGACTTCAGAATGCTCCTTTTTCCGTTTTCTCAGCTTTCCCTCCTAGCGTGAGTGCTCCTCTTTCGTGTCACGCACTGCGCAAGAAAAGAGTTACTGACGTTCCACTCGATTCAATACAGTCTTTGCTATCCTCGATACACCTCCACGCCTCTCACCTCTTCGCCTCTAACAACTCTCTTCTTCCACCTCTCACGACTGAAGCTCCTCTCCTCCCACCGCACCTTTTGACCCATTTCAATCAATTCTCAACCTCTCTGAACACGCAAGAAGAAGCTCTTCTCAAGCAAGAGGGTCTATCGCTCAAGCAGCTGGGGAAGATCCGAGAGAATCGATTAGGAAGAATCGGGAGAGGTTCTAGGAAAGGAGTGTGGACGAATGTAGAAAAGAAATTCGATTCGAGTGCTCTCGTAGCAATAGGCGAGTCCTCTCTCTCTACTTGATTTTTCTTGACTGCGTTCCGAAAACTGACCTAGTTGAGCACTTCATGGAAAAAAGGAATGTTGACGAAATTACTGGTTGAAGACGCTCTCCAACCGCCTCGAATCGAAATTTCCGAACACTCTCCAGCACCAGCAGAAACTCCAATAGCTCCAGCAAACTCCACCTCGGACCCGCAATCTGCGAATCATGACGCTTCCGAAGATATGAGCGGAGGAGGAGATGCAGATCTCGAACTTCCGATTCCTCCTTCCCAGTTCTCGAGTAGTCCTAGATCAACGTGACACTTCTCTACGATTTCATCGTGCACCAATACACCTTTCTAAATATGAACCAAGATAATCGATTGTTGATGTAAAAATTACGATAGCTTGTAGTTTTACTCTTTTCGAACAGAAACAACAAATGCGGCAAATGATTAGACCAAGAAGAGACAACAGAGAAGCACGCATGGTATGAACAAGTAAGAATGACACGAGAGAGTTGCAACCGCTGTTCACGAGATTAAGCAACAACCACAATTCAAGAACCGTTTCAAATCCTCTTCATCAGCTCCTGGTGGTTTCATACTTGCTATTGCTCAGCATTACAGCGTCAGTATTGGAGCATTCCGAAACTCTACGAGGACGAAACAAGAATAATCAACTTACTTCGATTCTTTTTCTCCCTCTCTTTCCCATTCCCCTCATTCTCCAATGCGAATTTCTCTTCGAATCCACTCTCAAACATTCCACTCAGTTGAACGAAATAACTAGTTTGAGTTGGGGTCGCTAAACAATGTGGGTAGATTTCTACGATTTCTTCTTCTTCCGTTGTTTCAACCTTGTCGATTCCTGGTGATGTCGGAGATATAGGAGCTAAGAGAGAGGTGGAAGGTGAAGTTGGAGATGCGACAGAACTTGGGGAGATGAGGGGAGGTGAAGAAGAGGAGGGAGAGGATGATTGTGGTGGGCTAAAACTCACGAGAGGAGGCGGAGATGGAGAGCAGTATGGAGGAGGATTTGTTGTCGTCTTCGATCGAGATCGTTTGCTGGTGGGTGAAGGTGAAGGAGGTGTTGAGAGATCTAGAGGTTCCAGAGGAGGTTTTCTAGAGGAATTCGAAGATGATGTTGACATCGAACGAGTCCGAGACCGGGAGGGACAGATAGAGAGGGAAGAGGGAGATGGGGGTACGTCCAGGAAGTGAGGTGCCATTTGGGGAAGATTCGGCGTCTTGAGCTACGAGCCTGAGCGGGATGGGAGAGGTGAAGTTCGAAAGATGGGGTTTGAGCGGGATGGTTCTGCGAGAGAGACAGTGGGGGCTGTGTGTTATAGATGCTGAAGCGGTTGAGGCGAGGAGACGAGAAGGAGAGGAGAGAAGGAGACACTAGCCGATTTCTTTTCTACCAAAGAGAGACTTGTTCGGATGCTTCTTCAGCTCTTCGTTTTTGTTCTTCGTCCGTTCTTTAAGTACCTCAAGAAAAGAATGTCTTATGCGGGAAAGATGTATAGAACCGAGGGTAATGGTAGAAGAAGAAGAAGAATAGCGCAAAAGAAAAAAAAGATCGACATTTTGTTGCAAATGTGACCGAAACGAGAACTCTCTTTTAGGTTGTTCGCGTGCGCCGGATATGATCTAGTCTGTTCCGTACCATGGTCGGTGATCGCTCGTCCAAAGCGAAGACAATGGGCGACCATGGAAGAAAGGGAGGTTGACCGCGACGCGAGGCGAACACTAAAGTTGGGAAAGGAAGAAATCCTCGACCAGCTTGCAGCGGAGTAGGTGAAGAGGTATATCTGTTTTCCTGAGAGTGCCGAGGTGGTCGGGAGTGAAGTATTCGTGAGGTCAGGAGGCGTGGAAACGGAATTTAAGAGGCAGAAGTCGATAGAACAAAGGGAAACCTTCGATGAGATGCAGTTACCGAACTGAGTATCGGATATCGAGATCTACGACGAGGTATGTGCTTGATGATCAGCGAGAGAAGCGACGGGACAGCTGTCGGTACCGAGGTGGTCGGCGGAGAAGAGCTGGCTTTGTGCGCTTTTTTCTCGCTCGGAGAAGCGGCATCGCGGGAAGAGAGGGTGACACGAGGTGTACACATAGATTACAAACCGCTGTTTCGGGTCAGGTACAAGAGAGTTAGCTGAGCGTGAAGTCAAGTTTGACAAAATCGAAAAAAGAAAAATGCGCACCTAAAAGAGATCCGACGGTCGAGAGGGCTACAAGATATGGATATGGACTACGTACGCCAGAGTAAAAAAGACAACATGAATTTGCACAGACGGATTGAAGCACTTGTCATGGTCGCAGAAACCTAACAACAACCTCCTTTCGCATTCGAACTTCCTCTAAGGTCCAGAGACGGTAGCATCGAATTCCTGTTCTTGTTGCTCGCTGCCTTATCGTTGAGTTTCTTTTGTTGAGTTGCGTGAACTAATCGAGTGAGTTCGTTGAAAGCCTGGTGGTTGAGCGTTTTTCGATCAGACCAAAACTCAGTAATTGATGTGGTGAGCGACAGACTCACTTCTTCTACTCCGTTACCAGTCTTCGCACTCGTCTCGACGTATCCTGCCAATCCTTCCTCCTGTACCCAAGCTTCTGCCTCCTCCCTCGTCACTTCTCTCTTCTCTCCAGTTCCCTCTGCAATTTCCGAAACGTCCCCTTTATTCCCAACTACCAGAATCATTAGATCCTCTTCTCCCCACGCTCTCAAGTCGTTCAACCACGATTTGAGGTTGTGGAAACTTTGATGAGAAGTGAGCGAGAAACAGAGTAGAGCACCTCCAGCTCCTCGGTAGTAGGATCGAGTAATCGCTCGAAAAGATTCTTGTCCCGCTGTATCCCACACCTGTAACTTGACTCTTTTACCATCTTCGAGTGTGCAGATGTTTGATCCAAATTCGACTCCGATTGCTAATGGTTCGAGGATACAAAGAGAGACGAGTCAGCTTTTTCGATTCGGAAAACTGGTCACAGAACCCCTTTCTGAACGGGCCTATTCATCCCTAGCTCTCGTGAATCTCATTCTCCTACGTAGTTCTGATATCGAGGCTGCTGCTTTGTACCGTACACAGGCGCATTAAGCGGGTTGTCGACGAGGAAGCGTTTTCGAAAATTGTGAGAAACTCCAATGCCCGTCTGCCTCAGAATCGCTCGTAGCCGTATCCTCTTCTACTGCCCATCCTTGTAGTCCTTCCGCTTGTTGCACGACAGGAACTAGCTAGCAGATCCGACAGAGAAGTGTCCCCACTTGAACCCGTTTGCTTCTTCTCCCCGTTCTCGCTGTTCAGGCCACTATTGACCCTACTACAGCTCCTCTGTCTTGTCCTGACTAATTGAACGGAGGAATGATCCAACTAACTAGGTTCAGAATGTTCGAGAAACCTTTTATCAGTTAACCTAACCAACAAACTAGATTTCCCGGTAGCTGCATCTCCTAACAAGATCTGTTTTTGAATCTGTTCGCCGAACAAGATAGATCAAGGTGATTAGCGCTGGGGCGGTGGACCAGATGGAGAGGGAAAGATTCAATGACGAACGAAATCCCATTCTGGCATGATTGGCGAAAGACTAGGTAGGGCTGCGGAGTATCTGTACTCGAGAGGTGAAGTTTTGAGGTGTCCTTGGATTGGCAGGTGAAGATGCGGTGAAGCGATGGAAATCAAGCAAGAAATCTTTCGGGATCTCGATATTCGGCAAACAAGGTCAATGTCTTTCAATTTCCGCAGAGGATGCCAATCGCTCCAGGACGACGGGTATATATGAGCTGATTGTCGAGGAGGTCCCACAAGCTCTCTATAATTCGAAGGGAAGCACGAGAAACACTAAACTGCGTTTTCATTTTTCACCCTTTCTAAAAATCTCCCTTCTTCTTCTCTTCAACCCCTCGAAACGACCTTATGACGCTACCAGTCTATCCATTAACTTAGTGTTGAGCCTCTGCGGGAGGAACGATCCATTCCTGTATAAAATTTCGAGAGTTTTCGTTAGATTTCTGTTCAAAATCGTTTAAAAGTTCTCTAGACTCACAGCAGTAGAAGGCTTGCCCTGTTCCCATTTTTGAAATTTCAGGGTTACAACACCTCGCTTCTCAGCAGCGAGACGTTCCTCTTCTTTGAGAGCTTGACGAGTAGCTCGGGCAGCAACTTGAATGTACTTGTTGAAGCTGAGGGACGAGATTGTCGATGAAACCGTCGGAGAGCAATCACATGAGTGTATTGAGGGGATTGAGGTATTGTGTAGGACGATCAGGGAGATGTAGAAGGAGTAAACCGAGGTTGAGATGGAGGATGATTAGACGGTGAAAGATTTTGACGTTACGACGTTCCGAGCCATTGAAATTAGCAGATAGCGAATCGTTGAGGTCCATGAAAGGTATTCAGATAGGCACAGAAGTCGTAGCGGAGTGTTTTGAGATCGAGTTGAGGATTGGTGAGGGAGGAGATGAATTCGAGATCAAATTCTGTCAGTACTCTACGCGCTCGACTGTGCGCATTCTCGGGAGGTGAGAGCACTCACGTAAGGACACCGCGCCACGACATGATTGATTAGATGAGAGTTGGAGGTGGAGAACAGAGAGTGCTTGATCAAGCAAGTTGAAGAGTTTCTATTCAGAATTTCAAAGCGATTACTTTTGTTTGTTACCCTTTATCTTTCTACACCTCATCCGAATCTACGATTAAGGAGAACATGCTAGGATGGTCAACTCAATTAGGTAACAAACTATTGTCAGTCTATCTTCCGAATCTATCCACTTTCCTATCTCTCCCTCGTTCCCCCCACTACGCGAACAAACCTCTCACTCTCACTTGTTGACGCTCTCACAGTGGTCAAGATCCAAAGTTGGAGTTCCGTAAACCAGGTCAAGGTTCAGATTTGCTGGCAGGCTCGAGAGTGAGACTCTTCCTCTTTATCTCTCCCATCTCTCACTGCCGACTTTGCCAGGACTGATGTGATCTCGCCTGATACAGACAATTCCTATCGATGGTAAGTTATAATTCAGCCGCGGAATTCGAGACTCTCGCGTTGGAAGCTGATGTTTTCGCAAAACTAACTTTTCCGTGCTTTTTCCCATTTCGCAGACCCTTATTGGTCTCAAGTGAGTCTATTCCTCTCTCTTGCTAACATCGTCTGTCGCTTATTAGTGTCTGACTCGATGTACACCACTCGACAGTACTTGACACTATTCGACTCGCCTTCCGACGTTCTCTACCTCTTGCCCAATTCTCTCCTCCTTCGGACCCTTCACACGAATCCACAAAACCTCCTATCCCTGTTCTCCTTCACGACCTCTCATCTCTTTCGACTCGTCGAAGAAGAACGTTCAATACAGAGAGAAGGGTGGATTAGAGAGGTTTTAAACTGCGTTAGAGTTTTGACGAGATTGATTCCGGTTCTGTTGGGACCTCAGAATGGAACGACTGATAGAGTTGAAGAAGAGTTGTTCTGGACCAAGCAGACTGTCAGGAAGGAAAAGCAATCGAAAGGGTCAGTTGATGAGAAACTGGAAACGCAAACTCGAGAAGAAGAGGAATCTGGACAATTCGTTCTAGAGGATGAGGAAGAAGAAGACGACGAACGAGATCCATTGAACTCGTCCGTACCATCTACGTCCCGAACGAATCCGACTCGGCAGCAGCAGCAGGAGGAGGTAGAAGACGAAGATTTGCCCTGTCTCGCTGAGAGATTGATTTCGACTCTGATCAAACTGTTATTCGTCCCTGAATTGACTCTATCGTCAGATTTGAGATCTTCCGATTCGATCATTACGTATTCGATCTGGTACGTTCTTTCCTTCGCCGAGGACAGCTTACTCGTGAATCGAGAATACCGTTGTCCATCGTTCTAACACTCTTCTGTCGTTCTGACTCGGTTTCCACTTTCACAGGGAACCTGGTATTGCTTCTCCCTTCTCTTCATCAACTCCTCTTCCTTCAACCCCCAACTCTGTCCTCTCCGCTCGACTCGAGGTACTTCGACTTTTAACCCTCCTCATCTCGCTCCCTTCGCTCTTGACCCCACCTCATCTCTACACTTCAGTTCTTAATCGATTCAGAGAATCTCTTGTGACAGGTCAAGCACTACAAGGACAGGGACAGGGACAAGGACAAGAAGGAAAGAATATCATTCTTTGTTTGTTGTGCAGTTTAATCAACACTGCCTGTCAAGCAGGACGAACGATCTCAAACGATGGTGAATCGACGAATGTAGGCGATCAAGGAGGAGGTTTGAGAGCTAGTGCAACGAGGTTCGCGGTTGAAGCGGCTAGGCGCACTCAGGATGTAGCGCTCGGTTCAGTCGGAGTCGGGAATGGAGGAATCAGTGGTTCGTCAGGATCAGGATTGACCGGTGGTGTAGGAGGAGCAGAAGATGTTAGGAGTTTACTAGTAGGGTGTTGTTTACAGTTTCTAGGAGTCGTTTTGATTGATCATGCTTCTCCCTCTCACCTCCCTTCAGACAACTCCCTTCCTACTCCTACAACATCCAAGTCGACACAGACGAATCTGTTCGAGTTCTACCTCTCGAAACTTCACAGGATTGAAGATTTTTCATTCCTGTTGTCAGGTTCACTGTTTCACGTCTACAACGCACTCGTTCCTACTTCTCTTCTACCTCTGCCGATCTCTTTCTCCCTTCCGCTACCGAAGAACCCACTCGATCCAAACTCTACTTCCGAATCATCTTCGACAAAAGCAAAATCGTCTGGTTGGATAATTGAAGCTCTAACGGTACTGTGGAGGTTGGTCGAGAAGAACAAAAAGTTTGGTCAATGGTTAATTCGATCGAAGGATCAAGGAGGTAGCGGGAAATGGGGAGAAATAATTGGGTTATTGGAGGTTGTTAGGAACGAATGGAGAGGAGATGAAAGTGAGTCGTCCTCCTTGTTCCGCTCTTCTGTCGATGTACAATCTGACTCTCTTCGCTTTTCGCAGCTCAAATCGGTCTAGTCCGACTAGCGTCCTTCCTGATGCAAACTTTGACAGCCGAAACTGCACTTCTCGCCTCAAATTCTCCTGAACATGCTATTTCGCTCAAACAGGCTCTCAACAACCCGCTGTGTGGCTCGAACAAGAAGTTGAAGGATCTCGTCAAGCGACAGTGCGCGACCAGTGGGATCGAAGCTGAGAATATTACTCTGATCGAATTTTTAATCGTGAGCTTTCGAGTGTTTCGTCATTCGCTTCGGAGAAGTTCTGTACTGACCCCCCCTTTGACACAATGCTGTAGACAAGCGCGCACTCTCTCATTCTATCGCCTTCGACCAACAAATCTGGACGACTGTCAACTCTTTACCCTTCTATCATTCTTTCAATCGACAACCTGTCTCCTCATATCGTAGAACTGAGCAACGACGCGAGTACAAGACTCGTAAGAATCTGGTTGGCGTTCTCCGCTCCTTCGTGGGTATTGATGGAGGAAGGAAATCCTCGATTAATCTTTTGTGAGTAATTCTAGCTCTCGGAATTTCATTGTCAGCTTTGGAAACAAAAAGTGCTCATCTTGTCTTTTGTTGTCTCTAGATCTTCTCGAAACGTTCAACAATATCCTCTATCACAACTTGTCGCTCAATTCTCGATTCATTTACGCCCTTTCGCAAACTCACAAACGATTCGAACTACTCTCTCACTTTACTCTGGAACTCGGTGTCACTGAAGCACGGAGACTTCGAGCTGAACGAAGGAAGAAACAGTTGCAGTATTCGTCTTCGACTTTGGAATCGGTCAAAGAAGGAGAAGCTACTACAGCGAACAGCAATGACCATAGTTCTCGCCTTTCTACGAGATCAATGTCTGCGCCTCGGTTGAGCATCTCTTCGACCTATTCAAACACTTCAGCAGCACCTACCAGTCCGACGAGATCGAACAGTCAGTCAGAGGGAGGAGACGAAACGCAATTATCGGAGAAAGCGGCGGGCAAGAGAAGAGAAAGAAGTTTGAGTTCTCTAGGCACTTTCAACATGTCAGAGTTGAGTTTGAATGAAGGAAGCGGTGTTCAGACGACAGCGGTGTCAGAAGACGAAGGCCCGTTCGTTGGCAAGAATGGATTCCTACCGACGGAGCAATGGGTCTCGAGTTGGCGAGAAGGGTGAGTTTCAAACAGGCTCGTTCGAACCTGAATCACTAGGTTTTCGTCGCTGATTTTTGTGTTTGATCGCTCTCTCTCTCTGTCGTCAATAGTCTACCACTCGACCCGATTTTGATTCTCCTGTCAGAGCTTCTTCCACAGATTTCAGATTGTCCAACTCGAACCCTCGCGCTCGACACTATCCTCTCCTCTTCCTCTTCAATTCTATCTCTCCTACCTCCTTCTCCGACCCCTTCGAAACCTAGGAAGTTCCTCTTGTCCCCTCCGCTTCAAACCTGGCTCGCTTCAACTCTGTACGGAAAGATCTATCTAACTCATCTAGATTTCTTGAGGGATGTAGTAGAGGTCCAATTGTTTGCGATTCAGCAAGCACCGAACTCCAGGAATAGTCGAAGGAATGGTGGACTCGGTTTAGAGAGAACAGTAGAGGAAGTTGGACGAGGAGTTGGGGAATTCGCAAGAGGTGTGTTTGGGAGAGTTGGAGGGCGGTGACACAAAAAGTGAAGCTTTTTCTCGTTCTCAATCTCGTTTTCCTTGTTGCAACTCTTTTCTACCTCTCTTTTCTTTGTCGAGAAGAAGGAGAGAGATCGGGTATCAAAGCTTAGTGAGATAATTGCGAATAAAGACTGATAACTGAGTACTGTGCAAGAGAGAAAGCGAGAGAGAAATAACATGTATTTGTTTTGATATTACGAACTGACGGAAAGTAAACATCTAATCGTAGAGATTCCAGCTCTGTTTGGTTTTCCCCACGAGGTTGAAAAAATCAGTTTCATCAGTACCTTGCGGCCTCTTACAGACAGACACGAGACAAAAGACTTACCTGTCTCCATTTCCTCCCTACAAGATTCTTTGCAGGTCCTTCGATTCCCCAAGCACACATTCTGAAGAACCAAAAAGTTCCCACGATGCTAGCTGCGACGATTGAGAAAATTCCAACTTTTGTACGATCTGTGAACCTTCGAGATTTGAAAAAGAAGTGATCTAGCAAAACTCCGACCATCAAGACTGAGAACCAGAGAGTTGGTAGCTGAGAAATTCGAAAGGGGAAGAGATGTCAGTAGTTGTCAAGCTCAAACAGTGAAAACCTGTGCGTATGAAAGAGAACTTACGTAGTGATGGAGATAGGTAACACGACCCATGATAAGGAAAGGAACTGTAGAAAAAAGGGTGGGGGCGTTAGGTTTTCCTCTCAAACGAGCGAACCCGAACAGGGAAAACTCACGATAATGGAAAGCCCAACCTCCAAACGCGATCTTTGACAAATACAAGAAATGATTCCACTCACCTAGACATCAAATGAAGCTTGATCAGTATTCAGCAAAGTAAAGAAGAGGAAAAAGAGTTGAGCTTTTTACCAGGAGCGAAATCGTTGATTTTCCTTTGAAACCTCATTAAATGCCACAACAAGGTGAAAACCCAAATTATCAAACTCATACTTCCCATCCACCAAACGATAGCGTTACCGACCAGATAGTATTTGATTCCGAAATCTTGCCAACCGTTCATTCTCATTCCGTTCCACAAGAAGGGCCAGTCGAAAGGCTCTGAAGCGATCGTATCTTCCTTGTCGGCGTCAGGTACTAGTGCGTTGTTCGAGGTCATCATTGCCACGTTAAGGTGCCAGAAATCTCTCATAAACGGAGAACGGTAAAGTTTTTGATTTCCCGATGGAACTAGAAAATCATACGAGAGTGATTAGCTAGAGAGAAAGGAAGAGCAGACAGTGGGAGGTCTTCGAAACACTCACGTCGATCATTCCAGTGAGATTCGATATTCCAATAAGTGTGTTCATCTTTAGGATTATTCTCTTTGTCACAACTAACTTCAACCTGTTTGAAACCCCATTGAGGTAAGACTGCGTTCGCAGCTCTCAAATAACATCCACTGTTCAAATGTTTGAACCTCAACCTAGTAGATAAAGAATGAATCCTATCGAATTTGTTCCTAGATCCTCTCAAGAAATCGTCTACTACTTCGATTTGCCAATAATCGTTCGAATCTCCAACTGTAGCGTTCCCGTAACAAGATACTTCGTTTGCCAATTTAGTTACCGGTGCAGCGATCGCGTGAGAGTGCAAGTTTCTACCGGTCGAGGTATGTACCAATCGAAGTAAATCTCCATGTCGCAAATAAACTAGTTCTCCATTCGGATCGATCGGGTCTGCTTCCCAAGTTGGAGTGATGGTCCATTCATTGTTCTCGTCTTTGTAGTGGTAACAAGTTACTTGTTGCTGTTGAGAACCGACTGGATAAGTTTGAACGTGAGAATGTAACAATCCTCCTCCGTAACCCATATTCTTCAAAGTTAACCTGGATCCGAATGCAGGTTCTGGATATTTGGCCAGCATTGAAAGCTCGAGAGTTAGCTACGGATACTTGTTCGAAGGGAGGAAAGGCTAACAACTGACCTAGAGGGTTTTGAGCGAAATCGTTTCCTCTCAAATGAGCTTGAAACAAACTACTCATTTGTGAATCTCCGGGTCCGGAATGGTTCAAGATGAGGAAATGTAACTTAAACGTGAGAGCGTAAACGCAGAAAGGAATAATGATCAAACACAAAATCCGAGCGATCCAGTGTCGAACGTAGGTACGCTGTTTTTTTTTTTTGTTTTTTTTTTTTCGAAGAACGACCTTTCTGTGGTCAGGCTCACGTGCACTTTCTGCGAGAGAAGAGTAAATGGGATGGTGTGGTACTCACGAAACTCATTCTAAGATCACCAAACTTGTTCCAGAGATCTTCGATAGTGTAAATTCCAACTAGAGCGGTGACGAACAATCCTACCCATTTCACTCTACAGTACGGAAGTAGATAGTGTCAACCTTTACGTATACCGCAATTGAGAGAGGGAAAGGAATTCACGAAGCAACACATCCGATTGAAATACCAGTCAAAGTCAAGAAAATCCACCATTCTTCCTCGAAAGGTCTAATCAGCAGTTCAGATCAGCTTGTCAGCTTAGGCAGCGGCATAAGACGAAAGAAAGAGAGAGTCGTGCACTCACCTTCGTTGTTGATTATTGAAACAAGCGAGGAAGTAAACGGTCGTGAAAGTGAAAAAGAGTAACATTGAATCTAATAGAATAAACCTCGAAATGACCAACCAAGCGATATCTAGAAACAACCCACATCGCAGTCATCCTCGTCAGTCACTAGAGTTCCTCGCGAGAGAAAGAGAGTTCAATTTACCACAAAGGACCATCAAAGTGACAATATGTCGGCCCCATTTCGACATTCTCAATTCTACCGCAGTACCCCAAGCCAAAGGTACCATTGCGATTCCAGGCAGTGCCAACATTATCCTCATAGCTCTGAAAGGTACATGGTCTGGATAAACTGCACCAGAAGGGAAATCGAAGGAACCGTCGAATCCAGCGATCGCTCCAGAAAGTCCTACTAACATTTTACCTAAAGGTGGATGTACCTAAATATCGGAGCAGGGAATTTGAAGCAATCAGCGTTGATATCCAGGAAGCCCAAAATGACAAGAGGACTCACATCGAAGAAGAAAGTACGGTTGAGGTAGTAAGCTCCAAATTTTCCGAAATGAGCCTTTGAGACGATGCTAATCAGTTTTCAGCTCTCTAGGAAGTACAGGAGAGAGCTCACCTCATCCCAAACTACTGTGTTGTTTGCACCGATTCTATACAGTCGAGTAAAGAGAGCTAGAATTGTGTAAACGATCAAAGGAATTTGAGCTCTCAAATCTGACAGAACTTCTTTAAACACGGCACTCTGTACAATCGACTCGTTCTTGTCAGTCTCTTATGTGATTCTGGTGAGTTCTCGACCATGATCATGAAGGGAGAGAGAGAGAGAGGGAGAGAGTTTCTCTTACCCAAGTGATTTTGTTGGGTTGTTTGATCAATTTATCCCATTTATTCTTACCACCACCGTTCGCCATGAATTCTTTCCTAGTTTCAGGTATCCTACCTTCCATCCCTATCCCACTAGTTGGCCAAAGTGATGAAGAAGTTGAAGATTCTCCTCCTCCTCCTCTTGAACCTTTCTCTCCTTTCTTGTCATTCTCGTCGTCATCTTCCTCTTCGTCGAACAAGACTTCTCGTCCTTCGATCCCTCCCCTCGTAGTAGTGATCGTAGAAGTTCCGTTTCCTCTCCTACGTGCAGTTGAACTATCAATCACTTCCATCTCTTTCTTGTTGTCTGATCCAGATCCAGATCGTGGTGCCGAATACAATGGTAACCCTAAAGGTCTAGGCGCGTAAGGGTCGAAACCTGGTGAAGGTGGAGATGGACTGCGAGATCTAGATGAAGAGGAACCGACACGAGCCTTTGTCGTTAAGAGTGGTGAGAGTGAAGTCGTCGTAGAGGGACTGGGTGGTCTTCTGAAAGTCATCAACGAGACTTTCTTTCCAACACCTCTGTACCGAAAGAGAGAGTGACAGAGGAGTAAGGAGAAGGAGGAGGTAATCTTTGAAAGTTTATGCAACTGCGCGTCTCGAGTGAGAACACGTCAGATTTTATCTCTTTCTGGCCAAAGCGCATTCTGCGACGGACGACTCTTTAGGCAGAGATTAGATCGAAGTTAGAATTCAGGCCCGAGCAGGGGACGGGAAGAATCAAAATCGAATTTTGGCGATCATTAGCGGAAAAAAAAAAAAACGGTCGCTCTCTTGTTTTCCTCCCGCCCCATACTCTACGGATCCTTTCTAAGTTTGACTCTCATGAGCGTGTCGGTTCTCTTTAACAGTGACAGCGTAGAGGAAGAAGTCCTCTCGGATTCAACGCTCTTGCCTCGAGAAACTAATTCGCTCAAAACTCGAAATCTCGAATATCACGTTCCTGCTCCTCCTCCTCCTTGATCATTCTCCTCCTTCCCCTCTTTCTCGCTCGCCCGAGTTCTCACGCTCCAACTTTCTATAACCCTAGGTCTCAACCGTTCCCTCTTTTCCAACATTGAGATTCCTTTTACTCGTTCTCCTCCCTCTCCCTTTTCCTTTTCCTCCTCTTCCTCCTCCTCCTCTAGTTGCTGTGTTGGTTCTTTGACTCTTTCATAAAACAACAAAAAAGGATTATTCCTCAAAACTTCATCTAAATTTGAAATTTCTACAGTTTCATCTGAAATCCTATACCATTCAGGTATTATACCTCCTTTCGCTTTTGTTGTTGTTGATGATGGTGATGGTGTTGATCGTAAAGGTGTACGACGAAATGCAACGTAATGACCGAAATGATGTGAACCGTAATGAACTACCATTGAATTCAATTTGTATAAATCTCTAGTACTCGTCCTTGTTGGTGGTGTTGTCGTTGTTGGTAGAGTAGAGGAAGAAGAAGAGTGATCACAGAAAGGAGCTAAATCTAAATATTCTGGAAAAGTTACTTGACATGAATTTTTAATCGGTCCTGAATAACCGTAGTGAGTTGAACGGTTCAAATGTATCAATAAAATTTCTGGTGTCTGTTTTGTTTCGAACACAGAGTCAATTCTGTCAGTCAACGACGGGCTCAATCAAGAAAGTGAAAGAAGAATGATAGAACGTACTCTAGCTAAGTTTACACTTTTACCTGCAGCAGTTCCAACTTTTTCAACCTTGATAGCTCCACCAGATTCGATTTCTAAAGGTTTCTCATAATCTCCGGCATCTACGACTGATTGGACTTTTTCAACTAA
This sequence comes from Sporobolomyces pararoseus, assembly GCA_010758995.1. Taxonomy (NCBI): domain Eukaryota; kingdom Fungi; phylum Basidiomycota; class Microbotryomycetes; order Sporidiobolales; family Sporidiobolaceae; genus Sporobolomyces; species Sporobolomyces pararoseus. Next base: position 240,823 of record RSDY01000013.1, read on the forward strand.
TTTCCCAACTTTCTTTAAACGGTCTTTTTTAGAGGTAGTCATTTTCGTATCTCCTCCTCCTTGTGGTGTCGTCGCAGGTAAATCGAAAATGGGGTTGGAGGAAGGAGGTACGACTAGTCCAGCCAGACGATCTCTTTGAGATTTATATTTTTCTAGAGTTGCTAACATTGAACATTTTCGACAAGCGTAATCACTCAACAAATCTGGTTTAGTATATTCTCCCAACAAATCATAGATTGAACAACTTGACTACCCCATCAAAAGCACATGAAGAGTTCAGTCTCCGAGAGGAAGAAGAAGATAGTTTTTGAACTTACAACTGGTGGTACGTTCAACATTAATAATTCTTCACCCTCATGTCTAGTATCTCTAACGTAACCACAATTCATACATTTAATCCTTTGACTTCTCAACCAGAACCAAGGATCGTTTTTTCTTCTCTTTCTCTGTTCTCTCATTTTCCCTTCCCCTTTCCCTTTCCCTTTCCCATTCTCTCCAATTCCTTCAATTCCTTTCCTGAACCCATTTTTACTCAATTCCAAAACTTCTTTCAATCCACTTCCAACTCCTCCTCCATTCTCTTGTTGTTGTAGTTGTTCAAATTGAACAATTTTGAATAATTTGATAGATTCTTCTTCGATAGCATCTCTAATCATTCCCCACAATTCATGAGCATCTTGTTGTTCACTACTCTTTAACAACTTTTTCCTACTCTCACTAGAATCTGCTAATGCTGTAGCTAGTAACAAAGGTTTCAAAGGTGCTGGTCGAGAAGATGAAGATGAAGGTGTATTGAGAGCTGTTAAAGTTGTATAGAGAGAAGAAGTAACTGGAAGTGTATAGTTGGTAGAGATCGATTCAGATAATACTAGGAGAGAATCGAGGTAGATGAGGAGAGAAGGGAGGGATGCCATTGACTAGCAGAAATTTTTGAGAAATTTAGCTCTTTTTCATCAGGTAGAAGGAGTGAGTGAGAATGTCAATTCACTTGTAAAGTAGCGTTCAAGAAGCATAGATTCCCTGCTGCATTCAATAAACCTGGGAAATACAAGTCTTTGATTCGAAAAGCTTCGTCGACGTCAGCTGAGAACGAGAAAACCTTTGTGTGTATAGAAGAACTGAAGAACTTACTACCACTCTCCCAAGCTTCTCTACCTTGTTGAGTATCTTTATACCTCCTCCTGATCTTCTTCCCCTCTAGTGAAGAAGTAGAGGAAGAACTAGTAGCACCACTCCAATCGAGATTACTATGATTGATTCCAAACGCTTTACCACTCAAGATTGAATTGATAGACATTTGTAACAACTCTCTATAGTTCTTGAAAGAGTTACGATTGTTGAGGAGGAGGAGATAGATCAAGATGAGCAAGAGTAGGAAAATGTATTGAGAGATTGAGGAGAGTAGAGGTTGTAAACTAGTCGGATCGTAAGTGCTTGAAGTGGTTGTGTAGTAGTAATTCGAGTTTGTCATACTCGGGACATTGTCGAGTCGAGTCGAGCGTGTTGAGGGAAGAGTAGAGATTTCAAACTCTCTCGCGACGGTCCACAACGTAATCGCGAACTGTCTCCCTGAGAATATTCGAAGGGGAAAAGATTAGGGTATGTTGCAAGAATGTACTTAGTAACAATCTAAGGAGAAACAAAAACTAGCGAAAAAATAGTAGAAGAGACAACGAACATGGGGAAGAAAAACGACGCAAGAAAAACACAAACTAGAGAACGATCAAGGGTTTTGGGGGGCTCGAAACAAGGTTCAGAGAGAGAAGAGACAAAGAGTGAGAGAAGAGGGGTATAGAGGGGAGAGGAGAACAAACGAAACACTCTGAAAAAAAGCATTACTTAATTTCCATCGTTTCGATTTCTTGAACTAGTCAAAGCTCTAATCCTTTCAATAGCTTGCCTAGCATTTTCGTTCTGCGGAACAGTTCCGTCAGAAGGAGTAGGACCATACATAGCTTCATCTTCTGCCAAAAACCTTCTACCCCTTTCAATCACACTATCTATCCAATTCATTCTGGCTGAAAGATCATCCCCACCATTACCCCTGTTGTCGTTGTTCCTGTCCTCATTCGTTCCTCCGGTAGTAGTAGTTGTAGTGGATGTTGAAGAACGTAAAGGAGCGATTTCTCTTTGTTGTCGAATTGCTGCAATAGCTCGATCTGCTGAAGTTAGAGGTCGATCCGACGTGATAGTAGGAGGAGGTAGAGGACAAGTCGATACAGGAGAAGGTGCTTGAGAAGTTGCTGGTGTAGTAGAAGTTACAGGAGTTTCATTATTCGAATTCGAAATAGTAGAAGATGAAGAGGAAGAGTTCGCAATAGGAGGGGGTACTGCTCCTTCTTCTTCTCTTTCCCTAGTGAACGCTCTTCTCCTCCTAGCGAATTCTGAAAAACTACTACTTTCTGGAGGTGGTCCAGCTCGAATCCTCCAAATTCCTTCCATCAAAGGTGATTCTTCTTCTCTACCTTCTCTCGATCGTACTTGTTGTTGTGACGGTGTCGTTCTCCTCCTGACTGATGATGATGGTTGACCTCTCCTTCTAGAAATCACATTCCTAACTCTAATCGGAATTGAAACGTCCCTCAGCGTCAACTCTGCCAATAACCCATTCATATCCCTAGAAGTTAATGGGGTCGAGAATGATAAAGTAGAATTTAAACGGTTCAAGAAGGAATCGAAAGAGTTTATAGATTCTGAAGGGAAACGAAGACTACCTCCTCCTCCTTCTTGTTCTTCGTTATTCTCATTCAGTACATCCCAGAGTTCTTGAAAAGTTGGTAATTCAGAGTAAGATGAAGAAGATGAATTTGAGGTGGTCGTCGCTCGAGGGATGACAGGAGAGATGTGAGGTTGACTTGATTGGTTGAGAACGTCAGCCGTTCTTCTCGAGAGGAAATCGGTTTCGTTTTCGTTTGCTACTGCGGCGATGTTGTTGAGTAGCTCAGAGAAGGACGGTGCAGGTTCATCGAAACCGAATAGAGAACCTCTTTCGTGATCCCTCAATCTCTGACTTGGATCTTGACGAGTGATTCCTCCTCCCGACGAACTTGTGGTTGTCGTAGTAATAGTTCGATCGATAGGTATCCCAACTGGTCTGTCTGGTATTCCCAACAACCTATCGACTTCTCTTGAAACTTCGAACCTAGGTCCTTCAGAATCTGAATCTGAAGAATCTGAAGTATCAGATTCTCCGAGTGCTATTCCGGTAGTTTGTTCGAAATGTTGTCGCAACCTTGTGGATACTGGATTGACTGTTCTAGGTCTCCTACGACTGTTAGAATCTGCTTCGTTCGTGGTAGTCTTTCTAGGTCTTCTAACAGCAGTTTCCTTATTTTCTCATTCGGAAGTCAGCTCGCGGGTGTTTGGAGTCTGTGTATCTATAGAGATACTCACTTGTAATAAGACTTCAAAAGTTCTGATAGTACCTTCATCTCGTTCATCCAACCCTGTAACGAATTCTTCCCAACTGTAACTACCTCCTTTCCTTTTAGGGTTCGCTAGAGCTGCTTGTAATAGTAACTTGCACTTGGTGAGAAGTAGTTGATCATAGTAGGTAGGGGTAGGTATACCCATGTCGCGCAGCCGAGTCGCGTGGGATCTTCGAATTCAAAGGGAGTGGAGGGAAGAAAGGGGGTGATCAAGTTTCGGACGGGATCGCTAGTCAGTCTGATGTTTATTGCCTGGTGTGTCGAGTTGTTGAGTCGTTGTCAAGAGTGCGGAGGCAGAGGAGGCGGTCCCGAAGCCGGTCTCGAATCGGAAGAAAAACTTGGTGAAAATCCTTTTTCAAACCCACACGTTTTTTTAATCCCTCTTTTCTCACTCACACCAAGTCAACCTACCTTCCGTGAGTAGCGAGAACGTACCTGTGCTTCTTGTGAATCCGTAGTACTGAAAGAGCTAATCCATTTGTCCTCCTTGAATCGTGCTACGCTGTATTTCAGGTTTTCCCAAACCCTCCTAACATGCTTCTTTACACCGATATCCTCACCGGCGACGAGCTCATCTCTGACGCCTACGACGTAAGCTGAATTTCGATCATTGAACAAGAAAGAGCGTGAGGATAAGGGGAAGTGGAGGAGGATAGCAAGTGGTGGAACGTAACGGACAGAGACGGTCGGTTATTCATGAAGCAACGGAGGAAAAGCGCCGGTTTTTCGTCAACGACGTCGTACAGTGGTCGGCTGCAAAAGGCGTGAAAGAGAAACACGGCAAACTGCAAGAAGTGGAGCGAAACTGACCCGATTCTGTTTCGTTTCCTTTTGCAGCTCAAGGAAGTCGATGGAGTTGTCTACGAGGCTGACTGCCAAATGATTACCATCAAGGAGGGTGAGGTCGATATCGGAGCCAACGCGTACGTTTCTGTCATTCGCTGATCCGTTCGGTTTTCACTTTGTGAAATCGAACGACGAAGCACGTTTCCACGGGGTTTCGACGATACTGACTCTGCGCTTCTGTTCTAGTTCCGCTGAGGAGGCCGCTGAGGAGCTTCAAGAGGGAGAGTCTCAAGTCAACAACATTGTTCACTCTTTCCGTCTCACTGAGACTCAATTCGACAAGAAGTCGTACTTGACCTACCTCAAGGGTTAGTAGGCTTCAGCCCTCTCCCATCGATCTTCTTAGACTTCTGCAGCTTAGCTCACGCTTTCTGCGTTATGTCGTGGCGCGCAAATCGTTGAACAGGTTACATGAAGGCTGTCAAGGCTAAATTGCAAGAGACCAAGCCCGAGGAGGTTGAGGCTTTCGAGAAGGGTGCTGCCGCTTTCGCTAAGAAGTGAGTCTCTCTTGCTCTTGAACCCCTAGGCTTCATTACCGAGATCATGGATCCACGAAGATCCATGAGTCGGTATGATGCTGTCGATTTTCGAATTTCGGCAAAATTGGAAATGATGCTGATCTCGTCCCTTTCTATTTCCATCAATCGTCCTGCCACCTCGTACTCCTTCATACATCACCACAATGCACCTCTCAACCTCTCCCTTTCATCTTCGCGCTTCAGAATTGTCGGCAACTTCAAAGATTTCCAATTCTTCACAGGAGAGTCCATGAACCCGGACGGACAAATTTGTTTGCTCAACTACCGCGAGGATGGTGTCACTCCCTACATGATCTTCTGGAAACGTAAGTAAAAGTCGAAAAACCGTCGAAAACGGAGCTTTTCCGCCCAAAAACGGACATCTGAGCTGACAACAACTTTTTTCCCTTTCCCCTTCCGCAGACGGACTCAAGGAGGTCAAGCTCTAAACGATGGTACCTTTAGATCTCGAAGAACGGTTGCCAGTAGCAACTGATCGACGATTTTCGAAATTTTCGTTTTCAGTTTTTCCCTTCCTTGGTTTCTCTTCCATTCTGTGCCCACCTCCTATTGTTCTGTGTCGTTTACTAGGTCCCCTCGATCCATACTCACTTTCTCTTTCCCTCTAAACCCCGCTTGTGTAACTTCTTCGTCGCATTTTCCTCTCTTCAAAATTTTGATCCTTTTGGGCGCTGCTCGTTACAGCAATTGAAACGTGACTTTGCTCACTGACACAAATCGTCGTGTAGATCTGTCAATGAGAACGTGCAGCTTTGTAGGAGAGCGCTTTAGCGGACCTCAAGTGCGAGTCTTGCTTCGAACTTTTTTTTCAGACATTCGGAAATTTTATTTTATTCCCGCTCGGAATCTGTCAGGAAGTGAGCTACGCAACCGACAGTATAGAGCACTGCGCATGACGAGTAGAGAAATTTGACTGCGAAGAAATTGGGAGAGGGGCCGTGTTTTCACTTTCTCTCTTCTTGCTCTACTTCTCACTCACTCATCCTCCCCCATCGGTAAAGACCCAACTAGTCTATCAGGGACTAACTTCAAAGGTCTGACTACGTAGTCTCCGGCTTAAGCTGCTGCTCTCACTCGAATCTGAGTACGTTCCCCTGTTCCACTCTCAACGACCTCCTGCTCACCTCTCAGTGACCTGGCAGAATCTATCGTATACTCGTCAAGCTGTCTATCGACTTCGCCCCCCTCACCTGCCGTCAACGAAGTAACACGACCTCCCGACATTCACTTCTTCTGGAGGCCCTCGAGCTTCGAGCTTTGAGGTCTCAGCGAGTTGTCGTACTGAATGCTATCGTAGTAGATAGTGGTTGAGCAAGAGACGATAACACTGACTCGTTCGATGACACAGATTCCGACCACGAGACTTGGGAAAGCTCAGCCGACCGATGCCTGTCCCGGATCTTGAGGATCTACAGATGACAGTAGGCGCTGGTGAAGTGCGTGAAAGAGGAGCGGATCCAGCCGAGCGGAAGGAGTGAAGGAGGACCATCTAAATTCAGGGTTTTATACGGACTTCTCTTCCGCCCTCGAACCAATTTCTCAGACGATCCAAGTACTTCGACGTTAACCACTTCCCGAGGGCTACTCGACTCGAGGACTCTCCGAGTCACGAAAGGAAATGACAACCACTTTCACGACGATTGGACCAACTTCTTTCTTCCCCGGTCCCTGCCTTTCATGGAATCACGTCTCTTGGTGACCTCGAGATACATTCATTTGTACTCTAGGTCGGCAAGAAACGAGGATTAAGACGGGAGCAGGAGCAGGAAGGAACCCTATGAAGTTGTCCCAAACATCGTGGAAGAAGTTTCCATTGCCCTTGGTCACTTGCAAGGTACTTGAGGCGAGAAGACCTTGCGAGGTCGTTAATTCCGATGACTTTGGATCGAACGAGGAGATGGTTTGAGGGGGGAAAGAACCTCCATCATCGAAACCCGAGTTTAAACGGTTCTGTTCTACATCCTTTCCTCCGACTGAATCCTCCAGTTCTTCCACACACTTGGCCACTGCCAGCATCATCTGTAGGTCCTCCAGTCCAGGACAAGTGTCCGTAGACTGAGTTGTCCAGGTCTCGTCGTCTGAATCGTCATCGTCTGGATCATCATCGTCTCCCTCTCCGTCGTCATCTTCTTGTCCTGCAATCTTTAGCGCATTCTATTTGCAGAAGCTCGTATGGTTAAATCTCAACAGCTTGAAGAACGGGTACCCTGCAGCGAGTCCGATCTCATGACAGGTGGAGATCAATCTAGCAATTTGAGGGGAAAAGTGTTCGAGGTGTTTATCGAATTCCGTTCAAACAGTCAATGTTGTAATGAAGTACCGGCTCAAACGTCAGATACATCTCTCGCATGTGTGAGGAAAGCTTCACCTTTACGCAAGACCTCACAAAAGATTGACTACGGAACCTTCGACCCAGAAGATCAACGTTTCTCTCGTTTCTTTCCATTCTTCTCTCCTCTCTATTCGGAGATTCTCAGATATTGTGGGCTTTGAAGACAGCTTTCAAAGGTGGCAGCTTGGTCAGAATGACGCCTGAGTGCTGGAGCTCGGCGTCGTTCTGGTAGTTTTTTCTTTTTCTCTTTTGAATCTGCGCTTTAATCTTCTACTATCTTTGGATGTTTATTCTCGCTCTTCTGCGCTTAGACTCCTCAAAGCTATCTCATGCTCGTCTGTACATACGATTCTAGCCCTCGCGGTCAACAGAGCTTCATTGATCCTCTCCGACGAGATAAAAAACTGTCCCTCGACATGTATCTTTCCGCATTTTGAGTCACTCGTCAAGAAGAATGAGGGTTCAAATAACGAAAAGGAGGAGAGATTTACAGAAGAGATAGCGAAAACGCTAGTAGACGCGACCCGAGGATTCAAACCTTGTCTTCCTCCGATTCACTCGACTTCTTCAGCTACCGCCTTGAAAGCACACTGGACAACACCATGTACATACACAAATCTACTAGTGAGTCTCTTCTCGCTCTTGAGAGGCTACGAAGCGAAAGAGCGGAGGGATTTAGATGAGCGCTTTCAATCTGGACTTCAACAGCTCTTCAGGAGCTACGCTCTATCACAATCACCTGATACTAGTAACACGCTCTATCGCAATGGCTTTCAGCAGCATAACGGGAGACAGTCGAGATGGAGGAACCCATCATCTGTTTTCATCAGTTTCAGCTCCTTCTCTCGCCAATGAGGAGTCAAGGAGTACTCAAGCTGACATGACTATCTTTTGTATGACTCTCAGACATGTCGTTCATCTCTCTTCCGCAAGAATTGATCGATCAGATTTTCTTTTGTTTCACTCCCGAAATCGACTACCCCCAACCTTGTAGGTCTCCTCACCGTGTCGCCTCATAACACAACGTTTGAAGAGTCACTGACCCTTTGCTACAGATGAAGATCAGGAGACACTACGATCGCTTGGTCTCACTTGCCGAGCTTTCCTCCCTTTCGCACGTCGATATCTCTACCTCCAGCCACAGATCGTTGAGGGGGATTGCGGACGAACGCAAACAGAACCGTACAGGTATCGCTCTCGCCGCTGCCATCTCCTACTCTCAACTTTGGTGGCGAACGAGAACGAACTGGGAAAACTCGTTTATTCTTTAGAGTGGCTCTCGGAGTGGGCGATCGTCCCGGGGACAATTATTGGAGAAGGTTCATCGGAAGGAGCACGGGAAACGACGGAATCTGTCCAAAGGTGGACTCTTGGAATGCTCGCCGCCTGTCCTAGGCTGGTCGAAGTTCAACTCTGCTTCGATTCGATCTCGCAACTCTCGCTAATCACTGGAGCTCTCCGACCTGCGACCGACACGTTGCGAAACCTCTCGCTCCACCCTACGACGCTTCAAGCGGGCGGCTCGAAAGCAATGACCTCAACTCTCGTTCATTCGGCTCTCGCAAACCCAGTTCTCGCAAATATTGTCAATGTCCGCCTCTTCGACATCAGTCAGGCCACCTCGACCGGTAATGATAGCGTTTCTCTCAAGCTCAAATCGCTGAGCATCTACAGTTACTCAAATGACTCTGGGACCTCGCAAGACCTCGGTCAGTTTTTCCCCCAAGACACCTCTCGACTTCGCCAGATCGAGTTACGAACCTCGCTCGTAACATCAGACGAAATGGCGGGAATCATCGGTCGACTATCTTCCTCCATTCGCCAAGTCGACGTCCAAACGTCTAGTCCTCGCGCACCTCGACCTTATCACAACTCGTACCTCATTTGCTGTCAACAATATCCCTACTCTGGTATCCCTATCGAGTCCTTCGCCTCACCTCAGCTCTCTTCCCTAACAAAGCTCTCTCTCGAAAATTTCACTGGACCTTCTGTTAACCTTCTCGACGCCATCACCTCTACTTCCCCTCTACTCAAGGACCTCAGCTTCTGCATGAGCAATTGGACCACAAAATCTCCCCAGATCCGTCACAGCAGTTGCGAGAAGTATCACGAAGACATATTCCCTCCCGACAAAATTTTGTATCTCCTCCGTCGTCTCCCTCTTCTCGGCCGCTTTGAGGTTGGAAACTTACCTAAACGTCATTCTCAGCACCGTCTTGGGTCTTTAGTAGGGGAGATGAGGCAGAGAGGAGTCGATTTCCGGTGGGACTGGATTTCGTTACAGGTCGAGGTGTGCGAAGTTCCAGGTTGTCCACTCAGATCTCATGAAGACAATTCGTAGAACTGGGTGAGTTGGGAAGCAGGGAAATGATAGGATGATCAAGTCGGATTTAGGGGCACCAGGCTCAACGAGTAAAGTACGATTTCAGTTGCAAGATTACCTTTTCTTCATGATTTTGAGTTTCGTTCTCTTCTGCGCGACTCCTCGGTGATCGTGACCATGTCGAGGTTGGCGACATGCACTTCGAGCTCTGGGTGCCCTGTAGCGCGGTCAGAAGAATGCATTTCGCGAAGAAGGCTTTTTTCCTATTGTGCTCCGCCTTGACTCTCTCCCTTGCCCCGCCCCAGTTTCGAACGCACTCTACGAGCGAAGTCAAGATGTTCGATGTGCGGGACGTTTCGCAGAAATGGCTCATTTACCTCGCCGTCTTTACGAGGGTTTCTGGAAACTCTCCTACTTCAGCTTCATTTTCGGAGAACGCAATGTTCTCGAGCATCTACAGTACGCTATCTGGAGCGCTTGGAAGCTCGTCTGTACCTTCTTCGACTCCCTCGACTCCTCCGCCCTCTCAGATCGAAACTACATCTTCTTCCTCCTCTCAACTCGCGGCAACACCTCTAGAAGCGCAAGACACCGAGCCAGAGGACTCTCTACCAACAGCAGAGCAGATCTCGGCATCTTCAGCGTTCTACCGCAAGCTAGTTGAGCGAAACAAACACTCTTCGGAAAGGTTACTCAAGATCAGGCAGGAAGCGGTCAAGGAAAAGCCGCCAAAAGAGCCTAGCCCTGAAGAATGCTGTGGGGAAGCTTGCGGGCTGGAGTGTGTAACTACCGTTTGGTAAGTCAACTTTTCCGAAATTTCTCTCTCTAAACGAAAGAGAAATAGCTGGTGCTGATCGGATCGCACCTGGTTTTACTCGCTTCGTACTCGTAGGTGGGAAGAGGAGAAAACGTAAGCAGTCCCTCTCACGCGCCAGAGTTTCTGCATCGATCTGGAATCCAAAATTTGATACTTCCTGGGGAGACGCTGACCTCCCCTCTCTTCGTTCGTTCTGCAGATGGAGAGACCTTCACTCTGATTGGAGATCGATTAAAGCAAGGATCGCCGCAGAGGAGGAAGACCTGCAGAGAGCTCGCGAGGAGGAGGAAGCGCTGAACGGAGGTCCTCAAGTCGAGATCGGTATCGAGGGAGAGAACGATCAGCGAGAAGAAACGGAGGATGATGTGATGGATCAAATCACAAAGGGCTGGAAAGGCTGAGAAGAGTTCAGGCTTTCATCGATTCATTCCGACAGCTCGATTCTCGACTCCGAACTCGACTGCTTAACAGCACGACTCGCAGTACATCGACAACAGGAAGAGAACAGAATTATTCTCTACCGTTTCAGCCTCGGCAGATCGAAAGTTCTACCATCGTCGCTACTCCCACTCGAACTACTCATCGATCTCAACTCCGTCATCTCAAATCGCTCCTCACGACCACGACCTCTCCGTACTCTCCCTCTCCTGATTCTCTGTCTCTCCCAACCCTTCGCAATCTCATTCTGTTGCTGTCTCCCGTCTCCTCCGCAACAAACTCTACCTCCGAAAGTGAACAAATACGATCCAGTTTCACGGTGTATCCTGTAGATCATGATGCAAGCGCAGATCAAAGTCGTGCACATCAAGAGAGCGATAATTGCTCCAGCCTATTTCCCGGGGGGGAGATTCAGAAAACAAGGTCAGTTCGGTTCTCTTTCGCTGTTATCTGCAATCCAAGCTGAAGCAGCTCATCGTTCGCTTACAATAGAGGTGTACTAGTATAGCAACACGGAAGGGATCAGTCCCTGATATCGTAACGGGACGCACTCTGAAGAAACTCACGAGTTTCGCGTTGGCGATTTTTTCGTCGCAATTGATGTTAAGAATGCCTCCGACTTTGTTACTATGATGTCAAGAGAAACATGTCAGTCTTTTTCTACGTCGTGAACTAGATCTGCAGAGGTTGTCAAAGACGAAAGCTAAAGGATGAAAACGAAATTTACCAAGCATCTTTCACTTCATCTTCAAATTCTAGCAAGCCTTTCACGATCGTGTACATCTTCTCGCCGGATCTGTAGAACCGAGATGTAGAAGATGTCAATGAAGGCAGGACACGATTTCTCAGCTGAAAAGCGGTTTCGAGTAGGAAGAAACGAGTACGAACACGTAACTGTCGCATGAGGGATGAGTCACGAGTGTCAGCTTGCTTTACTCCATTCAGGAGCAGGAACAACATACGCCGAGATGCAGAGGTAGGCAACGTAGGGCCAGAGAAACATTTGAATCTCCCAAAGCGCTCCGAATAATCCGGCGAATCCTAGACGTTCGCGAGTTATAAGCTCAGAGGGAGATAGAATCATGACGACAAGTAGAGGAGACGAGAAGCTCACCGACTCCTGAATTGATCAGGCATCCGATAAACACCTGCAAGAGTCGACTTCCATCAGCTTTTGATTTTTCTCGGAGCTTTGAAAGCGAGAGAGAATTCTCTCACGAGTTTGATATCGTTGATCCAGTCCATGACAGGAATGTGAGAGTACTTGATAACGAAGTACGATGCCCAGTTCTCGTGAAGATTTTTGAGAAATGGAAAGGCAAGGTAACGAAGAGCATAGCACGCTGCGAAGTACGACTTGCGCCTCTCAAGATCCGAGGTAAGCTTGTTTGACCACAGTACTGGAACTTGCGAGGGAGGAGCTTACGATAGCGAGACTTCCAGAGCAGATCACAACGATTCCGGTGACTGAGAATACGCATCCCTGCAAAACAAATACGATTCGTCAACGCCATTCTCAGGTTATTCGAAGGAACGGCGCATACCAGTATGCTTATAAGCAAGAAACACTGTGAGAAATCGAAGTATCACGGATTAGTACGAGTGCAGCACGAGGACGGCAAACGACGAAGGCAAAAGGTACTCACCATCGCTTGAGTTCGACCTGCCTATTCCACCCCGACAGCTCTGTTACGCTGTAGATCTTAGGGGCTGTAAGGAGAGTGAGAGAAGAGAAGCAAAGACCTTTCAGAGCGAGATCAAAGCGTTGCCATTCAGTCTCCGCGGAAGTCGAAACTGCCTCGTCTACTGCTCAACACTAACCAGAGTGATAACGAGACGCTGAACGACGAAAGCAGAGAGAATGATTGAGGGAAACAGGGGAACAGGCAACCGGAAGCATTTTCGAAAAATGAGAAGGCGAGACACCGTGCTTTCCTCCTGCTTGAAGACGCACACAGCGTGAAGGTCAGGAACTTGGCTTCTACCCTCGAACAGATGGAAAGGAGCAGAACGGAAGAAGCAAGCAGCGAGGGAGAGGAGAGCTACAGCAAAACTTGAGGAAAATCTTGTTTTCGACAAGGATTTTCCTTGCAGGGTTCAAGCGAGGAAGTTCGAAGACGAGGCTGAATCAGAGTGCGATCTACAGAGTGAGCTCGCGAGCGAAAAGAAGGAGAGGAGGAGAGGGAAAGCGAAACCGAAGCACTGACGACTTCTCGAGACCGAGGTTGAAAGAAATCTTTCTCACAGAGCTAAATCTGCCTCGCTCATTCAGACCATAGCGTCCTTCAATACTCAACATCAGCTACATCCACGAGAAGATTAGAAAGAAGGTGAGCAGTCCTGCCTTTGGCTTGCTCGGAAGGAAGTGGGGTGGGAAGAGGAGGAGGAGAGAGTGGGAGGGAGGGAGGGGAGAAACGTGCGGGATCGCTGGAAAGATGGATATAGCTGCTGCTCAATCGAGCTAAGGAAAGTATGCGAGAGCTAACACGAACGATTGAATCTTCATTGCAGGAACTAGCTTCTCTCTCTTTCAAACAACTCGTATTCTACTCCACCCTTTCGAATCGAGCCGCTTTTACGCTCAGAGATGGCACCAGATCCGTCTCAGAAACCCTCACCACTCGATACATCAGTGCAAGACGAATCTTCCGACTCGAAGAACCCGACTCGAATCGAAGAAGCTTCTCCTCACCAAGCTCCTGCCGACTCTGCCAAGTTCGACTCTCCGAATGACTGCAACCACCCTCCAGATCTCAGTGGATGGGGCTTAGCGGGAGAAAGGTACGGAGGAATGGCGCAAGCGAGGTTGAGGGATTCTGAGACAGACATGAAAGCAGCTCGTCTCGAAGCTGAAGAAGCGAGGGACGGTACACCCGGTAGCAGTAGTACAACAACAGAGTCTAGCGACAGCTCAGACACGGATGGGTACAGCGTTGCATCAAGGAACGAGGGGGAAGAGATTTCAAAAGAAGAACGTCATGAGTTGGAGAACGAACAGAGAGAGAAAGAGTTGTTCGAATCAGGAGGATCTAGAAGCTACCATGGAGGTATGAACCAAGGATTCATGAGGTGAGTAGAAAATGGTCGAAAATTCCGTTGCAGGAGATATCGCAGCTGACCGTTTTTCCACTTCTCTCTTCCGTTACCAGAATGCTACACGCACTCGCTCGTGAGGATCCTGATCGTACAGCTCGCTCAGAAGATCCCATCGAAAGTGTCAAGAAAGCTCTCCCTACCAGCTTCCTTTCTTCGCAACAACTAGAATCTCAATCTTCCTCTCCAGCTCGACCTTCTGCTTCCACCAACCTTCCACCACGAGCCAGAGAGCAACTCGAAGATCAAGAAACAGAGTCAGAACGACCGGAAGAGAGCGACAACGAAGGAGATCGAAGTGATAGTTCAGATATTCAACCTGCGATGAGCCAATTCATCTCACCTCGTTCAGCAGCCGGATCTCCCTCGACCAGGACGAAAGGACTCCCCCGACTCGGAAGCGAACGATCAAGTGCACTCCCCGACGACCTGTCAAAGTCTTCAATTCTCGCCATTCATCGACCTATCGCAGCGAGACGAAGGACTGAAAGTGGAGAACCGGGAGAAATTCAAGGGGAAGATGGAATGTACGCTTCGCAAACTTCTGAGGGGAAGATTGGAGAGGAAGGTCAAGTGCCAGACGAGGCAGACGAGATCATCGAGGAAGCGAGACAGAGACCTCTCCCGCCGAGTCGAACTAGCACGGCCAAGACGGAGAAGAGTATGGGAAGGAGATTGAAGCTAGCAGAGAAACTCATGGATGTATTCGGTTTGGAAGAAGTAGAAGATGTCGTCGCTGGTGAGTCTGCACTCTCGTTTCTAGTAACGCGCTCAGAACCCTCACTGACGATTTTCTTCGTGCTGCAGAATTCCCTTGTTGGCTCTTTCGATCTGTTCTCCTACAAGGCTACCTCTATCTTACGACTGGACATGTCTGCTTCTATGCTTACCTGTCGCAACGAGAAGTGAGTCGGATCCTCTCAAGAGTTCGGGGAAAACGTGACTGATTTATTCTTTCGCAGGGCACTACTGTCCGATCTGGATCCCTCTCTGTTCGAAGTAAAGCTCGGAGATACAACAAACACTGGTTCATTCTGAAAGATAGTATTCTCAGTTGGTATCCTTCCTCAACAGTGAGTTCTCGCTCGCTCTCATGACCCTGTCAAAGTTTGATGGACTGACTTCGTTACGCTTAGGACCCTTACTTCCCTGACGGTCACGTCGACCTGCATTACTGTATCGCTGTCGAACCTTCCTCCTACAACCGCCATCACTTCAAAGTGACGACGAACCAGAAACGTTGGCACTTCAGCGCCGATAGTGAAGCGAGTCGAGACGAGTGGGTCAAGACGATCAAAAAGGTGGTATTCAGGTGTCAGAACGAAGGAGAGAGTGTCAAGGTAAGCTAGAAATCACTGACGAACGTCTTCCGTCGGCGAAGCTCACGATTCCTTGACGAAACTAGATCGCTATTCCTCTCGAAACGGTCATCGATATCGAACGATCCTCTTCTCTCGAATTTGCCGAGACGATTAGGCTCCGAGTCTACGATGCCGACGAAGGTTACTCGATCGACGAGTACTGGCTCTCGTACTTCAAGGACATGGATCTCGCACTCGAAAAGCTCAACCTCGTTCTCGACACCTTCCGCAAACTTCAACAAGACGCAGCTCGAACAGTCAACGATCCAGAGATCGATGACTCGACTAGAAAGGCAGTAGCCGATATCGATGATCCTGCAGACCAACACAAGAACTATCGAAAGGACAAGAAGGAGAACAAGGCGAATCGAAAGAGTTTGACCGAGAAGATGTCCTCAATGTTCCTCAACTCTGACTCAGACGCTCAAGCTCACTCTCAATCTTCTACTTCGCAACCAACTAAACAAGACCCTAGTCTGACCAAGACTTCAACGCAAGGCAGCACTCTCGCCTCGAAGCTCAAACTCTTTTCGACTTCTTCTTCAGCTCCCGCTTCTCCCGCTTCAGCCTCGGTCGCGACTCTCCGACCTGCCAGTCAAGACGACAGCGATTCAGCAACAGTCGCCAGCTCGACAAACACGAATGCACCTCCTCCCATCGGTCAAGCTTCTCAACCTTCTTCCTCCGAAACGCTTCCCGTTTCCACTCCTTCCCACACATATCCTCCCGAGCCTTCAGCGAGCGCAGCATCGGCCAAACCTCCTCAACGTACCTCAACTCTCGGAAAGATCTTTTCGGCTTCCTCAACCGGCAGTCGCAAGATCCTCGAAGTCGTCACTCACAGCAATCTTCCGAGTAGCAAAGGTGCCAAGGGTAAGACAGCTGCAGAGAAAAGGCCGGATCCGAGCAAGACGGTACTTGACGAGACACTCGTCGAAGAACCGGAGAATGCCCTAGAAGACGACAGCAGTAACAGCAAGAGCGTTGTCGAGTTCCGAAAGATGTTTGGCCTTTCCGACAAAGAAGAACTCCTCGAACGTGAGTCCTTCCCTCCGTTCTCTGCTTTTGTCTGATACTGACCTACTTGTCGTTTCGTTCAGAATACCCTGCTTACCTCTACCGAGGACTACCAATCTCTGGCCGTGTCTACATCTCGACCAACTTCTTCTGCTTCCGCTCGTCCGGTATTCTCGCTGTCAAGACCAAGGTAACTCTCTCGCCGAACTCGTTCGCTACATTCTCCAGGCTAACCCGACGTACGACTCTCGCAGATGCTACTACCGATCACAGACATCCTCGACGCTTCGAAACATCGTTCTTACCGAATCGGGTTCTCTGGACTGATGGTCGTCATTCGAGGCCACGAGGAAGTTTTCCTCGAGCTCAACAGCAACGATCGACGTGACGAATGTCTCGAGAAGCTCACAGCTCGCCTCGAACTCGCTCGAGAGAAACGAAAGAACGACAAAGGTCACGAAGAAAGTCTCGAACACCGAGAGCTCCAATCCCTTCTCGACCTCTCTGGATCAGTCGTGTCGAACCCAGCTCTCGACTACCCTCATCCTCGATCAGAAGCCGTTCAAGGTCAACCTCCTATCATGTTCTCCTCGACTACTTCAGATTTCGTAACTTTCCGACCCGATAAACCTCTTCGAGTCACCTGTTTGACGATTGGGTCGAGAGGAGATGTTCAGCCTTACATCGCTCTCTGTAAAGGATTGATGGCTCAAGGACACAAGTGCAAAATCGCTAGTCATGGAGAGTACAAGAAATGGGTCGAAGGTCACGGGATCGAGTTTTCTGCTGTCGGTGGTGATCCTGCTGAACTCATGCAACGTGAGTCAAGGCTTTCTTCCACCCTGATCCGTCTCGTATTGCGTCGCTGACTGCTTTCTCCTTTTCGACAGTCATGATCTCTCACGATTTCTTCACGATTTCTTTCATGAAGGAAGCTATCGGTAAATTCAGAGGTTGGCTCGACGATCTTCTCGATAGTGCGTGGGAAGGATGTCAAGGCAGCGATGTTTTGATCGAATCTCCTAGTGCTATCGCCGGTTATCATATCGCTGAAGCTCTTCGAATTCCTTACTACCGGTGAGCTTTCAGTTCCATTTCTCGAGAGCGATCCGAGCTGTCGAAGACTGAACAGATCTCTCCTTACTCTGTAGAGCTTTCACTATGCCTTGGTCTCGTACTCGAGCTTACCCTCACGCTTTCGCTGTTCCCGAAATCAAAATGGGAGGCGGTTACAACTACATGGTTCGTTCCCTTCTTATCTCCTCGCTAGTCTCAGAGCTCCAGCACTGACGCGTTCGATCTTTTAGACTTACACTATGTTCGACCAAGTCTTCTGGAGAGCGACCTCTGGTCAAGTCAACCGATGGAGGAAAGATACGCTTAGGATTCGAGCGACGAACCTCGATGCTATGCAGCAACACAAGATTCCCTTCCTCTACAATTTTTCGTAAGCTTGTAATTTTGACGATCAAGTGTTCAGACGAGAGCTGATCCCTTCTCGGCGCGCTCACAGTCCTGTCGTCATTCCTCCTCCTCTCGATTGGAGAGAGAACATCCATGTTACCGGTTACTGGATCCTCGAGAACCCTGGGGACTCCGACTCTGGCGACAAGTGGGAGCCCCCTGAGGATCTCATCGAATGGATGGACAAAGCGAAACAGGAGGAGAAGAAAATAGTATTCATCGGTTTCGGTTCGATCATCATCCCTGATCCAGTCGCCATGACTCGAGTCATTTCGGAAGCAGTCGAGCAAGCAGGAGTTTACGCTATCGTAGCCAAAGGATGGTCAGATCGCGCTGGTTCGAAGGACGATTCGGAGGAGCAGAAGAAGAAAGCAGAGGAGAAAGAGAAAGAACAGCATCAACTGCTCGATCGACCTTTCATCTACAACGTC
This sequence comes from Sporobolomyces pararoseus, assembly GCA_010758995.1. NCBI lineage: Eukaryota > Fungi > Basidiomycota > Microbotryomycetes > Sporidiobolales > Sporidiobolaceae > Sporobolomyces > Sporobolomyces pararoseus. Next base: position 258,912 of record RSDY01000013.1, read on the forward strand.
AAATCTATCCCTCACGACTGGTTGTTCAGTCGTATTGACGCTGCTGTCCACCACGGCGGAGCGGGTACTACTGGAGCAAGTTTACGAGGTAACTGTCTTTTCTCCTTATCGCTTTCTGTGAATCTTTCCAATTGACTCTCCCTTCGAGCTCGAATATAGCTGGACTACCGACGATCATAAAACCTTTCTTCGGAGATCAACACTTCTACGCAGATCGAGTGGCGACTCTCGGAATCGGAACGCACCTTCACGATTTCAAGACGAAAGAAGTCACCGAAGCTTTGATCACGGCAACGACTGATGAGAAGCAAATCGAACGGGCTCGACAAGCCGGTGAAGATATTCGAAAGGTGAGCTGTCCTTCCCTGCTGTGCAATTCCTGCGAGCAGTTCGAAGAAACTGATCATGTTCGTGAAACGATCTCGCTTCGACAGGAGGACGGAGTAGCTACCGCTATCGAATGCATCTACCGAGATCTAGAATACGCTCGCTCTCTCGTTCCAGCGCCTACCGATACCGAGAAAGAGATAGGAGGTTCATCTGATCATCAGGACGAAGATGCCGGCGACATTGCTGCCTCGGTTGCCAAGGATCTCGACAAGGCGGATCGATTGTCTGCCAAAGAGGCCAAGAGTGAAGCTGGATCTATCAAGAGTATCAACAGTATCAAGAGTAAGAAAGAAGGGAGAAAGAGCCGGAAAGAAGGGGAGATGGAGGGAAGTCCTTCGAGTTCGTCAGCAGCATCCGTTCAAAGAGCTGGAGGAGGAGCAGTTGCGGACGGGTCAAGAGCTGCTAGCTCTTCAGACGAAGGGTGGGAGGTCATGAGTAGAGGATCGACGACTGAATCTCATGTGAGCGTTTCTCGAGGTTCTTCAGCTACAAGGAGCCGTCAAGAGTCTGCTTCCGCTTCTGCTGGAGAAGGAGAAGAAGGAGATGCAGGAGAACGTCAATCCAAAGAAGGCGGTCCAGGTTTGACTGCTAAAGTTCTCAGCATGTTGGGTAAACCAATCTCTCACACCAAGTAATCTTGTATTTATTCTTTCTGTTCTCTACGCGTTCCAGCTTTGTATTTATACCCTCTCTCGACTACCTATCTCCTTTTGATCCAATTTCTCATGTAACCCCCGTTCTCACTTCTCCATTTCGTCGTTTCTTAATAGATTGCTCACTTTCCTTTTCTCTCTCTCTGTACATAATGTTCTCTTAGCTTTTGCAAGTAATCATAGTGCAGCGAGACCCGGTTAGTTGACCTTGCAGAGTATCCGTCGATTGCAGAAAGAAGCTCCACCGCTAGAAGAAACAAAACGAAGAAAGTCAGTCAAATCTTGATCGGATTGAGAACTAGAGGAGGAGGAGAACGGTAGCTACCTTTCTCTTTCAACCTCAAGAGAAGGTAGAGACGACTCCTGGCGCGTACCTGGTCATCTAGGACCGAGCGAGAGAGAAGACAGTCGGAAAAGAGTAGAAATCGAGAAATCCGTCCCACCAGCGGTGGAGCGCAGGTCTGATTCGAGCAGAGTCGAACTCTTCTTTGCGACGTTCTCCCTTCCCGGTCCCTCGACTCGTTCGTCTCCTTGATCTCATTCACTGTCTGTAGCAATGGCGGGAACTCGTGTATTCGAAAGACGGCAGAGCAAGCTTGAGAGATTGGAAAACCGAGAGTCGAAAGTCGAGCTGGTGGTCCTCGTGGGATCGGTATCAACGGAAGACAATGCTGTCGAGAAGTAGAGTCGGAAAGACGATACGAGGTACGATAGGTTGAGAGAGAGGACGATAGTCGAGGGAGAGGGTGAGTTCTGGAATCGTGAGAAGGAAATATTGCGATTTGTTCCGACTCTGTTCTTCTCTGTCGAGTGTCGATCCTTACTTGAGGGTTTCATCGATCGTTACTGGTCGAGAGTCGATTCGTCTGAGCGAAGACGAGCGAATAAATCGAGTTTTGGTCAGTCGAGAATTTGGCTGTGTCGAAAAAACCGTCTTAGCTGCAAAGCCCCTCTTTTCGGCACGTGAACTTCTCTATTCTTCTCTCTACTGCCTCTGTTATCGTTCGCCCGTCACAGTACGACTCCAAGGTCCTTGACAAGCTCGTGACTGAGCCGTATCGTGTAGAGAACGCCGAGTTTCGAGGGGGAGAGGGAAATCGAAAAACTCACTCAATTTTGTCCCAAACTCCCTCATTCGATACTGCCAGATTGACACCATCTCGGCTGCCGTCTGCGAGTAGTAGTAGTAGTAGTATAGCGGTCGACGGTCATAGAAAGGAGATTCAATCTGAGTCGGGGAGAGATAAGTTTAGTCAGTCAAAATGACACGTCTTGGGATAAACGTTAGTTTTTCCAAGACGTCCACTTTTTTCTTTCTCCTCCTCTCTAAGCGTCCTTTCACTCGCTCGTTCCTTGTTTCCCTTACTCACACGACTACAACTGACTCGTCGAGCTCGAAACCGAGCAAGATACTTGTGAACGAGCGAGACGAGTTTGACCTGCGCGTGAACGCCGGTCAGACGGATTTCTGCCTCCTCGTCAACCAAGGTCCGATTTCTCCTTCTTTCCTTGTCGATTCCACTCTTCTAATCTTCAACAACTTCATCGAACTCGTGATCGAAAGAGATAGTAGAGAACGAGCGGAGAATTTGAAAAACTCCGCCGCCATCGACCTCGAGGGTCCGATACAAAGTAAAGACACCTGAACTCGTGTGTCGCTGCTCGAGGAGTAGGTATTGACGTGCAAGCGTAGCTCTATCGACAGAAACAGGCAAACGAAAGAATCTAGGTCAGTCGAGGTTCACGGGGTTCCTCAGCAGCTATTGAAACTCCCAAGATCTGTCCTTCCCTCTTCGTCGACCTCGATACTTCGCTCTCCCCTCGATCAATTGCTGTATTCGACCACAGCCTTCTCCGACCAAAAGATTGACCCGCAAGCGACGACACAATCGAGAGCGAGAGGGAAATTGGAAAACTCACCCAGTTGCTCTCATTCCAAAACTTCCAGATTGACACCATTCTACTCGTCGACTGCGAGTAGTAGTATAGTAGTTTACGAGGAGTCGAAAGGAAATCCGATCTGAGCCGACGAGATAAATCTAGTCAGTCAAAAACGACACGTCTTGGGAAAACTGTTGATTTTTCCAAGACGCCGTCCTTTTTCATTCTCCTCCTCTGTAAGCTTCCTTTCACTCGCTCATCCCTTGTTTCCCTTACTCATAGGACTGTCACTGACTCGTCGAGCTCAAAATCGAGCAAGATAGTGGTGAACGAGCGAGACGAGTCTGAGGAAACTCACCAACTGACGACCTCGAGGCTCTCAGGACGAAGTAAACGCACCTTGACTCTTCTGCGAGAGCTTGTAGAGTAACAGTTGGTCATCTAGAGTAGGTTCATCTACAGAATCAGCGAAAAAGAGAAGAACTTCAGGTCAGTCAGATTTCGTCGGGTTGTCAGCAGCAATCAGAACCCGACCTCTCTACTGCTCTTTTCCGTCCACCTCGAGCCTTCGCTTGGCCTAGGTCTCCCGATCCCTTTATACTCTTTGATTATCTTTCCGAATGTGAAGTCGAAGGAACAGGAAACGGTCGTCGCGAGCAGGAGCAAAAGAGAGAGAAACTCACGAGGACGCAGGTCTCGTCCTCCCTCCTTCTTCTCATTCCTTCCCTTCGTTCCTTCTCCTTCCTATATCCACTTCTATAGCCCACTCTACGCTTCCTTGTGAGTGCGGAATCGAAGGAAGTAGGAGGTGCGAAGTCGAGAGAGAGTAAGTGAGACTCACGTGACCTAAAGACTCAAGGATTCCGTGCTTCTGCGGCTCTTTCCGGTTTCGCTAGTGTTTGTAGCATACTGCGAGACTCATAGCAGCTAGTTTCTAACGGGAGTCGCTGCACTCTGAAGGTTATCTTAATGGAGAGAGCGTAAGAAGTCAGCTCTGGAGCAGCCTAATCCAGTCAAGCTGAGGGTACACTATACCTCCGAGTCTCTATATTCCACTCCTTGATCTACATCGTGAGCCTGATGCTGAGGGGAGATGAGGCATGTAGTTGGAGATGAAATTGTTTGATGAGCTAGTCTGTTTTCATGCCGAGTTCTTGTGCGGTCGTAAGATGATCCTCGGATAGTCTAGTGAGTTCTAAATAGCCCGTGAGGTCCCTGTGCGGGAGTAGGTGGGTGAAGGGAGTCTGGAGACTGACATTGGAATTCGTCCCTCCGACCCGTTCGAGACTTGAGCGACTCGAGGCATTCTCGATCGTGCTTAGTTTCCTCTAGCTTTCCACGAGAACTCTTAGCTCACCTTGCTGCGAGAGCAAATCACATGAGCCGGATTCCGGAGATTGAGCTCGAGGTACAGAGGTCATGATGACCGAGGCTGCATGAGCAAGAGGAAAAGTATTACGACAACAATGATTGGTATGAGTAATGAACTACGCGGTATGAGAAGAAGGGCGAGCAAGAAGAGCATTAGATGGTGAAAGAAGAAGGGGAAATGATATGCAAAGATGCGTTGAAAAACCGGAACGATAAGTCCTCTCCTCCAACTTGCGACCCTCGAAGCTCTGTCTATCGATTGGAGTGGAACTCTTTCGAGATGCTTTCGAGTACGTCAAACATGACTTGATGATCTATTATTCGCGAACAAGAAGAATTTTGTCATTCGGTCAATCAGCTATAGCGAGACGAGACGAAAAGTGAACTAGTTGACTCACTAGTCATCAAATTATGATCTGCACCTTTCACTACCTGAACTTTACAATCCCTGATCTCTTTCTCCAACCACCTGATACTACTCTCGCTGATCCTATCATCCTTGTCTCCGTACCAGACTTTGACCGGTTGTTGGATCTGTTTGTATTCGATCGAGTTGCGAGCATTGTTACTGCGATCGAGGAGGACGAGGAGGTCTGAGGTGGATCCCGAGAGAGATTCGGCGTGAGATGCTCGAAGAAGTCCGGAGATCAAGACCGAGGGAGAGATAGAGGCTCGGTTAGGAGTTGAGGGAGACGTCGGAGTGAGTAGAGTAGACGGAGATGAAGGGCGGTGGTTTGTCGAGGAGGCAGAAGAAAACGAAATCGAAGAATGGGGACGTTGAGGAGTGAGAGACGATGAGAGGGGAGGAGCTGGAGAAGGTGATCGCTCTGGAATGAATGGAGATTGTCGGGTAGATGATGCTGAAGTTGGAGTCGCGGGACTGGTCAATCCAGAAGGAAGACCGTTGCTCTCTGACAGAGGAGAATTGATAGCAGAAGCGGCATAGTACGAACTCCTACGACCTGTTGATGCTGAGTTTGACGCGATAGAAGGTCTCAGAGAAGAAGTGTCGTCTGCGCCGCCGGATCGGTAGGAGCGGTTCGACTTAGCGCTTCCTCCTCCTCCTCCTCCGCTGGCGAAGATTCCTCCAAACAATGATTTACCATTGACGGATAGACTAGCTTTCCTCCTAGGTTTGGTGTTAGCGTTGACAGGGGTCGATGTCGAAGAGTTGGCCAAGTTGACGTGAGGACCTGCCAATCGGATTCCTCCGTCTGGATAAAGTTTCTCCAACTTGTCAACTACTTCTCCTGATCCGACAATTCCTAGCGAAGCCAACGATGAAGATTCCCTCTTATCCTTCCTAGGCGTTACTGCTCCGTTTCCCACCGATTCAAGCTCCTCGTTGAGCTCGTTTTCATCTAAAAGTAAAGGTGATTTCCCTAACCTCCAACCTTGGATCTTCCATTCCGCTTGCTGAGCAGTCTTCAGTACTCCAGAAGGTACAAACTTCAGATACTTGTACATTCCCGCTAAATTATCTGCACTCATCCCGACGCCCTCAGTTTCTCCTCCTGCTCCTACAACCCAAGGTGCCAACAAATGCACAGTACCTTTCACTCGATCACTCCTCAATGCATTGACTAATCCATAAGGACTTCCAGCTGAATGAGCTAAAACTGAGTAACCTTGACTAAGCTCGAGATGATCTTCGACAACTTCTTCGACCACTTGACTCCATTCCTTGAAACCTCTTTCTTTGTCAGGTACGTTCGTAGTCTTGCCGATTCCCCACCGATCGATACATATCAATCTCAAACCGAAAATCTCTGCTAGCTCTTCGAAGAGAGCGAGAATGTACCGTACGGATCCGAGACCCAAGAAAATGAGGACCGGGTGACCTGCTGGGGATCCGACATCGGAAAGAGAGACGGTTACAGAAGTGTTGGAGGGTCGAGAGAGGGGGATGAGACGCGTTAAGCGAGAAGAGCGCAGGAGGAGAGAAAGTTCTTGTTGTTGCTGAAGTTTCTGAGAGGTCGGGTTCGATGGTGAAGAGAGCGACGAGGGAGATGCAGTAGAAGGGGTAGGAGGCACGGGAGAATTTGAACGAGGTGAAAGAGAGGAAGAAACAGACCGAATCGATGAAGAATGAATGGAACGAGTATCAGAAGCGGGAGTTTGGTCGAATGCGAGAGCAGGGGGATCTCTCTTCCTGGAGGAGCCGATCGTCGAGTTCCTGATCTCTCGTTGAATTGAGTTGTACGAATCGGCTGAACTATTCTCGGAACCTGCGGAAGAGATGTTGCTCAACTCCCTGGTTCTCGTTCTGCCAGTGAAGGAAGTCGAGATCGGAGTCGAGGGAGAAGTAGAAGAAGGGGTAGCTGCCCTGACAGGGTTGTTGGAAAGGTAAGAAGTTCCAGCATGTTGTGCGATGATTTCTTCGATCGATTTAATTTTACCTCCCGGTGTGACAGACGAGTTGCTCGGTGGAATGGGAAAGGGTACATAAGGCAGCATCGTCGAAGAAGTGGACGAAGTGGTCGAGTCAGGAGACAGGGGTCGATCTGGATTCAGACTTGCGGCCGTCGAGATCGACAATGGAGGATATTGATACTCTTCCAAAGAAGCGTCTCGTCTTGTTGGTAGGCCCTGCAAAGTAGCGATCGATGACCTCCTCCTCTCGACAATTCCTTTCACTTCGTTCCCGACTCCTAAAGCTTTGAACCCGTTGACAATCTCGTCAATACTTTTCGCTCCTCCTGCTCCTCCTCCAGATTGATCCCATCTATTTCCAGTACCTATCCCGTTACTACTCGTTGTCGATGGTCTCAAAGTATCATCCCTTTCCATTCCGGTTGAACTTAAACCCAAACTTTTCTCTCCTCCTCCCCTTCCGAACGACTCTTCTTCCTCCTTCACTTGTTCTACAGTTGGGATTCCCAAGGGTCCAACCGCCGTCATACTAGCGAAACTAGCATCCGAATTCCCGCTTTCACTTCTCGAATGATCCGTCGTCCCTCCCCCTTCTCCATTACTACTACTTTTCGTTCTCTCCCTCCCTCTCGTCTGTTGTTGTTGTTTTTGACGTGATTGTAACAACTGTTGTTTCTCTAGATTCAAAACTTGTACAAACTGGTCTGTTTCGAGAGTAGTTTTGACGAGACGAGGACCGGAGAATTGAGTAGAGATTGGAATGTGAGGTTCTTCATCCATTTCCTCGTCGTCAGAGGATTCATCGTCGTCGAATGAAGAACGAGGAGAATGAGACAAGACGGAGGAGGAACGGGCAAGATTGGTGGTAGGGAAAATTGAGGTACTTCGATTCGAACGGATCGAGCTTCTCGAGGAGGAAGAAGGACGAGAGGACGATAAGAATTGATTGTAAGACGAAGGATTGCGTTGACGACCTAGAGTAGTAGGAGGTGGTTCCTCTTCTGCGAGGAATTCTGAAACTGCAGATAAATTTGAAGAAGTCGAAGTTGAGGAAGAGAAATTCGAACGGATTGAACTTGCCCTTCCACCGGGACTCGAGTAGGAAGGATCTCTAGATCGAGGGGAACGAGGTGTTCGAGCTGGAGTTCTGGCGATAGAAGTGGGAGTCTGGTAAAGCGAGGAAGCGGAAGGAGAATCGAGGTTGTTCGATTGTGGGCGAGTAGATCGAGGTGGAGTCGACGGAGGTGCTACGACGCGCGGTCGAGGACTGATTCTACCTTCCCACTGTGCTCTCAGTTCAGCTTCCTTCGCTCTCGCACTCAATTCCCTAATCGCAGCTTCGTCCAAATCGCCCAACGCGCTACTCCTCCTCCTCGCTGCCATTCTTTCCCCATCTCGTTCGAATCTGTTTGGTATGGAGAGTTGCTCAGAAGTGGACCTAGTGAGAGTAGAGCGTGGTAATTGAGATGAGGGAGAGGAGGGTGGAGAAAGTTGTTGTTTCGCTACTACAGGTGGAGGCCTATCGTGATCTGGTGGGAAATAACTTGTGACTGGCATATTCTTCCTACCCTGCAAAGACAATCGAGGATAGAGAGATAGAGAGCTTGATCAGCTACAGAGACAGGGGGAGCGAGACGATGGACGAGTGAGCTCACCCAGTCTTGCTGCTACCGCTACGCCTTGGATTGCCAACCTTACTAGCTGCCGAGTGAACGTGAATATATGTATCCGAGAAGAGAAAGTGAGAGAAATAAGGAGGTCAAAGAGTTTGAATCGAATTCGGAAGCTGTCCCGACTCATCCTCCCCGCCTTGCTCTACTCCTCGAGACATCACCAATTACAAGAGAATGGATGCAGATAATCACTCTCTCTCTACCGAACATCTTTCACTCGGCCTAAACTCACGAGGTTTGACGTTTCACTCTCTCGAAGTCAAGTCTCGTCAACAATCCTCCTCACAGGCGACTCGAGATGTCCTAGTCGGATTTCAAGACCAAGAAGCTTACAGAGAAAGACTATTCTTCGGTTCAACAGTTGGAAGGTCAGTCTGCTTTTCCCCCTCTTCACACAACTTGCTTGACAAGGTGGGGGTTACCTACCTCCTCGAAATGGAACTCACGCTTCTCGATCGGGGTTTGGTAGGTATGCGAATCGTTTACCAGCTGGTAAAACTGCTCTGAAATCAGGAGCCGAAATCTCCCTCAACGGTCCAAACAGTGGTGAGCTTCTCCCTCTCTTTCTTTCTTTCTTTCTTTCTTTCGCCCTTCCTCCCGTAACTCTTGCTCTCTTTCTCTCCACTATTCTAGTTTGTCTACACGGTGGAGACTCTGGATTCGATACTCTCCCTTGGACCCCTTTGAACCGACCAGATTCTTCTCTTTTCCCTCTCGACGACCCTCTGCATCCAATTTCGCCCCTCCCTTCAGATCCTCATGCACCGAGACTCGAGAGTGAGAAACTATTCAGGTTGTTCTCACCGAGTGGAAACGATGGATTCCCTTGTACTCTCGAAACTGAGGCGTTGGTTGTCGTTCAAGAAGAGGAAGGAGAAGGAGACGAGGGAAAACTTGGAAAAGTCAAAGTGGTGTTGAGGAGCAAAATCAAGGAGGATGGGGACAAAGATATCGAGAAAGGTACTCCGGTCAATTTGACAGTTCATTGGTGAGCAACTGTTTCTCTCTCTCTCTCATTTCTTTGAGCGTAGGAGAACTTAATTTTTGCGAAATCCCTTTTTTTCTCTTTCTCGACCGATCGTAGGGGTTTCAGATTAGATGACTGCATCGATTCAGATATTCTCAATCACTCTCTCTATATCGATGTAAGCATCTGCGCGTCTATATCGATTCGCTGAACATCGCAAACTCAACTTGACTGCTTTCTTCATTTTTGTTCTCAGTCAACCGAGCTAGTCAGTCTAGATGATAAAGGTGTCTCTACGGGATCAATCGACAAACTAGATCAGAACGGTAAAGGCTTCGACTACCATTCGGAGACTGATCGTAAAATCGGAGATGGTTATCCAGAGGGAGGAATTGGTGAGGTTATTCCCTTGAAAGTATCTAGCTTGAGCTAGGGCATTTACTTACTGTGTGAAATCCTACTCTTGTCGGAAATAGATCGCAATTTCCTTCTAACTCCACGAAAATCTAAAACTCCAATTTCACCGAAACCTCAACTCGTTCTCACCGCTCCTTCTTCCCTTCCCGACAATGCAGCTGGACCTCGACTCGAATTATCTTTCAAAACTTCTTTACCTTCTGTTCAAATCTATTCAGCTCCCGGATTAGACGGTTCAGGTCCAACTAGGAAACTAGCTCATCAACAGCAGAAGAAAACTTTGACGACCTCGACGAATTCGGAAGATGTAGATAGTGAAGAGAAGAATGAGAAGAAGAAAGGATATGAACAGAATGGAGCCTTGTTCATAGAGTTTCAACAACCGGTTGGAACTATTTCGCATACTTGTGCGGTTGATGCGAAACCTGATAACGAGTTGAAAGGATGGTTGGAGAAGAGGTTTGACGAAATGGAGTTGGGGAAAGATAGTAGAGAGGACGAGAAGAGCTGGGAGAAAGATAGTTTGTTGAAGAGAGGTCAGGTTTGGGAAAGTTGGGTAGAGGTAGAGATCAGGGAACTGTAAAAAGCAAAGAGAGGTGAAAAGGCGTGAATTCAATTTTCTCGCTTTTTTGTCAATAGAAAGATTCAGCAGTTCAATGCGTTTATTCATCGACACTGGCCACTGTGCGAGGAAGAAATGGACGTAGTTCTCACTTGAGAACACAAGGGAGAACGAATTGAGATAACCACCAATGTACAACATTGTTTCAATATTTACTCCGAAATCGAATCTTTGTCTAAACCTAGATAGAAAACCCCTTCTTTGACCATGTCTGCAGGAGTCAGAACACCCGAGTCTCTTTCTTCACCGCCAACCTTTCTCGATTAACCAATTCGACACCGTCCTTCCGACCCAAAATTGTTTCCCTAAGCCTACTTTCAGATACCTCTCAAACACTGTTTCCCTCTCTCGTCCCGCTCTCAAAATCAGTCTACGTCCTCGAAAGAGCAAAAAAAAACATGGGTGAAATGGGAACTGACGGTAATAACTCCATTTCCTTCCGAAATACCTCGAAACCCAAGGTACTACGACCAAATTGACTAGACTTTGTAGTTGTCTCAGAGATTCTTCGAACTGTAACTGTGCCTCTCTCGCTTCCGCTTCAGAGTCGTACGATGCTAGCGAAGAGGAGGTCGAAGTTGTGGAAAATGATCGGGAACGAGGCATCGAGGGAGGGAAGGAAGTGGGAGGTGGAAGCCAAGCTGAAGGGGAGAGGTAACCTTCTGAATCAGTCTGTAGAGGTGTTTGTGAGAGAGAGGAGAGAGGATGGAGAGATGTAGATGATGTCGATGACGGTCCAAAGGATGGTTGATTGTGAGCCTCGAGAGAGGTTGAGGTGGATTCTATCGTGCTGCTTCGAGCCAGTTTGCTGGTACTCGTGAGTCGTACGAGTCAGATGAGAGATTAGTAGATCGAAGTTGAGCAAGTTCGTCGATCGCTCATCGTCGCAATTTCGCAAAATTACTGTCGAACTCGGTAGTTTGAACTTTGAGAACATCGAAGATGAACAGCTCTTCACACCGAGGATTCGGTTGCAGAAAAAATAGGTGGAAAAGAAAAAGAAAATCGAAAACTGAACAATGAGCAGTGAGATGAGAACAAGCGACAGGGAAGGATAGGCTCGAAAATGTTTTGGCGTCTTGACTGAGCATACTGGAGCTCATCGAGAGCTCTCCAGATATTTGACAGGAGTGTGACGAATCGTTGGTTGCAGAAACGAAACAATGGATCGTTCTGTTCCTGACGCCTAGTTACAGACGAGCGGTGTGACACAGTCCTCTATTCAATCAGACAAGTATGGAACGTGATCGGTCAGCACCAGGAAAGAGTAGGCGGGATAAAAGCTTAGACGAACCGCTTAGTGAAGAAAAAGCGATAGAAACGCTTGGCTGGTGAAAGCTGCGCCTGTCGAATAAACAGGTCCAGAGATCGCCAGCGACATGAAGTTGAGTAATAAAGCTCGAGAACCAGCTAGTCGATTGTTGCGCTCGTTCATTTCGTCGATTTTACCCAATTTCGAATTTCCTCAATAGCTCTCCTCTTGTCGTTCCCTCTCGCCCAGAAATGGTCCGCTCCCTCGATCTCAACCACAGCCATTTGTTTCTCTCCTCCGCGTTCTCCTTCAACTCTTGCTAGTTCAACGAGACCTCTGCCCCATTTCCTCAGTTTCGCAACTCCCGAAAATTGATCCTGATCTCCATAAACGATACAGATTTCGTTTCCTTCTTGAATTCTATCCTCCAGTGCTCTTGTAAATCTCGAAGAATGGAATGATGTGAGAGCGAACATGACTGAGAGAGGGTAAGAGAGCAGGAGATAGCGAGTTCTAAAAGAGTGTTGGGTCGTCGAAGGTGGGGGAGGACAGGAAGAAGCTAGAAGGGAACCGAAAGAATAGCCACATAGTAGTAGATCGACTTGAGTCGGGGAAGTCTGTGCCGGAGAATCGATCGAGGAAAGGAGAGGAAGAACGATGGAATGGAGAATCGTTTTAAAGTCTTCAACTTCGTTCGAGGCCCTGCAATGACATGAAACATACATGAGTTTAGGCTTCCTTGATACAGCTACGTTCACAAAGAAGTGCACTCACGTCCAACTAGCGCTACCTTCGCTTTCTCCGCTCCCACGACAGTCGAAACGCACGACTTGATACCCTTCTTCGCAGAGGTTTTTCGACAGAGCCACGACCATATGATCATCTTTACTACCTCCTAATCTACCCCAAGGGTGAGCGACAATCGCCAACTTGTGGACTGGAGGAGGAGAAGCTTGAGCGAGTGGGGAGTGGAGAACGTAAGAGAGGTTTGTACCGTCCGCGAGTGTATGAGTCGCTTTCTTTATTCGTCCAGTGGGATCTTCCATGCTGTATGAGTCGATTTGAGAGTCAAAAGAGCAAAGGTTAGAGCGTGAACAAAGTCATCAAACAATCATCCCTTTCTCGCTCTAACTTCTCACTTGACGACTCTCAAATACCTCGATAGCCTGGGAAAGATGAGATTGGGACCGACAAGAACCTCGACAGCCCTCTTGCTTGCTTCTTCAGCAGCTCTTGCCTTCGCCCAATCTCAACCTCCACCGATCCTCGTTTTCTCGAACACTGCAGGTTACAGGCATGATTCGATTCCTACAGCTATCACAGCTTTACAAGATATAGCAGACCGAACCTCGCTGTACGATCCGACGTTTTCAGAAGACGAAAATTTGTTCACCTCGGAGGGATTGCAAAACTACAAGGCGATTGTGTTTTTGTCCAATTCGGATCAGGTTTTAACCAGTGATGGAGAGACAGCTTTCGCGGAGTGGTTGACTGGTGGGGGAAGCCTCGTCGGATTGCATGCTGCGACGGGTAATTTGACAATAAATTCTTTCGTTTTTCCGTTTTCTCGCGACAAGGGTTAACTGACATCGAGTCGCTCTTGACAGCATGCTTGTTCAACGATACTACATTCGGTACAGCGATGGGTAGCTGGTTCAATAGACATCCTACGAGTGAGTTTTGTCGCTTCGTTTCCGATTTACAAATCGGTTTGAGCTTGGAACTGACCTAGTCAACTTTTGCTCCTTCACTACATTCAGTACAGAATGCTGTGAGAGCAACGTGGCAGTAGATCACATGTTTTACGCTGAACTGATCCTACTACACGACTTGGACAGACTTTTACGAAACTTGTTCAACACGAGACGATCGACATGCTACCAGATCGTTACAAGTGAGCGACCTGTCTCTCGCTTCTTATATTCTAGATTCGACTCGTAAGCTGACACACTTGCTCAATGACAAACGTTCAGCACTTTCGAAGAGGTTTACTCGTTCCGAACCGATCCACGTTCAGTTAACGCTACCGTCCTGCTCACTGTCGATCCTGATTCTTATCAGGACGCTGAAAAACCCACTCCTGAGGGCGTCGACGCTCCGTATTATCAGGGCTCTCCTCATCCGATCGCTTGGTACAGAGAAGGAGGAATGAACGTCGATTTGTCAAATGGTACTGTTCCGGCTGATCAAGCTCAGCGAATGAATGGTAGGATGTGGATGACAAGTTTGGGACACACCAACGAGAGTGAGTGACCTCTACATACTACCAATGAGTGCGTGAACGAGGACTAACAGTATACTATCACTTGTTCGAATCAGCTTGGCAAAGTCAAGTTCACCTTGCTCACGTCGAAGCAGGGTAAGCTTCTCCTCAGACTCGCTTAGATGTCCTTGTATGACTGACAGTCTCGCCTCTGTCTGACTTTAGACTTCGATGGGCTTTAGCAGATTTCAGGTAGCGAAAACTTTCCCCTCTCTCATCATTTTCGGAAAGTTTGCTCATTCAGCTCGCACCGTTCTTTCTCTGAATAGCTCGACAAACTCATCGACATCGTCAAGCTCGAACCCGCGCAGTGGAAGCCCTCGCACCTCATCCCCTTCGTCTACTTCGTCGTCTTCTCAACCTTCTTCGACGAGTTCGTCGAACTCGGCTTTGACAAATCGTCGCCTATCAAGCTTCTCATCTTTACTCTTATCGACAGGGTTGTACTCACTCTTCATGTGAATTTGCATCGGTCACTTCGAGGAATGTAGAACTTTCGAACGTTGAGCGAAAAATCCAATGTATCGCGGTCTCGTCTCGACGTGTCTTCCTCTCAGCGAGCGTTCTTCTGGACCCCTCTTTGGTTGTACGAGTTGCGTTGGAACTGTACAAGGCTGCAGAGATCGGAATCAGAACCCTAGAGAGTGTGTGAAGAGAGGAATCGACGCGCACAAACCCTTTTCTGACAAAACAAAGAAAATTTTAAAGTCTTGGAGATTCGATGGAAATCCTTCCCCTTCTCCTCTCTCTCTCCTTCCTTCCTCTCATCTCCTTCCATCTCGCTTTCCGCTCCTACTCTCCACTCTCCTCTCTCTCTCTCTCTCTCCTCTACTACAACAGTCTTCTAGCTTGAGGTGAGTTTGATCTCTGTCGCGTTCTTTCTTCCTCTCACCAGTATCTAACTGGTTGCCTCCCTGTCTAGCCGGACTCATCAAGACTTCTCTCCCTCTTCCAAGTTACTCTCTAGCACTCCCCACTCCTTTACGACCTCACGACTTTCAAAAACAAACATGCACGCTTCTCTGGTTTCTCTCCTCGCGGCTCTCTCGCTCGCTTCCACCACCCTCGCTACCTCTCACTACTCTCACGGTATCCGTTCAGTCCCTCATCACGGCGTAGAACTCCTCAAAGCTCGAACTCTCGGAACGCGTGGAAAGGGAGGTCCTAACCGATTGAACAAGAGAGGCAACGGTGAAGCAGTCTTGAAGTGTACTAGTTCGAAGACTTTCCAACTATGTGACGGAGACAGGTGTACCGATATGGGATCGGTAGCTGGTACGTTTTCTTTTTTTTTTCTCCCCTTCACGTGAATTCGGTGAGACGCGTTTCTGACAGTTCTTCGTAATCACGCTCGTTCAGCTGGTACTATGTGCAAGGACGGAGCAATCACTTGGGATACGACTGGTGAAGCGTCTCCCGAAGATTCATCTTCAGCTTCATCTTCCATCGCCGAATTCGTTTCCTCGAAAATCGAATCTGTCGAATCTTCCTCCTCTTCGGTCGCTGCCGTCGCTTCCTCTTCATCTGTATCTGCCGCCGAGGCTCTCGTCACCATCAAACAAAACGCCGTTCAAACTGCAACCAAGGCCTTCTCTTCCCCTTCTTTCACTACTCCTGGACCTTCCGCAACTCCCTCCTCTTCCTCCAACGACGACAACGAGGATGAAGGAGATTGGGAATGCGAGGCTGAAGATGGTGAAGAATCCTCCACGACTTCCTCGGCTCCCGTTCAAACTTCAGTCGCTCCTCAACTCGCAGTCAAACCCAAAACTACCACTACTACTCAAGCTCCTTCCTCCTCCGCGGCAGTTCCCGTCGTTTCAGCTTCTGTCTCTGTAGGAACTGGATCTGGTGACTGGATCACTGGTGGAAAAGCAACTGTTCGTTATTTTCTCTCTCTCCTCTCTTTCATCTCTTTGATTCGAGACTGACTCTTCCGACGTGTCCGTTGACAGTTCTTCTACCAAGAAGGAGGTTACGGGGCTTGCGGAAAGATTCACGAAGATAGCGGTTTCGGTGTAGCTCTCGCCCTCGCTCGATACGGTACTTCTTCGAACAACAACCCTGATTGCGGCAAGACTGTACTCATCAAGAACAATGCCAATGGCAAAACTGTCGAAGCTCAAGTTTGGGATGCTTGCCCTGTGAGTCTCACTCTCTTTCTCTCTCTCTAGTCTCGAGATGAACGGTTTGCTCACTCTTCTTACTGTGTTTTCCTTTTTTCAGGGTTGCGCAAACTACAACTCGCTCGATCTCTCTGTCGCTGCTTTCGACGCTATCGGTGAACAAGCTACCGGTGTCCTAGAGTGAGTTTCATTCTCTCGTCTCGTTTTAAGTCATAAGAGACTGACTTCTTCTTTTTCTTCTCTCTTAGCATCTCCTGGCAATGGGTTTAAACCACTCTCCTCCCGGCCCTCTCTTTTCTTCTCTACGTCGATCGTGGACGCACTCTCTCTCTCTCTCTCTCGCTGGTTCTAGTCGCTGTGCGGCTACTTCGCAATTTGTCTCCAAAGGGTTTACATCAGCAGTTTCATTCCCTCGCAAATCACCTGGATCTCTTTCTTATCTTTCTTAGCAGTACCTTCTTCCCTTATCTTCTTCCTGTCCTCGTCACTCGAAGATCTGACTCGCTAGTCGAGACATTCCTAGAGTTGGCTTGAGGCTCTTTCTTCAATTCTTACGAACACTTGTAGCTTATACTTTGAAATTTTCCTTCTTACCTCGGATCTCTCTGGCCCGTTCTGACACAGTGAGAAAGGAGTACACGTAGATGGACTCGCTGACCCAAAAATTAGGTGACTTTCGAAGTGGGAAGATTGCTTGACGTGAAAATTCTCGGATCTACAGAATCCGTCTACGGGCGAACCGAGCACTCACAGAGGCCTCTGCATTTAACGCCAAGCTATATCCTCGTTTGGATTCCAAGGTAGAAGGAACGTGCAAACAGGAGGAAGCTTGTCCGTGCATGAAAACTTCACGCTGTTCTTCCTTCTCCCATTCGTCACTCCTCGCGAGATGAGTGGATATCGATCGCAAGAGCACCGAGGGCTACAGGACTTCCACAGTGCCCAAAACTCAGTACGTAAACTAATCGGCGACCACCAAGCCACTCTTAAATGGCTCAAGGACGATGACCTTCGCCAGGCTCGGATCAATAACGAACATGAGGAGAGGACCATGGTAAGGATCGAACAAAAATACCTCGATTGGCGTGTCGGTTACGATCTACTGGGCCTCTTGCTTGAAGGAATGGAAGAACAGGATCGATGCGAGATGGATTTGGGTTACTCAGCGATCGTGGTCACTTTGAATCCGAGCGTATCGAAAAGCGGTCGTTCATTTGTGAGTGCACCTAAGCTCAGTTCTTATCGGTACCGCCACTCAAATTTGGACGACACAGCTCAGCGCGTTGTTCGACCACAAGACATCCGAAGTCCTCCCTTCTTTCAATCACTGTCTCGCAAGATGGAAAAGTGTTTCGACGCTCGTTCATCAGGTGCAGATTTGGTTCCCGGAACACGCCTATCTCGCTCGAATCTTCTCACACGGTCATGGCCACGTCCAAGACAGCGTCACAATGGCAAAATGGGAGGAACCAATCCCGGGTCTCTTTCCTCCTTCTACTACAAGCCGCGAAATTTCTACGGTATCGAAACGTCGTTGGACGTTACTTTACTCTACACTTTTGAGTACCTGGAGTGCGAGTAACCAAGGCTGGCCGATGCCATCAGCAGTGTTGGCCGCTATCCGAGCTTTCGACGACAACTCACAAACGGTAGAATATCTCCCCTTTCCGGTCGATACCGCAAAGTGTCTGTGCTGACCTTCTTTGTCGCACTCTACAGTACCTTCACGACGGGAACGGCTCTACGCAGATGGGACTTCAGTATATAGCCTCCGATCGACGAGATCTTTGTCCTCCCGGCTGGTGGTGATCGCTCTCTCACCGGCCAGCTACTTCTTTCTGACTTCTCGTAGATCCTTCCGTTGTAGAGATTCTTCCAGTTTGACTGCTCTTTCTCTTTGATCTCTTATCTCTTGCATGATCATCTTGTCGAAATCCCATTTTTCGTTGTTATCCACTCCTTCTGCTACGAAGATAGTGATTGTGAGACGACTCGTCAAAAGTGAGAGTCGTGGAAGGTGAGCACGAGAACGCAAGGCGTCGAAGGAGAGCTGACAGAGCACAACCGGAAAGATTCGGATATTTGCAAATTTGACAAGTTTTGTACTGTACTTTATACTTGAAGGTCGAATGCGAGAACATCTACAGTAACGAAGAGTCAATACGTGTCATCACTGGGAAAGGAGAAGAGCTCGACTGGATCTCGCGAACGGAGATCGAGAAAATCTGGCTCTTCGCGAATTCAATCTGAGCTTACCGGTAGTGAAAGGACCAGTCTTCTCTTTGTACCTGAATATAGAATGAGAGACGATGTTCCAGCGTCTTGAAAGGTAAGTAAACGGATCTTGCGAAACGACTTCTCGGTGAAAGAATCGAAGCGGAACAGAGAGAAACTCACTGAACGTGGACCGGATGATCAGCATACAGCTTCAATGCCTCTTCGTCTTCCAATTCAGCGTAAAGCACTATCGAGCGCACGGATGATGAGCGGAAGTTCAAACGAGCCGAGAGGGAGAGGGAAGAGGCTCACTTTGATCCCATCCCTGAGTTCTCCATTTTGTGCTCTCTAGAGGAGGTCCAACTTCACATCGTACAAGTCCAGGAATCTTACCTGAGGGAGGGAGAGGATTGATTCGAGTCGAGAGATCAAGACGATGAAAGTTGAGTCAGCTGCCGAATCGGCGCTCTATTGGTGGTATACTGGGCCAGGTGGGCTCTCTTAGTAGCTCAGTATAGTACGTGGAGAGACTCACCAACCATGGCTTGACCAGTAGCTGAGATATCGGCATTCCAATCTGAAGGTTGTTGACCGTTGAGTTTCGTGAGGACAATGTGAATGATAGTCATATCCGACTGTTCTGTGAGTGAGTAGTTGGAAGGTAGTGAGAAGCAGAAGAGAGGAGAAAAGAGAGAGAGCTCGGAGGTGAGATTTCGACTGAACGGCTCAAAGTGGGGAGTTTCGCTATCTCCTCTAGAGGTGTCTGTAGGCAATTCTTTTGCTTCTGTAGTTTTGTGATGCTCTTGGAGAACGCAAAGCCAGACATCGAACTGAGAGGAACTGCAAAATTTCGATTTCTTTACAAAACTTGAACGAGAACGAACGGGAATCTGAACAACCTGGAGAACTAAAGTGGAAATGGTGAAGAGGAAGATAGAGACGCCGATAGGAGTAGACATCGGACGAGAGGGGATAAGTACGAGAGGGAGAAGGTGAAAGACGGGGCGGGAGAGGATCTGAGTATTGACGACGACGAGTCTTTGTCCGTTTACTGTTCGTTGACGAAGATGGCGGCCGCTCCCATACGTATATTGGCACAATGATAGTATACCGAAGTCGAGGTTCACGGAGGAGCAAGGGGAAAGAAGGGAAAAAGGGAAAACAAAAAAATCGTTCGGTGTCAGTAAAGTTTTTCGACGATGATGAAGAGGATCGCGGGATTCTCTTATCTGAACCGATGCACATGCTCGATCCAATGACCCTAGCACCACTGCGCTTAGCTTCTGCGAGGGCAGTAGCGATTTGGCGAGCTCCGGTAGCCTATAAAAAGAAAAAAGAAAGTCAAAGTCAGTTTTTTATCTCGATTGCAACGCTTCTACCCCACAAACACTCATGGAGACACAGTAGAGAGATAGTACTCACTCCGAGAGGGTGACCGAGAGCGATAGCACCACCGTTGGGGTTGACTTTCGAGTAATCGAGTCCGAGGGTATCGACACTCATGACAGCTTGAGAAGCGAAAGCTACACACCGAGTACAAATAATGTCAGCACACGCAAGACGACACGGAACGACAGCAATTTGAGCTCACCCTCGTTGATCTCCCAAAGGTCGACATCATCTTTCGAGATTCCAACCTTCTTGAGTACCTTGGGGATAGCGAAAGCAGGTCCGATACCCATGACCTTGGGCTCTACACCAGCGGTAACGCAGCAAGCCCATTTAGCGAGGATGGGGAGACCGAGTTCCTTGGCCTTTGAACGACGAGTGAGGAGAACGGCAGCAGCTCCATCAGAGACCTAAGCAAGACTACCACGTCAGTAAGCCGTTCAATCAGAGACAACCCACGAGAGAGACTCACTTGAGAAGCGTTACCAGCGTGAGTCGAACCAGTTTTAGAGAAAACGGGTTTCAATTTACCCAAACTCTCTTTAGTAACTCCTTCACGGATACCATCATCTTCCGAAACGGTGATTTCATGTTCTTCACCAGATTTAGGATCGACAATCTTAGTCTTGACGGGAACGATTTCAGATTGGAATTTACCGGCTTTTTGTGCGGCGGCAGCTTTTTGGAAAGATTTAGCGGCGAAAGCGTCTTGAGCATCTCGAGTTACTTTGTATTCGGCGGCGACGTTCTCACCTGGAAAGCGAGAGAGAGACAGGACGAATCAGTCGCGAGCGAACGAATTTTTTTTAAAAAGAGAGGACTCACTGGTGATACCCATAGGAAGGAGACAATCGGCAGCTTGTTGGTTCTCGAGAACCGATTCAGAGAACTAGATAAATATACAGCGAGAGAGAATAAGTTTCCTCTGGTCGGTGAAAATGAAACGGGGAAAGTCAAATTGTAGCTCACCTTTTCGGGCATGACACCAGCTCCGTAACCCATCGTCATACTTTCTACACCGGCACCGATTCCGACATCGATTTGACCAGCAGCGATTTGAAGAGCAATGTGGTTAACGGCGACTAAACCTGAAGAACATTGACGGTTGAGAGTAGCGATTGAAGAAGTTGAAGGGAAACCAGCTGAGCGAGAGCGATGCACGACAAGAAGAGTGGTCAATCACCATTGTAAATACTAGAACGTAGAAGTAGAAGTAAGTGAACCCCCCTTACCAGCTAATTGAGCCATCCTAGCAACGGTAGCACCACCTCCGGGAGGTAAAACGTTTCCAACTTGAATCTCTTCTACCAAGTTTTTATCGATTCCAGATCTCTCTACGACACCTTTGAAAACTGCTACCAATAAATCTTCGGGACAAGTGTCTTTCAATCCACCTTTCTTTGCTCGGGTAATCGGAGTTCGAACGGCGGCACAGATGACAACGTCGTCAGGGTTTTGCGAAGTCAAAGCATCTTTGCCTTGAGCGGTCAAGTGAGAGATGAGACCGGTGAGACGATCTTTGGCGGCGGATGCGTAAGAACTGAAAGAGAGAGTGGAGATGACGAGGCGAGTTAGTTTCCCAGACAACTGAGCATGCTTTAGAGGGAGGGCGAGACACTTACGCCATTGTGTACTGTATGAGAGGTTTCGGAAGTTGTTGTAGTGTGTGAAGGGTGAAGAGAGAGAAAGAGGGATTCGTAATTTCAACGAAAAGAGGGATCCGCTTTCTTCGGCGTTCAACCTCCCCGGCACTCTCTCTCGCTTGGCGAAAAAACTCTCTTCTAGGAGAAACGGGTAAACGGCCGGGATTACTAAGCGAAAAAAAGAAACTGAATAAAACTCAAAGTGGGAGAACAGAAGAGAAAAGCAACAATATAACAAAGCTCAGAAAACAAAACTAAGTCGTTTTTTTACAACTCGATATCAACCAAAGATTTATCTCCTCCTTCCTCCGCATCTTCACCGTCCACCTCCTTTTCGTTTCCGTCATCTACTGCTGCACTGTCTTCTTCAATATCCTCGAAAGCGTCATCTAAATCTACAGATTCTTGAGTTTCAGATTTAGGAGTTTCAGTTCCCTTTTCCTTTGTTGCCTCTTCCTCATTCAGCTCGTCATTCTCCTCCTCCTCCTTTTCCTCCTTCTCGAGTTCTTCTTTGACTTGTGGATCCAATTCATGAGCAGATTCAGATTCAGTTGAAACTATTTGTGCTTCTTGAGGTACTCCCGAACTAGGTTTCTCTCCTCCTTCTTCTTCCTTCTTCTCCTCTTCCTGCTCGGAGACGGCTTCTCCTCCTTGTAGCTGTCGAGTTGGTTCCTCCTCCTCCTCTCTTTCAACTTTAGAAACCGATTCTTCTCCTTCTCCCTTGACCTCTTGTGGCTCCTCCTCCTCCTCCTCTTCACTCTTGTCTCCCTCCTTGATAGATGATGATCTATTATTATTAATTTCTTCACTATCTTTTTCAATTTCCTTTTCGGACTCAAAGATTCCACCATCATCAACAACTTGTTCAGCTTGAGTTTCAGTTTCGGTTTGAGTTTGAGATTGAGATTGAGAAGTAGCAGTCGTTGTAGTACTTTGTTCTCCTAAGTCCCTAGTTTGTTCCTCTGGAGGTCCTTCTACGTTCTCTTCCAATTCTACTGCTGACCTTTGATGATGATGATTCGCCGTAGTAGTACTTTCTGGTGGTACGATCGATTGTTCTTCTTCCTCCTGAGATTCAGGGATCTCTTCCGGTCTTACAACAACCTCCTTCGATGGAATAGTACCAGTAGTCGAGGTGGAAGTGATTTGTCTAGGTGAAGAAGAGGAGGTCTGAGAGGTCTGAGATGGAGAAGAAACTAGTTGAGCAGACGATAATGATGCTGCATGATTCGTTTGACCTAGGTAGAAGGCAGAGATTGGTACCATTTTCGAAGAACGATTACAAGATAATAACCATTCAGGAGATACGACCGGCTAAAAGTATACCACTCCGAGGAGGAGTCAGTCAGTCTTTCAAGAAGAAAAGTAAAGAGAAAGAGAGAGAGAGACACGCTTACGATAGATAATTGTATAGCTTTTTGATATTCAATTCCAGGATTTTTACTAGAAGTACTAACGAAATGAGTAGTATCGATTTGAATCCTTTCATCAAATTTACCTCCCATTTCCTTGATCGCACTTTTAGCTTGTTCAAACAATTCAATAGGTTCTACAGTACCGAAACAAACTGAAATCCCAGAAGTGTTGTCAATCGTGTGAGTTTTAGTTTTAACGGGTTGGGAAGTAAAGGTTCCAGCAGTAGTTTTCAAAACTAAATGGAAAGAGTAATCCGTATCTAATTGTAAACCTGATAATTTTGTGGAAGTGTTTGTCAAAGGTGAAGGAATAGTAGTCAACCTTTGACCGTTTCTATAAATTGATAAACTAATCAAACTACTAGAAGCTAATTCTAAATTATCCCATTCCAAAGTGACAGAAGTTTGAGTAGTGTTTCTAATTTTCAATCGAGGAGGTTGAGGTTCAAAAGTTCCGTAGAGTTGAGAAATTTCTTTTTGTAAATCCCAAAACTCTTTAGCGGCTGAACGTTCAGCTTGGAAATTCCTGGTGCAGGCAATGTTGACGATTGAACCGGGACCTACTCCAGAAGGTAACAGGAGGGAAGGGAATTCGATCAAGTGAACAGAATCGGAAATGAGAACGGCGATTCCAGCTGAATGAAACGAGGAGAGACGTCGAAGAGGGGGGGAGATGGGGAGGAGTTAGCTCTCAACAATCGTACTCAGGAGGAGTCGAGTGGGTTCAAACTGACCATCGATCTTTCCGATTACGAATTTCTGAGTACCTGCAGTTGCTTGTTCATATGGCTACAAGAGAGAGGAAAGAGAAAAGAGATGTGAATCAACACGCAATCTCATTGATCATAGAGAGCGAGAGAGAGAGAGGGACTCACTTGAGTACTACTAGATGCTCTAGAAGATTGACCGAACGACCTGTTCAAGTGACTCGTTGTAGTAGACATTCTGGCTAGTCCAGACAGAGTGACACCGACAAGAGAGATGAACTTTCCCCTCTTTCTTTCCCTCTTGTCTCTTTCTCACAACTCGACTTGATGACTTCAACTAGTTCAGCTTATCAATTATTGAACCCTTCAGTACCTGGTGGACCTGATAAACGTAAAGTTGCCTACTTCTATGATGGTTAGTTCTTCTCCCCTCTCTCTCTCTCTCTCTCTTTCTCTTCTCCCTTGTCCCTTACTCGCTCACTCTGTCTGTCTGTGTGTGGCGTGTTAGATGATGTTGGAGCATACGCGTTCAATTTGGTTCACCCGATGAAACCTCACCGAATCAAGATGGCCCACAATTTAATCTTGAATTACGGTTTAGACAAACACTTGGACGTGTTGAAACCTGACCGTTGTTCGAAACACGAGATGACTAGGTTTCACACCGACGAGTACATTGATTTCTTAGCTAGAGTTACTCCTGAAACTTTTGATGAATTAACTGGTCAAGGTACTAGGTTCCTAGTTGGAGAAGATTGTCCACCTTTCGAGGGGTTGTTTGAATTCTGTTCAATCAGTGCTGGAGGTTCTTTATCCGCTGCCAAAAGGCTGATAGATTCTAAAGCAGATATAGCAGTCAATTGGGCAGGGGGTTTACACCATGCTAAGAAAAGGGAAGCTTCAGGGTTCTGTTACATCAACGATATAGTTTTAGCCATTCTAGAACTGTTGAGGTATCACCAAAGAGTCTTGTACATAGATATAGACGTTCACCACGGAGATGGAGTCGAAGAAGCTTTCTACACTACCGATAGAGTCATGACTGCAAGTTTTCACAAGTATGGGGATTTCTTTCCAGGTACGGGTGCGTTGGGAGACAAAGGGAAAGGGAAAGGGAAAGGTTACGCAGTAAATTTCCCTTTCAAAGATGGGATAGACGATGACAATTACGGTAGGGTGTTCAGACCGGTGATGCAAGCGATCATGGATTGGTACAGACCCGGTGCAGTGATTTTACAATGTGGTGCAGATTCTTTAGCTTCCGACAAATTGGGGTCTTTCAACTTGTCTATGCAAGGTCACGCGAGTTGTGTAAGTTTTATGAGAACTTTTAACGTACCTTTGATCATTCTAGGTGGAGGAGGGTACACGATCAGAAACGTTGCTAGAACTTGGGCGTACGAAACTGGTTTAGCTTGTGGGATGGAAATGTCTAAAGAGATGCCGTTCAATGAATATTTCGATTATTTCGGTCCAGAGTTTAAATTGGAAGTTAAAGAGAACAACATGGACAATTCAAACTCTAGAGAATATTTGGAAAAAACTACGTGAGTCTTTCTTTCTATCTCCTTTCCCGCAAATAAAAAGAAGGGGGAACTGATATTTGAGGAGGAGAAATCGTCACAGTGCCGAGATTATAGATTCTTTGAGAAATTTACCTTTTGCACCTTCTGCACAAATGCAACCGGTACCTTACGATTTAGAAGATGATGAAGGTGATTCAGATTCAGATCTAGACGTTAGAATATCTGGTAAATCATTATCCTCTCTCTCTCTCTCTTCTTTCTTTCAAAGAGCTAAACCCCCTCTGTCCCCTTTTTTTTTTCTCCATCGTTCTTGTTTATCGTATTATCTAGAACGTATTCGACAAACTCATAGACCTTCAACAACAAATAATAATAATCAAGGAGGAGAAGATGGATTGAGTTCAGGAGATGAATCTCCATTGTCTAGACAAAACCGTCGATTGAAAAACTCTCAAAACTATATTCATTCTTTCAGTGCATCTAGGTTGGAAGCTAGGAGGGAAAGGTTGGAAAGAGCTGCGAAAATGGCAGAATTGGATCAAATCGATTGTTCAACAACAACAACAACAGGTGGAAATAATGATGAAGATGATTATTATGGAGGCATAGGAGGAATTAACGAGGTTGTTGATAAGAGTGAGAGGAGAAGGAAGAGAACTTTTTTTAGAAATCCTTCTTCCTTGTCATTGAATTCGAAAATTAGTAGATTAGGAGGAGGAGGTCGACCAGGTGGGTTTGGAATGTTAGGAGGACCAGATCCAAGATTAGATTTATTGGGATTAGCAGAGAGTGGGGAATACTATGATGGACCTGGGAAAGAGATGGTTGCAAAAGAATGGAGTGATGCTTCCTAGAGAATTGTACAAGGAGTTTTTTTCGTTAGTTTTTTTGATCTGATTTTGTTTTGTGTTCCGTTTAGAATCGTTATCTAACTCTCTCTCTCTCGTTCTCTGTTGTTTTCGATTAATATCTCTCCATGCCTTTACCAATCATCGATCCCTTCTCGCTTTACCTTTCTCGAGTCTACGAGAGAGAACCAAGTTCAGCTCGTTCAATCGCATCTTTGCTGAGCTGGAGATTCAGCGAGAAGCTGCGCAGTACAGTAGTTTACGACATCTGAGGAAAGAGTAACGATTCATGCTTTGTGCGTGAGATTCAACTCTCCGACACAGTACGTGAACTATGCGTATCAAACAAGTGATCAAAGACCGTAGAACCAATAGTCTCTAGAATGTTCGAATTGCAGGTCAAAGTCGGAGTTACCTACCTGAAGCGCAAGTTCACGTACCGTGCCTTGACACCGAATTTGAGTTCGAGTGTGAGGTTCGTGCTCGTAAAAACCGAGCTGCTCGAAAATCGATCTCAGCTCATCGGTAAATTTTTGTGCACAGATAATTTTTTTTGGATGACCCTCAAGCAGACTAGATGGAGGGAGAGAAAAACAATTGTAGTGTGTTGTTCTTTTGAAGGACCAAAATAGATTCCTTTCCTGAGAACCTAGTAAGATTACAACATTGACTAGTGATGGGGAAAAGAAAGGTTGCGAAGAAACGACGACGGAAAAGAAATAGCTCGTATGGGAGAAAGGGGGGGCGAAGAGCGAGGTATTTTGGTGAGAAGAGAAGGGTAAAGATTTGGAGAAAGAGAGACAGAGAGAGAGAGTAAAAAGTATCCTTAGAAACGAGGTTTCCTTGATCTTGCAGTATACCTATCAAACGAAAAAGAGAGAGAGGTTTTGGGTGATAAGCTTTTGGGAAAGAGGAGAAAGGAAAGAAACATACTTTGAATCTCTAGGTACATCAGCTTTCCCTCTACTCCTGTACAATTCTTTCTTCCTTTTAACCCATTCAGTAGTACCTTTATCTCCAGGTTTCTTTCCTTTACCACCTCGTTTCCTATGTTTCTCCATTGATGCCCTCTGTCTCTCGTAAGCTACTTTCGACCTTTGTTCGTGTTCGTCTGTTAGACCTTGAGGTATAGCGATCGGTTGAGGTTTACCACCTACTACTGGTTGACCTGCGAAAAGGATCAAATAGAACTTTTTCCTAACGAAAGAGAGAGAGAGATACACAGAAGAGAGGAGTAAGCGATACGGTTTCTCCTTACGGAAGAAGAGAAGAGGGTGCTCAAAGGGCGAAAAGAGAGAGAGAGAGAGAGGAGAAACCTACTTCTTTGAAGAATTAGGCTGCGAGCGAGTTAAAGGAGAAATCAGTCTTCTCATCTCAAGGACGATCTCTCAAAAAAAGGAACTGAAAAAGAAAAAAACTCACGTAATCTACACATAAACCACCACCGAATCCAGCTTTCGTAGCTTGACTCATAATGAACCTAACTTGTTCGTCCCCTTCTGGATAAAATTGAAACACTGCTCTAGAACCTTTCCTCAGAGAACCAAACAAATCCGTAAAGAACCTCAACAACCTAGCAGCAGGTGAATGACTTGTCGAATCAGCGTTACATAACCATTGGAGAACTGATACCCTAATCCGCAGAAAACATAAATATTTGGATTAGCTTTCTCTGGTCTTTTTTCGTTTTCGAGGAGAATGAAAGGGAGGGTTCTCTTACGAGATTGCACCATCGAAAGAACCAGGTCTGAAAGGTATACCTTGACCAATATCTGCCAACATTAAATCACCTTCTACTTCCCTCTCCAATGCAACCTCTAAAAGAAATAAAAAAACCCAAAAAATCAGCTCGGGAGGATGGGGAAGGAAGTGAAGTTTTAGCTTACCTAACATACCGCCTGAAACATCCATTCCGACCCATTCGTGACCTTCTTCAGTCAAGATTTCACCACTCAATCCTGAACCTGCTCCGATATCTAACAAGAAACTTGGTCTAGACAACACTACTTCTTCTTCTTCATCTTCTTCTTCCATGCTGTTACTACTACTACTAGCTGGTCTAAGTTTATTCTCTCGATATGTTCGTCAGCTCAGGGAGTAGAGAGCGGGAGAGAGGAGAGAGAGAGACGAACAGATCTAAAAGTTCTAAACAACGATAAGTCATTTCTGCTTGAATCGATTGTACTCGAGTGTTACTGGTATATTTTTGTGCTTCTCCTGCATTGTAGAACTAATTCGCCGTGAAGAGAGAGAGACAGAGAGAGAGAGTTAAGGACTCTAAAGTGGAGGAAGAATGAGAGAGAGAGGAGAGAGAGACTTACTACTTCTGGAGGAGCGATATGCTCAGGTCTGTTACCTGACATGATTGAGTTTGGGATAGCGAGATTTCGGGAGGAGACAAGTCGGTCGGCGCGACACGGCTTGATCAAAAAAACGATTGAAAAAAGGTTGGTTCTTCCACAACCAAACTACCAGACTTCCGACTTTCATATAGCTCACAGAGGGGCTCGACTGTAAACCTCTCAAGCAGGAACTCTGGCAGTATGGCTACTCCTTCCTCAAGTTCTTTGAGGTTGACCTCAACTTCTTCATCTTCATCTCCAACTCCATCTGAATTCATTCAATTCACTGCAACTATGAGGTTACCTATCCCACCAGTATTCAGTACCAGCTCGAACGGTAACCTCTCAGGAGGAGGAATAGCAGGGAACGATTCAAACGAGGGAGATGGTGGAATGGAAGGAGTTAAAGAAGTTCTAGCAGGTTGGGTAATGAGGTATCTACCTCCTTTGAAAGCAGTAGTACTCTCTTTCGATCAAAATCCTAGGTTTTTACATCCAGAGGCATTGTTTGAAACTCAAGCTTGTCCTTTCGAAACTCATGGTTCACTTCCTTCAACGACAACAACGACCACGATGAACGGCAAGGGAACAAGTACAGGTTCAGATGAAGAAGAGCGATTGAAATTGGAAAGAGGAGAACTAGTCAAATTGAAAACTTTACCAATGATTGATGGTTCAGGTTTCACTTTGGCAAACGTAGAATGGAAAGGTTTAGGTTGGAGACCTCAAGTCGGTATGAAATTAGGTGAGAGCACTCATATCTCTTACTATATCTCACAGAGAGAAGGAAAAAAGAGCTAATTTCCAAGAAGAATTCGTAAATAAATAGTCGGTACTCCAACTCTATCAACTTCATCTCACGTTTCATTGTTACTTCACAACCTATTCAACGCATCTATTCCTTCCAGTCATATCCCTCTGGATAAATACGAGTTCGATCCAGATTGTCGAGTACCTTCAATCGTTTTAGAGAGACGTCAACAATCGAAGCCCGTAAAATCTGTAACTCAAGATTTGGAATCAGCTGCCAAGAAAGCAAGGAGGGAAGCTTTAGGTATCGAAGGGGACGATCAAGATGAAGACAGTGATGACGAAGATGAAGAGAAACCTACAGAGCAGGAAGAAGAGGAAGAAGAAGAAGAATTCGAGGAACAAGGTTGGTGGGTAGATAAACAAACTAGACAACCTTTGGGAGGTCAACAAGGTAGAATAGAATTCACTCTAGTAGCGTAAGTTTTTCCCTTCTCTGTTTTTCCGAGAGAGGGCAAGAGTGTTGTTTTCTCATCTCATCGAATTTAACCCTTTTTTTCTGCAAAATAAAACAGGTTATCAACTTCAAACTCTTTATTATCTTGTACCGGTTCACTCTTATCAGATCCTTTCACTCCTTCAGCACTAGCGTCTCTCTCAGACCCTTCTTCCTCCATATCTTCTTCCAACAACAAAACAGATTCTTCTTCCTTGGCACTCTTACAAGCTCAAACGATTCGTTCAGGTCATACTCAAAACAACGACGACTCGTCATCATCTAGTGGTGATTCATCAGACTCATCAGATTCGGAAGGAGAAGGAGAAGCAGTCAGTGGAGACGATGACGATGGAGTTGGAACTGGAATCCCTTTACATCAAGGAGCTCCTTCAAAATCTGAAAACCCTATGAAATCCGACAGCGAAGACGAAAGTAGTAGTAGTAGTGGAAGTGACGACGGTAGTGAATCTAGTAGAAGCCCTTCACCTGAACCAGTACCGATTAAAAAAGGGAAAAAGACTAAAGCGGAAAAGAAAGGGAAACCTCCTAAAGTTGGAACTTCGAACATTGAAACCGAAGTAGTAGTAGAGGAAGAAGTGGCGAAGAAGGATAGTGCGAAGAAGAAGGAGAAAAAACGGAAAGAGGTTGGAAGTCCGGAAAAGGGTTCAGAGAGGAAGAGTAAGAAATCTAGGAAAGAGTAACGAGTCTTTTCTGCGTTTTTAGATATCTATCGTAATTATCAGGAGCGACTCTCGATGAGTCCCTTGCACATTCAGGGTTCGGACGAGACTCTAGTGGCCATGTGCAGAGAAAAAATAGGAGTTGAGAAGAGTTGTTTCGCCAGGATTCAGTCTGTTTTGAGCCCTCATCGTGCCACAGCAGGCGAGATCATGCTCTGACGACTTCCGGCGACGGTCGAAGATGTCAAACCAGGTTGCGCTTCATGGCAAGAAGAGGTCCGCTTGGAGCCTGACAATCTCGGGTGAGCTATCTGAGTCCTTTCAAAGGTACAAATCGGCGAGCAGGCGAGGAAAACTGCTGTTTACTACTTCTCAGCGCGGCAAAGTACTTTCGACACTCTCGCAGAACGAGAAAGGAGACGAGAAAGCTTTTGTTCTGATTTCGTCGAAAATGATAGATACTTCTTTTTGTAACACTGATAAGCCTTATTTTTTCCTACTGAAATACTACACGAGAGAAACTTTGAGAGACTTTTGGAAGAGAGAAGAGAAAGAGAGCGAGGAAATGAGCGAAAGAGAAAACGAAAGAAAGTGAAAAAGCTTGAATTTTCGAGCTTAAGCAAGTTTGGAGAATCCAACACGGTTGTTTCCAACGTCGAAGGTTGAGTATACTGAACTCATGAATCTGTATGAACGGGAAGCACAGGGGATGCGATGTGAAGGAGTTAGCAGCCGTTAACGGGTTTTTTTAGCGAAAGAAGCGAAGAAGACTTACCTGTCGCCAAGAATGACCGAGTTCAATCCGACGTCTTGACCAACGAGAGCACCAACACAGTAAGAAGAAGTCGAGCTGACGCGACCGAGGTTGAACATCGAAGTAGGAATGGTCCAAGCGGTGGTCGTTCCGGAGAAAGTGAAAGAGACGGAGGGAACGGAGGTACAGGGGAACTGGAAATATCCATTGCCCCCAGGGTAAGCGCTTGCTCCGGGAACAGCAGCGTAGAAGCTGGAAGCGAAAGAAGTAGGAGCGACGATCAAGGTCGTTCCTAAAATTTCGAAACCGAGTCAGAATCAGCCTATCCAAGAGAAATTGGGTGCATCTAGACTTACCGGAGTCGACAATAGCAGCAAAGGTACCGACAGAAGAGACGGCCTTGCCGTTAACAGCGGTCGAGGCTGAAAAACGAAAGGATCAGAATTTGGAAAAAAAGTTTGAGTAAGCCAAAATTGACTTACCCTTGACGTTCCAGTAGGATTGAGAGGTGACAGGGGTCCATTGAGTGGTACCAGCGACGTAGCGAGTCGAGACCATGGATCCGAGATCGAGGGAAGCTCCGGAAGGAGTGAGCTTGAAAGAGAATTGAGGAGAAGCGACCTTTCCTTGAGAAATCAACTGCAAGTAGGCACGATGCAAGAGGTCAGCAGAGAGCATAGAGAACCACGCTATCGAAAGAAGAGCACTCACAGTTTGGAAGAAAGGAGAAGTTTGGAGTTGCGAGATGGAGGGGAAAGCCATTCCGACGAGACCGTCCTCAGGGGAGGAAGCGAAAGAGGCCGAAAGGGTCGAGGCAGCTCCGAAGACTTGTCCTGTAGCGGTGAGACCAGCGACGGTGACACTGTCGGAGTAAGCAGGTCCCGAAGAGGTCGAACCGTCACCGTAAGCTACGTTCAAGGTCTTGGTGGTGGTGCGAGAGGTAGTCGAGGTCGATGGGTTGTACTTGTGCTTGGTAGAGCAGGCAGTGGTGGTACATCCGACTCCAGGAACCCAGAGATCACTCGATCCGGTATCGAAATCTTGGAGGAAAGATTGACCGTTGCTACCGATAGTGATGTAACCAGCCCAGACTATGATGAGAGAGAGCGCGAACGACGAAGGGTGCGAAGAGAGAGGAGAAGAAAAGCGAAAAAACGAAAGAGTCAGCGAAAGTTCTGAGATTTCGAAGTCTCGAAAACGATAGATGTTAACTCACGGGACTCGTTTTGCTCGTCGATGAGACCTTCTTGACCGGTCGATCCAGCTCGCTTGGTGAGCTTGTCTTCTTCCTTCAAGCCGCGGGCGATGGGTCCGACACCTCGAAAAGGAGGAAGAGAACGTTCTTCGTTGTCACGCTTGGAAAGGGGAGGAGCGACTCCGTGAGCCTTACGGTAGTTGTTGGCAGTCTCCTTGTACTTGCCCTTGACGTGGTTGACTTGGTTCTGAGAAGACGAGAAGAGAAGTGTCAATTTTCGATTTTGAGCTTTGTTTTCAAGTGAAGAAGAACGGGAAAACTCACGTTAAGGACGTTGAAGTTTACGACTCCGTCAGCTTGAGTGAGGGGAGAGCTGTTTTGACGCTTTTGGAGAGGGATTTCGAGAGTGTTGTCCTCAGAAGGAGTGGCGGAAACAGTTGAAGCGACCGAAAGAGCGGCGACGATGGCGATGTAGCTCTTCATTGTGACGAGGCGGCGACGACGACGACGAGAGAATGGGAGTGAGAAGGAGTGAAGAGTGTTAAAGGAGAGTGAGAGAGCGAGAGAGGGTGTGTGAAGAAAGAAAGAAAGAAGAGAAGAGGAAAACTTTGACCTTTTTCAAGTCGTCCTCTGCTCGACTGTACCCTCGTGGGGTGCGTTCTGCTATCTTTGCAGGTTCATGCAGAACTGCATGGTGCGATGTCGAGTTTTCTGAACTAAACTTGGAACGGGGTGGAGGATTTGGAATAGTAAAATCAGGTTAGATCCGTTTTCGAGGGGAGGAAATGAGAAAAAAAAGTTTTCGACGAACCTGTCCCGTTCGAACCGTGTGGTGTTCTTTCGAGAAGAACTATAGTGTCGATCACTTTAGTATCAAGCTAGAAGACTGTAGAAAACTGTTGAGGGACCTCGAGGAAAAACGAACTCGAGACGGTCGACGTGTTCGAAACTCTCTCGATACAACGAGCAGCGAGATCACTAGGCGGTAGACTCTGATCTGATTCAGGATAGTTCAGAGCATTGTTCACAGACTGCAAACCGAGCTACCGGCTGAGAAAGATAAAGGCTCAAAGAGAGGGAAGGTTTCTCTGTACCTTTCGGGGCGGTCTCCGAATTTCGCATTTTTTGACTTTTCCAACTTTCACGCTAGTCTCGAGATTATCAGTATCGCCCTTACTAAAGGTTACTAGCTTCGAGAGAAGGTTCCGAAGATGTTCGTTTCCACGTTTTTTTTTTCTTCTTCCTCTTCGAGAGGTGAGCTTTTCCTCCCTCTTCGGCGTTTGATTGTACTCGCCACACCACACGGTTCAACACTCTCTAGCTCTCGTGATTAGGAGTTGTACCGCGAGGAAACGTCGAATCTCGCTCGAAATAGTACAGATAAGAGAGTTGCGGAGACGACCTTCGAAAGAGATTTAAGCTCCGACTTTGCTTTCGCAAGTAAAGCGCGGCTCGCTGCTTTACAGTACTCACGAGGTCTACATCTCAGAGATTTACATGTGGTTGCCAACGTCGAAATGTCGAGCAGAGGAAGCCGTTTCCCCCCGTTGAGACTACGAAACGTCGCCGTAGATTTTTTCGAAGGGAGCGGGAGAACGCCTCGAGCTGAGGTCGGACTGGCTTCAGCGTTCTCGCTTACAACGACGTGTCTCTATATATGCAAGTTGCGTCTCTCATGTACCGTTACTCAAATCGATATAAGCTAGTCTTGACGAATCAAATTGAAAAAAAAGAGAAAGAAATGGAGAAATTGGAAACCTTCCTATGCTTTCTCCTGTCTCTCCTCGACTGCAGAGCCGCACAACACAGACCGTTCAAGCTGATGTACGAAAACAACTTGATATCGATTGCATAGTCTGATACGTGGGAGGAAACAAAATTGCATCAATGTTTTCTCTTTCGTTTCTTGAAGGGTTTCTTGTCCTCGAGAGCGGGAGTTGGAGCAGCTACAGACAAGAGAACTCGTCAGTTATTGAATCAAATGAGCATGGAGCGAAACAGGCCTACCAGATCGACTTCGTGTCGACATTGCAGGAGAAGGCTTGCTATCCTCCTCGTCTCCTTTTGGCCTCGAGCGAGATTGAAGGACCGGCTTCACGTCCCCAGGACCCTCTAGTCTGACTCTACGGTTCTCCATCCACCGAGTGATACGCTCCTCGTTGTAATCTACGACTCGTAGGATCGTGAGCACGAGTTTTTCCGACTTGGGTTTACACAAGTACTTCCACAGTTCAGCAGGCGACCATACTCTTTTGATTTTTTTCCCCTCCCTCGTGACGCCGTTGAGTCGACGAACTACATTCTCGAATCGAAAGTAGTCGAGCCATTGAGCCTTCTCCTCCGGTTTCATCGCGGCGAAATCGCTCGGAAGAATGTCGATTTGCTTGTGTACCTTAACGTCGCCTCGGTATCGCCATGTATTCGTGTGGTCTTTCCCTCCTCCGTAGAACAAACTGACCGAACCATCACTTCTCTTCGAACCAGACTTCTTCGAGTTTCCCAATTTTGCAATTTTCCGAATCTTCTTCCAATCCTTTTTCCAGGCATTCGAAGACAGAATGTAATACGGTCCTCCTCCTTCGGCTCTGTCAGCTGGCATGTGCCAACCGGCACAGCAGAGGTTTCTATCTGTTATGCTAATCATTGCACAATTTGAGCCGCCGATGTCGTTATCAGGAGAACGAGCGAAGTTGACGTCGAACAGGGAGTTGCCGTTGTCGAGGGTATGAAGGTGGGAAGGAGGAGGTAGAGAAAGCTTCGGATCGAACCAAGTATCGCGAACGAGTGGATGAGGAGCCCGACGTTTGAAAGGAAGAGGTGGAAAGTCGGGGAATTTGGTGGTGTGAGGTTCTTTCGGGTGTGTTTGTCGGAGTTCTTCGTCAATGTCCCACATGAAATCGATCGCGGTCAATTCTTGAACCGGTGGACTGCAAGAGAAGACGAGCATTGGTCAGCGGCAGATTCGAAGGGGCGCGTCTGAACGCAGTTGAAGACAGGCAAAAACGGAGAGAGCTAGAATCTGTGAGCAGCAGGTAAAGGAGCGAGAGCGGGAGGAGTCGAGAGAGATGGAGAGAAAAGAAAGCTCACACGAATGGTTCTTCGTCCTCCTGTTTGACCTCTCCGAGTTCCTCTTTGACCTCTTCGAGCTCCTCCTCGACCTCTGATAGTTCCTCCTCGACCTCTGATAGTTCCTCCTCGACCTCTGATTCATCAACTACATTGAGAGATTCGTCTTCTACTTCTTCTGCTCTGCGAGAGAAAGTGTGACAGGGTCAGAAGATGACAGTTTGTCAGCTTTAGATGTGGAAGAGACGAGAGAGAGTCGAGTATTGACAGTCGAGAGAACAAGAGCTGGAATGGACTGAGCAGCGGAGACTGGTGAAGGAGCGAGAGGAGTCGAGGGAGAAGAAGAGAGAGAAAGCTTACACGAATGGCTTTTCCTCCTCTTTTTTGACCGCTTCGAGTTCCTCCTTGACTTCAACATCATCAGATCCATCGAGAGATTCGTCCTCAACTTGTTCGGCTCTGCGAGAGAAGGTGTGAGAGGGTCAGGGTAGAGTAGACAGAAGAACCGAAGGGGGAAGGCTCTTGCTCACTTGATCGCGTGCGTCAATGATTCGATACGCTCTGATATTGGTAGCCTGAAGATGTTCAAGTCCCCGAACGACTTCATGACGAAGTGGTAGGAAGAAGTCGCGAAAAGTCGATGAACTTTTGGAACGACGTGTTTCTGCCTCTTCCTCCACTCACCCGTTCCTCTAGCTCACAGCTGGTAGTACTACAAACCAAGATGGACGACCCTCCGAGGCCGCCTATATCTTCCCCTTCACTCGGCTACGAATCTGAAGATTCACACGCTCCTCCTCCTCCGAGTTCTTCAGCAACTCAAGCTCCCCCTTTCGACGTAACAGCCTTCAAGAACTACTTAGCACAGCTACTACCTCTAGTGATAGGTGCAGACGCTCACGAGTTGGAAACATTGTTCGAATCGGGAGAGTTTGCGGAAAGGTCAACTCGCTGGGCCACAGATTCAAACGCTGGAGCTCTTTACGTGGTCAAATCGAGAGAAGATCAGGATGAGGATGCTAAGGATACAGGTGAGCTCATCTCGAAAGAGTTAGAGATTGAGTGAATTGTTGACCTTTGTTTGTTTCGCAAGACGAACCCCTTCCAGAACATTTTACCTATTCCATCACTTCAGCTCTCCTCTACTCTCCTCAACAATCTGCTACCCTCGCTCTCATCAAACACGTTCCTCTCATCGATTCTTCCCTCCCTCTCCCTTCTCAGCTTCACTTTCTCAACCTTTTCGGTCCTGCTTCCGCCTCTCGCTCTTCTTCGACCTTCAACGGATCAGGAGAAGCTCCGAGTAGCGCTAGTGGAATCTACGAGGGCTTACATCGCTTGGTTCACTATGGTGTTGCCCCCGCTTTCGAAGCTTTCGTCGAGAGCAAGGCCAAGAAGGATCAAGCTCTCGCCGCTGGAGACGGTGCATCTGGAAAGAGGAGGAACGAGGACAAGGATGCAGATAGTAAGATGGGAATTCCTATGACGAAG
Source organism: Sporobolomyces pararoseus (assembly GCA_010758995.1). NCBI lineage: Eukaryota > Fungi > Basidiomycota > Microbotryomycetes > Sporidiobolales > Sporidiobolaceae > Sporobolomyces > Sporobolomyces pararoseus. The sequence continues at coordinate 295,422 of RSDY01000013.1, forward strand.
AAGAAGTTTGCAGAACTTGAACTTTCGCTACTCCACTGTGAGTAATTATTCTTCTCGACTCTCTTCCACGATACGAAACCAACTCGTGGGTCCCTCTCTCACAGTGCAACAAAACGTTGAGATCCCCGAAATCACTCTGTCGATTCATCCTGCGATCTCTGCCGCCATCGCTCAAGCGAATGCTTCAGGAGGTCGCGCTACTGTCGATTCTCTCGATCCATCTCTCCTTACCGACTCTGCGTTCCTCAACAAACTACAAAGCGAAGTCAATTCCTGGATCAAGGAGATACAGAATGTCACGAAGCTCAACAGGGATGTAGCGAGTGGAACTGCGAGTCAGGAAGTCAATTTCTGGTTAAGTATGGAGAAAGCACTCGAAGGAATCGAAGCTCAACTGAGAAGCGAACCTATCCAGCTCACTCTTGACATCCTCAAGAATGCGAAACGTTTCCATGCGACTGTTTCGTTCATCGCTGATACTGGATTGAAAGAAGCTACCGATGTTGGTGAGTCGTCCTCTAATCGTTTCTGCACTCGCTCGAAGTCGAAGCTCACCGTTCTCTTCCGACAGTTCACAAGTACAATCAACTCATGAAAGACTTTCCACTCAACGAACTACTCGCTGCTACCGATCTTGCGAAAGTTCAAGAGAGTATTCTTCTCATCTTTGGTCACCTCAACAAGAAACTCAAACTTTCGTGAGCTACAACGTCTGATTCTCCTATATCGAGTGCACCTTCTAACGCTATTCTCTTCGTTAGGCCTTACCCCGTTCGACGAGCACTCCCTCTCGTGGAAGCGATCTCTCGCGACCTTCACACTCAACTCCTCCGAGTTCTCTCCTCGCAACGACTCATGTACTCAGATTACTCTGCCTTCGAAAGAACTATGTCATCCTGTTCTGCCGTCTTTCAAGCGTGGGACGACTCGTTCAAGGAGTTCACCAACGTCGCTCGAGAAGTCACTCGCAAACGAGCAGAGAAATTCATTCCTATCAAGATCTCTCCCGCTCACTCGAAACTTCAAGAACGGATCACCTACTTGCGAGCGTTCAGGAAACAACATCAACAGCTACAAGTGATGGTTGGGCCTTTGGGAAGTGAGACGAGGAGAACTGGAGAAATAAAGTTGGACGGAGAAATCGAGGAGGAAGCGAAGAAGGATTGGACGTCAAATTTGGGAGATATCGATATGGATGCAGAGGTGAGTATCACTTGAACGTCGGAACTTTTTCAGGCTTTTAAACTGACTCAACCTTTCTCATGCGATCAACCAGGTTCGACAAGCTTACGAGAGCGTCAAGAATGTCGACGTTCTAGATGTCTCGACTGGTGAGTTTCATACCTGCATGTTATGAGAGGGAACGCTTGAGCTGACATAGCTGAGAATTGAACAGAGGGAACTGAGATTTGGATCGCTGCCGAAACTGCCTACAACGAGCGAGTCGCTCGAGTCGAAAACCATATCATTTCTCGACTACGTGACCGACTTGGAGGAGCCAAGAACGCTAACGAGATGTTCCGAGTCTTCAGCAAGTTCAACGCTTTGTTCGTTCGACCCAAGATTCGAGGTGAATCTCCTCTCTTCTCTTTCCTTCTCTCTCTAGCTGGATCTGACGCTCTTTGGTTGATCAGGTGCTATCGCCGAATATCAGTCACAGCTCATCGATTCAGTCAAGGAAGACATTCGACGACTTCAAGACAAGTTCAAAGCTGGATACCAAACCTCTGAAGCTTACCACATGTCTCAACTTCGTGATCATCCACCCATCTCTGGTGCGATCATTTGGGCGAAGCAGATCGAACGTCAACTGTTCCAATACATGAAGCGAGTCGAGGACGTTCTCGGTACCGAATGGTCTCACTACGCAGATGGACAACGACTTCAAACTGAAAGTCAATCTTTCCGAGACAAGCTCAACACTCGACCGATCTACGATGCCTGGCTCATCGATATCAACCGTCGCAACCTTCAGATCTCTGGTCGACTCTTCACGATCTCCAAGAACCGTCAACAAGGAGGAGCTTTGCAACTCACCGTCAACTTCGATCCTCAGATCATCACGCTCTTCAAGGAAGTTCGAAACCTTCTATGGCTCGGATTCCAAGTCCCTCACACCATCAGCAACATCGCCAAAGATGCCAAACGAGTTTACCCTTACGCCGTCAGCTTGATGGAAACCGTTCGAACTTACTCTCAGACAGTTACGAAACTCGAAGCGAACCCTGAAATCGCTCCTCTCATCGCTACGATCTACAAGAAAGCTCAAGAGCAAATCTCGAAAGGTAGCCTTTCCTCCCTGACCCATCTCTTTCTTTCTTTCGCTTGTTGGTTGACTCGATCCTTCTCGTCAACTCGGTAGGAATGGTCTTCCGCTGGGAGCATTTCGTCAACACTTTCGATAGTCGCGCGATCGCCTACGGATCTGGAGGAAGTCTCGACTCTCACGGCAGCAAACACACTCACTTTGTCAGAGAATTCGCTTCAATCGTGTCCGAATTCCAAGACCGTGTCGACAGCCTCGTCGATCTTTACGCCGATCTCAGTCGCACTATCGACGAACTCACGACCTGTGCCTACACTTCTTCCGCTTTCTCGACTCACCTCGGATCGATTCAAAAGACGATCGACAATCTCAATCTCGAAGGTTACGCGAACCTCGATACTTGGGTTCGCTCTCTCGACAAGAAAGTAGAAGTCGTCCTCGCTGATCGTCTGAGAACAACTATCGACAAATGGTGTACCGAGTTCTCGAAAGATGCAGAACAGAACAGTTCTGGTGAACTTTCTCTGTTGGCTCGAAAGAAAGCTCAAGCTGCCAAACTCGTAAGCTCATCTGAAGAAAGTCTTCGATACGATCTCTAACCTTTCCTTCTGTCTCGATAGGCTGGTACGACTGAAGATGGATTCAAACTCAAAACGCTCGTTCACGAAGTTCGAATTCAGAACCAAGTCATTTATCTCAGTCCTCCAATCGAGCACGCACGTTCTAGTTGGTACGGTCAACTGCAGCAATGGTTGGGAGTCGTTTGTGGATTGAATCGAATTCAAAGTTCGCGTTACGAAATCGGTCTCAAGATTCGCTCAGGAGAAGAACTACAAACGAACTACACTTCTCTCGTGAGCACTCATCTACTGCTACTACGCATACACCTGTCACTGACTGTTGGACAACTCTCGAATTGCTAGCTTACTACCTTCACCGATGGAACTCTCTACCGACCTTTCGCTCTCGTCGAGGACAAACTCGCAAAAGTCGGAGCTTACGTCGACAAATGGCTGCAGTTCCAATCACTCTGGGACCTCGAAGCCGAGTACGTTTACTCCCAACTCGGAGATCAACTCTCGTCGTGGCAGCAACTTCTCCTCGAAATTCGCAAAACTCGTTCGACTTTCGACAATTCGGAAACCCAAAGATCATTTGGAGTCGCCATCATCGATTACGAGCAAGTACAGAGCAAGGTCAACTCGAAATACGATACCTGGCAACGTGATATCCTTGGTCGATTCGGAGCGAAACTCGGAGCTTCGATGAAAGAAACTCATGTCGCAATCTCGAAAGCTCGTCACGACCTCGAACAACACTCTATCGAAACCTCCTCGACTGCGGCGACTGTCACCTTCATCACCTTCGTTCAGGAGCTCAAGCGCAAGGTCAAGAAGTGGGAACCCGAGATTGAGATCTTCGGTAGCGGTCAAAAGACTCTCGAGCGACAACGCTATCAGTTCCCTTCCGATTGGCTTTACGTCGATCAAGTCGAGAACGAATGGAGCGCTTTCAACGAGATCCTGAACCGCAAGAACGCCTCGATTCAAGAGCAGCTCGGTGAGTTTAATCCGTTTCTTCTCACAATGTCTCATCCAGCTTGAGAGACAGCTGCGCTTACGCTATTCCTTGCATCTTCTCTAGCCGGTCTTCAACTAAAGATCGTCGCAGAGGACAAGAATCTCCAGAATCGAGTCGAAGAAATCGTCGCAGAGTGGGAGAAAGACAAGCCCATTCAAGGTTCTCTGAAAGCCGATATCGCCATGAATTCGATCAGTGTCTTCGAAGGTCGAGTCAACCGTCTCAAAGAACAATACGACATGTTGTCGAAAGCGAAGGAATCTCTCGATCTCGAATTGGTCAAGGATGGTCGACTTGAACCGGTTCTCGAAGAGATTCGGGATCTCAAGGCAGTCTGGACGGCACTATCGGGCATTTGGGCTCAAATCGGAGAACTTCGAGATACGCTGTGGACCTCGATCCAAACTCGCAAACTCCGTCAACAACTCGACTCGCTCCTTTCGACGACTCGTGAAATGCCTAGCAAGATGCGTCAATACGCCGCCTTCGAATTCGTTCAGGAGACACTTCGATCTCACCTCAAAGCGAACACTCTCGTCTCGGATCTCAAATCGGAAGCTCTCCGCGAACGACACTGGCGTCAACTCTACAAAGTTCTTCGCATTTCAGGACAGTACTCTCCTTCTTCGATGACTCTTGGTTCAGTGTGGGATCTCGATTTGAAACGAAACGAGGTCGTTATCAAGGATGTAATCGTTCAAGCTCAAGGAGAAATGGCTCTCGAGGAGTTCTTGAAACAGGTTCGCGTTGTTTCTCTCTCTTTCGAATTTAACCTTAGCTTTTCTCACGTCTTCTCACTCCCATCGAACAGGTCAAGGAAACGTGGACAAACTATACTCTCGACTTAGTCAATTACCAGAACAAAACTCGATTGATTCGAGGATGGGACGAACTTTTCACGAAATGCGGAGAGAACCTCAACTCTCTGACTGCGATGAAACTCTCCCCGTACTACAAAGTCTTCGAGGAAGAAGCTTCTGCCTGGGAAGATCGACTGAATCGAATCCATGTACTCTTTGATGTTTGGATCGACGTTCAACGTCAATGGGTCTACCTCGAGTTCGTCTACTCCTCTCTCTCTTCTAGCAAAGTCTTCGTACTGACTCGTTGTTCACGCGCTCTCTCTCGACAGAGGTATCTTCTCTGGAAGTGCCGACATCAAGCACCTCCTTCCGATCGAGTCTCAACGGTTCAACAACATCAACACTGAATTCCTGGCAGTCATGAAGAAGGTCTTCAAATCTCCTTTCGTTCTCGACGTTCTCAACATTGCCGGCGTGCAGAAGTCTCTTGAACGTCTCGCAGATCTCCTGTCGAAGATTCAGAAAGCTCTCGGAGAGTACCTCGAAAGAGAACGTTCTTCGTTCCCTCGTTTCTATTTCGTCGGTGATGAAGATCTCCTCGAGATTATCGGTAACAGCAAAGATGTGAGTTCAACTTATCACGCTCTAGCTCCCATTCTTGAGATTTGACTGACGGTTATTTTCCTCTCAGATCGTTCGAATTGGCAAATTCCTCAAGAAAATGTTCGCCGGTCTCTCTTCGATCACTCTCGATTCAGAACACACTCGTATCGAAGGCATGTCATCTCGTGAAGGAGAGGAGGTACCATTCTCAACTCCTATAGTCCTCGCCGAGTACCCGAAGATCAACGATTGGCTTACGAAACTTGAATCCGAAATGAAAGTTTCTCTCGCTCAACTCCTCTCTCGTGCCTACAATGATCTCGAAGCTTTCTACACCTCTCCTCAAGGACTCGACAGTGACCGATTCCTCTCCTGGATCGACTCTTACCCTACTCAACTAGTCGTCCTCGCAGTTCAAATCGGATGGACAAGTCTCGTCGAAACTTCTCTCACGTCAGGTCAATCTCTCGAGGGTCCCCTTTCCGTCGTACTACGTGGTCTCGACGTCCTCGCCGATACTGTCCTAAAGGAACTCGCTCCGATTCAACGAAGAAAGTGTGAACACCTCATCACGGAACTCGTTCACGAAAGGGATGTTCTCCGACTGCTTCAACAGAATGGAGTGTCGTCAGTTGAGAATTTCGAATGGCTGTACCACATGAGGTTCTACCTCGATACTTCTCGCTCGAACGTTCTCGAACAACTCGAAGTCAAGATGGCGAGTGCCAAGTTCTTCTACGGTTACGAATACCTCGGAGTACCAGATCGACTCGTGCAGACTCCTCTCACTGATCGATGTTACCTCACCCTCACTCAAGCTCTCGAATCTCGACTCGGAGGTTCTCCCTTCGGTCCCGCTGGAACTGGTGAGCTCGAACTGCTCTCTCGTTCCTGCACTCCTTCCTCCAGTACTGACAGAAATTCTCTGCGCAGGTAAAACTGAATCGGTCAAGGCACTCGGAGTCGCACTCGGTCGATTCGTTCTCGTTTTCTGTTGTGACGAAACGTTCGACTTCCAAGCTATGGGTCGAATCTTCGTAGGACTCTGTCAAGTTGGGGCTTGGGGATGTTTCGACGAGTTCAATCGACTCGAGGAACGTATTCTCAGTGCCGTTTCGCAACAGATCCAGAGTATTCAACTCGGTCTGTCGGCAAGTCTCACGAACCCAGAGACTGAAATCGAACTCGTCGGTCGTCAACTTCGTCTCAGTCAAGACACTGGTATCTTCATCACGAGTAAGTCTCAGCTCTCTTTTGGCTCTCACTCTCAAGCTGATCACGCTTGATTTTGCGTTTTCTTTCAGTGAATCCTGGTTACGCTGGTCGATCGAACCTCCCCGACAATCTGAAGAAATTGTTCAGGAGTATCGCAATGACTCGTCCCGATCGCGAACTCATCGCTCAAGTCATGCTCTTCTCGCAGGGATTCCGAACCGCTGAAACTCTCGCTTCAAAAATCGTTCCCTTCTTCAACCTTTGCGCTGAACAACTCTCTTCCCAACCTCATTACGACTTTGGTCTACGAGCTCTCAAGGCTGTTCTCGTCAGTGCTGGTCACCTCAAACGTGAACGTCTTCAATCCAAGGATCAAGCTCTCGAAGGAAGTTCGATCGAAATCGCAGAGCAAGAGATTCTCATTCAATCTGTTACGGAGACTATCGTGCCCAAGTTGGTCGCTGAAGATGTCCCTCTCCTTACGAGGTAAGTCTATCGCTTCGTTTCTTTCACTCCGAGCTTCCGAAAAGCAACCGCTTACTCGAGCGGAACCTCTCTATTTGTGTTGAAAGCCTCCTCGCGGACGTCTTCCCAGGAGTCAACTACGTTCCAGTCAACCTCGATAAGCTCAAAGAGCACATCGCTGCTGTCTGCGCTGAACGCCATCTCGTCGCCGACGAAACTTGGTTGAGAAAAGTCGTTCAACTCTACCAGATCCAAAACATTCAACACGGTTTGATGATGGTTGGACCTTCAGCAACCGGTAAATCGACCGCCTGGAGAGTCTTACTCGCAGCGCTCGAACGCTTCACCGGAGTTGAAGGAGTCTCGTACGTGATCGACCCGAAAGCCATTTCGAAAGAAGCACTTTACGGAACTCTCGATCCTACGACTCGTGAATGGAACGACGGACTCTTCACGCACATCCTCCGCAAGATCGTCGACGATGTTCGAGCCGAATCTTCGAAACGCCATTGGATCATCTTTGATGGAGACGTCGATCCTGAATGGGTTGAGAATCTAAACAGGTAAAAACCTCTCTGCCTCGAATCTTTGATAACCGTCGCTAATTCGAAATCCCCTCGTAGTGTTCTCGACGATAACAAGCTTCTCACCTTACCGAATGGAGAACGTCTCAATCTACCTCCGAACGTTCGCATCATGTTTGAAGTCGAATCTCTCAAATACGCAACTCTCGCAACTGTCAGTCGTTGTGGAATGGTTTGGTTCAGCGACGACGCGGTCACTCCCTCTATGCTCTACCAGAACTACCTAAGCTCGATCCGATCCGTTCCTCTCGACACCGCCGACGAAGAAGCTGCTCTCGCTATCGCTTCTCATCAAGCTTCGACTGGAGGAGAAGATGGTGAAATTTCCCCGAACCTGGTCACTCAACGACTCGTCGCCTCGAAACTCGAACCCTTTTTCGAGCAAGATGGACTCGTTCCGAAAGCCCTCGATTTCGCCGCCAAGGTCGACCATATCATGGACTTTACCCCTTCTCGAGCTCTCACGACTCTGTTCTCCCTCCTCAACAAATCACTTCGCAATATCGCAGATTACAACGCTCAACATTCAGACTTCCCTCTCCAAGCCGACCAAGTTGAATCGTACATGACTAAACGTCTACTCGTCGCAATCGTCTGGGCGTTTTCGGGAGACTCGAAACTCGACACTCGGGCAGAAATGGGAGACTTCCTTCGAAACCAATCCGGTCTCGACTTCCCTCCTCTCGGTCCTGGAGGCTCCCTGATCGATTTCGACGTTCAAGTTGCGAGCGGAGACTGGTACTCGTGGCAAAACTCGGTACCAACTATCGAAATCGAAACCCAAGCAGTCACCTCGGCAGACGTCGTCATCCCGACGATGGACACGGCTCGACACGAGGAGGTTCTCTACTCTTGGTTGTCCGAACATCGACCTCTCCTCCTCTGTGGACCTCCTGGATCCGGAAAGACGATGACCCTCTTCAGCGCTCTTCGCAAACTACCCGATCTCGACGTCGTAGGACTCAACTTCTCGTCGGCAACTACTCCCGAACTCATCCTCAAAACTTTCGAACAACACTGCGAGTACCGCAAGACGCCGAACGGAGTTATCCTCTCACCGGTCTCGATCGGCCGTTGGCTTGTACTCTTCTGTGACGAGATCAACTTACCAGCAACGGACAACTATGGAACTCAGAAAGTCATCTCTTTCCTTCGTCAACTCGTCGAACATGGTGGATTCTGGAGGACCTCGGACAAGGCCTGGGTGAAACTCGAAAACATCCAAATCGTCGGAGCTTGTAACCCTCCAACGGATCCTGGTCGAGTTCCTCTCACTCAACGTTTCCTCCGACACGCTCCTCTCGTCATGGTCGATTACCCAGGAGAGGCGTCTCTCAAACAGATCTACGGCACTTTCGCTCGAGCCCTCCTCAAGGTCGTTCCAACTCTCCGAGGTTACGCAGAACCTCTCACGAACGCCATGGTCGACTTCTACCTCGCTTCTCAACGACGATTCACGGCCGACATTCAAGCTCACTACATCTACTCTCCTCGTGAACTCACTCGTTGGACTCGAGGTATCTACGAGGCTCTTCGACCTCTCGACAACCTCTCGGTCGAAGGTCTCGTTCGATTGTGGGCTCACGAAGCACTCCGACTCTTCCAAGATCGGCTCGTCACGGAGGAGGAACGGAAATGGACGGACGAGACCATCGACGCTATCGCTCTCGCTCACTTCCCGACTATCGACCGGAACGAAGCTCTCGCCCGACCTATCCTCTACTCGAACTGGCTCAGCAAGGATTACGTTGCCGTCGACCGAGAACAACTTCGTGAATACACGAAAGCTCGTCTACGAGTCTTTTACGAAGAAGAACTCGATGTTCCTTTGGTCCTCTTCAACGACGTTCTCGATCACGTTCTCCGTATCGATCGAGTGTTCCGTCAAGTTCAAGGGCATTTACTGTTGATTGGAGTTAGCGGTAGTGGAAAGGTGAGGAGCTCTCTCCATTTCGAAAGCGCATCGAGGGTTACTGACCACTTCGATTCTTTTCTCCAGACGACACTGTCTCGATTCGTCGCATGGATGAACGGTCTCAGCGTCTTCCAAATCAACGTTCACAACAAGTACACTGGTGAAGATTTCGACGAGGATCTCCGAACGGTCCTTCGACGAGCAGGTTGCAAAGGGGAGAAGATCGTTTTCATCATGGACGAATCCAACGTTCTCGATTCCGGATTCCTCGAACGAATGAACACGCTCCTCGCGAACGCCGAAGTTCCGGGACTCTTCGAAGGAGATGAACATGCAGCACTCATGACTGCTTGCAAAGAAGGAGCTCAACGAGATGGATTGATGCTCGACTCTCCCGAAGAACTCTACCGATGGTTCACCTCTCAGGTCGCTCGCAACCTTCACGTCGTCTTCACAATGAACCCTCCTTCAGGGGGTCTCGCTTCTCGAGCGGCGACTTCTCCAGCATTGTTCAACCGTTGCGTACTCGACTGGTTCGGAGACTGGTCGGATCAAGCTTTCTACCAAGTCGGACTCGAATTCACCAACACTCTCGATCTCGATGTTGCTCAATACTCTCCTCCTTCTCCCTTCCCAATCGCGTACCGTCAACTCGCGCTCCCTCCTGTCCACCGCTCGGCGATCGTCAACGCTCTCGTTCACATTCATCACTCGATGTACGAAACAAACTCGAAACTCTCGCGTCGACAAGGACGAACGAATCACGCTACTCCTCGACACTACCTCGACTTCATCAACCAATACGTTCGACTCTTCAACGAGAAGCGAGACGAACTCGAGGAGCAACAACGACACGTCAACGTGGGTCTCGACAAACTTCGAGACACGGTCGTTCAAGTCGAGCAACTTCGCAAATCTCTCGCCGTCAAGAGGAATCAACTCGAAGCGAAGAACGCCGAAGCGAACGAGAAGCTCAAGAGGATGGTGGCGGATCAGCAAGACGCAGAACAGAAGAAAGTCGCTTCGATCGAGATGCAAGCGGCCATCGAAGAACAGAAGCAAGCAATCGCTGAACGTAAGGAGATCGTCATGGGAGAACTCGCCGACGCTGAACCCGCCGTCGAAGATGCTCAAGCGGCCGTCAGCAACATCAAGAAGCAACAACTCACCGAAGTTCGTTCGATGGCGAACCCTCCCGAAGCTGTCAAACTCTCGATGGAAGCAGTCTGTATCGTTCTCGGACACAAGATTGAAGGCTGGAAATCGGTTCAAGCTGTCCTTCGAGGGGAGAGCTTCATCACCAACATCGTCAACTTCGACACTGCTCGTTCGATGACTCGTCAAGTTCGAGACAAGATGAGAACCGAGTACCTCTCTCGTCCTGGATTCAACTTTGAAACCGTCAATCGAGCTTCGAAAGCTTGCGGTCCTCTCTGCAAATGGGTCATCGCTCAAGTCAATTACTCTGATATCCTCGACAAGGTCGGTCCTCTTCGAAACGAGGTCCAGGAACTCGAAGATCAAGCCGAGACGACTTTCCACCAAGCTCAAGCTATCATCACCATGATCGCCGAGCTAGAGTCTCGTATCGCTTCGTATAAGGATGAATACGCGGGTCTGATCTCTGAAACCCAGTCGATCAAGAACGAAATGGAGACGGTTCAAACTCGAGTCGACCGTTCGATCACTCTCCTCGACAGTCTAGGATCCGAGAAGGAGCGATGGGAGTCGGGCAGCAAAACTTTCGAAGATCAAATGAGTACCGTCGCAGGAGACGTTCTCCTCTCAGCCGCTTTCCTCGCCTACTCTGGATATTTCGACCAAGGGTACCGACAATCGATGTGGCAAGGATGGGCGAATCACCTCACTGACGCTGGGATCAAGTTCAAACCTGAACTCGCGCTATCCGAATACCTCTCTTCTGCCGACGATCGACTCGCTTGGAGAGCTCGTGCTCTTCCCGCCGACGATCTCTGCACTGAGAACGCCATCATGCTCAAGAGGTTCGACCGGTACCCTCTCATCATCGATCCGTCTGGACAAGCTACGACGTTCCTCCTCAACGAGTTCAAGGACCGAAAGATTTCGACAACTTCTTTCCTCGACGAAGCTTTCCTCAAAAATCTCGAGTCGGCTCTTCGATTCGGTACTCCTCTACTTATCCAAGATGTCGAATACCTCGATCCTATCCTCAATACGGTTCTCAACAAGGAGTTGAGAAGAGCGGGAGGTCGAGTTCTCATTCGACTCGGAAATCAAGATATCGATTTCTCACCTTCCTTCACGTAAGTTTCTCCCTCCTTTTTTCTACCAAACGACATTGCGAGCTGACAAGATTCTCACTCGTTCCAACAGCATGTTCCTTTCGACTCGAGATCCCTCAGTTGAATTTGCAGCAGATCTCAATTCTCGTGTTACGATGGTCAACTTCTCTGTGAGTCGCCTTTCTCCTCCGCGTCTATACTTGACGTCGGGCTGACTTGAGACTGCCCACAGATCACCCGAGCAAGTCTACAAACTCAATCTCTCGCTCAAGTTTTGCGCGTCGAACGACCTCAAATCGACAAGAAACGATCCGATCTGCTCCGACTTCAAGGTGAATTCAGAGCTCGACTTCTTCACCTCGAAAAGAGTCTTCTCGCTGCTCTCAACGAATCTCAAGGCAACATCCTCGATGATGACAAGTGAGTGACCTTCTCCAGACTCTCGAAATGCAGTTCGAGCTGACCCTCTGCGACGCGCAGGGTTATCGGAACTCTCGAAACTCTCAAACGAGAAGCCGCCGACGTCACTCGCAAGGTGGAAGAAACCGATTCGATCATGGCTGAAGTCGAAGAAGTTACGAACGAATACTTGCCTCTAGCTCAAGCAAGCAGTAACGTCTTCTTCGTCCTCGACGAGCTGAACCTCCTCAATCACTTCTATCAGTTCTCTCTCAAGTTCTTCTCCGACATCTTCGACTACGTACTCCTCCACAACCCTTCCCTCCAAGGTGTTACCGATCCTCATGAACGACTGGCGATTCTCCTCAAGGATCTCTTCCTTCACGTCTTCAAGCGTACTTCTCGAGCCCTCCTCCACAGCGATCACCTCACTCTCGCCGTCCTACTGTCTCAAGTTAAACTGCGAGGTACTCCCGATGAATTCGACGAGCAAGAATTCGGATTCCTTCTCGAAGGTGGAAACGCTGTCGCCCTCTCGACTTCCTCGACGACGCCTCTCGAACTCCTCGACACGGCTCAGAATCAACGCTTGTGCGCTTTCGAGCGTCTCGAGTGCTTCAAGGACATCAGGTCGCACATCGAAGGAAACGGACAAGATTGGAGTCGATTCCTTTCTTCGAACAATCCCGAATCTCACGTTCCCGATGTCTGGCGAGATCTCTCTCGTGAGTCTCTCCTCTATTGATTCTCTCAGAGCCTCGAGCAAACTGACCACCTCGCCTGCAGCTATCGCGAATGCTCTCCGTCGAGCGCTCGTTGTCAAATGTTTCCGACCTGACCGACTTCTTCAAGCCTTCAGCTCCCTAGTTCACCTCGTGTTCGAGCAAGATCTGTTCCTACAAACGACTTACGATCTCGACGACATGGTGTCGAATGAAGTCGAAGCTTCCTCCCCTCTCTGTCTCTGTTCCGTTCCAGGTTACGACGCAAGTTATCGAGTCGATCACCTCGTCGCCTCGAATGGCAGCAAGTGCACTTCGATCGCTATGGGATCTCAAGAAGGTTACGGACTCGCCGATCAAGCGATCGCATCTGCCGCTCGGACCGGAAATTGGGTACTCCTCAAGAACGTTCACCTCGCGCCGAACTGGCTCAGTCAACTCGAGAAACGACTTCAAAGTCTCAACCCGAATCGAAACTTCCGTCTGTTCTTCACGATGGAAACGAATCCGAAGATCCCGGTCAACATCCTTCGTCAAGGTCGAGTCCTTATGAACGAACCTCCTCCAGGAATCCGAGCCAACATTCTCGACTCTCTCCGCAGTTTGACTCCAGCTCGTCTCGCATCTGGTCCCGCCGAGAAAACTCGAATCTACTTCCTCCTCGCCTGGTTCCACGCCGTCGTTCAAGAGCGACTCCGATACGTTCCTCTCGGTTGGAGTAAAGCTTTCGAGTTCAACGATTCGGATCAAGAAGCCGCTCTCAACACTATCGATTCCTGGGTCGCCTCTGCCGCAAAAGGTCGTGCCAACGTCGATCCCGCCAGTATTCCATGGGCAGCGATCCGATGCCTCGTTCGTGAAACGGTTTACGGAGGTAAAATCGATACGGAGTTCGATCAATCACTACTAGACTCTTTCGTCGCTACTCTCTTCTCTCCTCGGGCGTACGACGTCGACTTCGCTCTCGTTCCCGCCTCGGAATCGACTGGAGAGGAAGGTCTTCTCGTTCCCGATGCAACAAAACTCGAACAGTTTGTCGAATGGACGAAGAAGTTACCTGAACAAGAACCTCCTTCATATTTGGCTCTTCCTCCTTCAGCAGAAACTGTCATTGCTACTGCTCAAGGTGAGCTCATCTCTCGCTCTCTCTCATCTGACCCGACACTGATATTTGTTCTTCGAGTAGGTAACTCGCTCCTCACTCGACTACTCAAAATGAGAACGCTCGACGACGATGACGAAACCGTCGCTGTCGATCTCAAGAAGGGCTCGTCATCTGCTCAACCTGCTTGGATGAGAGCTTTGAGGGAATCTTGTCTCGAATGGCTCGAAATACTTCCCAAGGTGAGAGCCTCTCTCTTTGACCTCGTCTTGACGACCTTCAGCTGATTGAAAAATCGTTTCGCAGACTGCTCCTACCTTTGCTGATTCGGAAGGATCAACCAACAGCAAATCTCCTCTCGCCAGATTCTTCGAACGTGAAGTTTCACTCGCTCGCAAGCTCGTACCTTCGATTCGACACGATCTCGAAAACCTCGTCCAAGTCTGCAACGGAGAACTCAAGCAAACTAACGACCTTCGATCCCTACTTTCCGACCTCACGAAAGGAACCGTTCCTTCTTCCTGGCGTCGTTACCGTTGTCGTTCTTTACCCGTCGCAGCATGGATCTCCGATTTCTCTAAACGAGTCGCTCAGCTTGAATCGATCGTCATCGACAATTCGGGAGGATTGGCTAAAGCGCCAGTCTCTCTCGGTCTGTTGTTCCAACCTCAAGGTTTCATCACGGCTTCTCGACAAGCTACAGCTCACGCTACTGGATCCTCTCTCGAACAACTTTCCCTTCAAATCGAACTCGAGCAAACTGGCAGTGAGAATTCTTTCGTAATCGAAGGCGAGTCCCTCAGCTCTACCATTTCTCAGATAAATATTAGCTGTATTGACCCTTTCTCTTTGTCTGGCAGGTCTCGTCTTGGTCGGTGCACAATGGGAATCATCTCAACTATCGATCAACAACGGAGAAACCGTTCGACTATCTTCATCTTCCCTCGTCTGGTCTCCCACTCCTCCTCCTTCTTCCAACATTTCAAACTCGGCATCTCCGACTGTCAACGTTCCTTTGTTCCTCGATTCGACTCGTTCAGATCTCTTGCTGAGCGTTTCTCTCCCACAAGGCAACGTCGATCAAACTCAACTAGCTCAAAGAGCTGTCGCTCTCATAGCCGCATCCGATTAGATTTTTGTCGTTTTACAGTCTCTTTCACTTGTTTATCTGTTTTCGTTTGCGCCTCTCTCTCTCTCTTCCTGTTCGCAATTTTGCATTTTTTATGGTTTCCTGTTTCGTTCTCCATCCTAGCCTTGGCTAGGAGAGCGCTATCACATTCGACGAAACTGAAGTCTACCGCTTCACGTGTGAGGTCCAGTCGAAGTCCTCGTGCAGTATCTCGGAGGGAAGCGAGAGTAGCGGCATGGCGGTGGAAGAGCTTGCCGAGTCTCATCGGCTGAGTCTCGAGCTCGAGCTTCTCGCTCCGTACTCTCATAAGGCGTTCGAGCTGACGAGATTTAGGCCCCGTGGAAGCACTAGCGCGTGCAAACCCTCAAGTCGTTCGAGCTGAGCTTCTTAGCTCCGATTCTCACTCTCTCTGTTGTCGTTACAATGTCCATTACAATTGATAGCTGGAAAAGGTAGGGGAGAATCGAGAACTCGAGTTTCATATTGCGAAAATGTGGGATTTATCTTCTTGCAGCAGATTGTTGCTACTCAATCAACATTGGTCAGCATTCCGACTCGCACACACATGAGCTTGAACGAAGATATGCGCTCACCCAGCTAGGATAGAGAGCCGAAGCGGATTGAGCAGTTGTAACGGGAGCGAAAGGATCGAAAGGCTCGACGACAGAATCTAAATCGTCGACAGCGGGAAGTGTGGCTTGAGCTCTACCTCCCTTCATCGCTGACCGAGGTCGAGAGATGGCGGCAGAGTTGGCTTCGTCGAGCGAGAGAGTGTCCATTTCGGAAGTTAGGGGAACTGCCATCGACCAAGCTGCGATTCGTGAAGCTTTCGCATTGTCGATAGGTGGCTTTGGGGGCATAGGAGGTGGCGCAGGAGCTCGGGCTCGTTGATCAAGAGAGTCCTCTACGTAGCTGAGCGATCAAGCGAGAGCAGCGTCAGCTCTGGGGAAAAAGAATAGGAAAGACAAAACTGAAAAGACATACTGATTTTGCCGGAAGCTGTCAGCGACACTGTTCCTCCTCGGGCGACGAGGTTGAGCTGGAGGAGCCTCGACTTGTTCCCAGCTCTCATCGGACTTGGTTTCCACCCGTCGACTTTCTTTCGAATTCGAGCCAAATCGTTTCTGGAGAATCGCTGCTTCTTCTTGCGCGATTTGTCTATCGACGATACGATTCGGATTAGTACACTTGTTATCGTTTCAGGAAAATAAGAGAGAGAGAACGTACGCAGCGAGTTGGCGTTGCCTCTCGGCTTCCGAGCTCATACTTTCCCTCCTCGCACTTTGACCTTTTCCTAAAGATCTCATTTCGTACACCTTTCTCGCATCTCCTCCTCGAGACGATGAAGGTCGATCATCGTTCTCGTAAACCTCGATTCGACGAACGAGGTGAGGAGCAGGAGTTGAGGTCGAATCGTTTCTTCTCGTTCTTCGATCGTCGTCGACGTATCGAACTACTTCATCCGGTTCGGCGACGCTGTATCTCCTTGCACTGCTGCGAGTAGGCGCTACAGGAGGAGGAGGGGCAGGAGGCTCACCACTCCTGACATAATGTCTCTCTTCGTATTCGACATAATCTCGACCTCGGTTCCTACTTTGACTCCTGTTCGTACTCTTGCTTCTAGATCGTGATCTCCTCCTCCTGCCTCTTCTCGAACTTGAACGACCTCTCCTAGAACGATAGTCATCATCTTCCTCGTCTTCTTCGTCGTCGTCGTATCTTCTCCTCCCTCGAGATTCATCAGAATATTCCGATTCGGCTGGAACACTCGGTGCAGAAGGTCTAGGTCTAGGAGGAGCTACTTGTACAGGTTGTACCAATTCGACAGGTTGAACAACTTGGTAGATAGGTTGTTGTTGCTGACCTAAGTTGTAAGCAGAAGTTTGAGAGGGGAGAGGAGGTCTTTGAGGAATTTGAGCTTGATACATCTGTTGTTGTTGTTGCTGCTGGGTGGCGAGAATAGGTTGTACGTAAGGATTCATGGTAGAAGGAGGAGCAGAAGCTGAAGGAACGGGAGGAGGTGAATAAATCGGATAAGAAGAAGGAAGAGACCCAATCTGAGGGGTATAATTCGGAGGCGGCATCGAAGGCGGTGGTGGAGGAGGCGGCGTAGAGTAGATCGGAGGAGTGAGAGGTAGTTGTTGGACAGGAGGAGGAGGTTCAGGAGCGACGACCACCCAAGTCCATTGACCGTTTTCTCCAGCTCGCCAATGACCTTGAGCTCCGTTGTCGAGTCCAGGTGAAGGAGAAGACGAGACTGATTGTGGAGGGGGAGGAAGCTGTAAATTGGTGGAAGGAGGCGCGACGGGAGGCCAACCAGGAGTTTGAGCTTGAGCCTGCGCCTGTCGTCCGTAGTAAGCTTGCCATTGATCGGCAGCAGTCATCGAAGGTTGCGCGAGAGGGCTCGACTGAGGCATTGGGGGAGGCGGAATAGGAGGAGGAGGACCAGCGAAAGGAGGAGCTGCATTGAACGAAGAAGATTGAGTCGGAGGTTGAGAGAATTCTCGTTGATAACTCGCTGCTGCTGGAGCGGAAGCGGATGCTCGATCGTATTGAGGTCTCATCCTATCGTAGTCTTGCTGCTGCATCGGAGGAGGTGGTCCAGGGTAAGATTGAGAAGGAGGAATACTCTGATTGTAATTCTGTCGGGAAGGAATCTGGTCGTAACGAGGATCTCGAGAAGGAGGCGGAGGCGCTTGGCTCGAGTTGTCCCATCCTCCATAGTTTGACTGTTGGCCATAATTTGATTCGGGAGGTGCTGGATAGGACGAGTTTGATCGTTCGTAAGGGTCTCGAGGAGAACCGAATCGTGGATCGTTCTGCCACGTCTGAGGATACTGAGGTTGCGATTGCTGTTGTGAAAGTGGAGGTGGGCCGTTCCAAGAACCTAAGGAGTGGGTCCCCAACAAATTATCAGCACGAACTCGAGGTCTGTTCTTTCAGAAACGCGACGAGCCTGAAACCTTACCCTGACTAGCCGAGGATGAGTAACCCTGAGGTTGCGGTTGCTGCTGGTATCCTTGGTTCGAGTAACCTGGGTTCATCGGAGGTTGAACTTGAGAGGCTCGAGGGGAATCGTAACTCGAGCTTCGATCCTCATCTTCGTACTTCTTCCTTTCCTTCTTCTTCTTCTCCTTCTTTGACGATGCAGAGTAGCGGTCATCGTAATCATCGTAGTCGTCTTTGTCTTTTCTCCTCGAAGAGCGATCCTTGCGGTCTCGGTCTCGACGTGAGGAAGAGTAATCATCATCGTCTGAGTACTCGTCTCTATCTCTATCTCTATCTCTGTCTCTGCTCTTGTCCCTATACTTCTTCGAGGAAGATCCCATACCAGTCGATAGAAAGTAGATCTGAACGTGGGCGTCGAAAAGATGGGGGTATCAGCTGTCAATAGAGATTCCTCGTCCCCTGTTGAAGAGAGAGAGAAGAGAGACTTACCTAATTCCCCTACTCCGACTATGATCAGTGATGCCAACTTAGAGCGAGAGTCGAGAGAATGAAGTCGGAGGTTGAGGGAGAAGAGAAGGAAAGGATCGAAGAGCGAGAAAAGAGAGAGGAGGAACTTGAGAACCTCGAGGCGCAAAGTCCTTCCCGCTCAGTTCTCTCTTCCACGGCAAGTCCGAACGACGTCGACGACGACGACAACTACAGAGAGAAGAGAGAGGGGGAAACAAATCTTACGAGCGTTGCAAAGACAAAGCAGAACAGAAAAAAGGGAGAGAAAGATTATGCGAGTTCTTTTTGGAGTTCAAGAATGGTTTTCTACAGTTGAAGTTTCTAAGATTCCTTTACTTGGAGGTTTATTCATCCTTCTTTACTTTTTCGATCAATTCTTGCTCGTGTTTTTGAGCTAAACGTCTAGCTTCCCTCCTTTCTGAACCTCGAGTGATTAATTCTTTAGGGGTCGTATCTCCGAAGAAATACTTGAGAACGATATCGGCGATCCAAGCTCCTCCATAGTCGAGTACCATTGTTACGCACAATCGAAGTCGGAACTAGAGGAAACAAACACGAGAAACCAGTCAGTCAATCAGTCAGTCAGAGAGTGAGATCGAATTTGAGAGAGAGTTTGATACTTACAGCTGAATCCATATCGACCAATTGTAACCACCTGTTGAATTCAGGTACGAAATCTGTCGCACCCGAGAACGCAACTGCTGCAACTCCCAGCAATCCATAGTACAAAGCAGAATTCTCCGTGATACCTTCACGGAAAGGTCTACCTTGGAAATTGATGGCAAAAGTCGAGACTTGTTGGGAGAGGGAAATGAGGTAGATGCAAGAGTTGAGCAAGTTGGGAGAGAATTTAGCTTCCAAATCGACTACGACATCCGCTTGACTGTTTTCCAATTAGAGTAAAACGACAGTGTCAGTGACGAAGCAGTCTCACGAGATAGAAGCAGAGCGACTTACGGATCGAATAATTCGCAAAGGTTGGTGAGGTAAATGAAAGCGGCGACGTGAATAGCGAATTGAGTTAAAATAGAAGCGACGACGTAAAAGTTGAAGATGGTGCTGAGAGGACGTTCCTTCGATAGCTTGTCGACAGGCTATCATTTCATCGAGAGTGAATCAGCTCGAAGGTTCGTTCAGAAGGAGACCAGACTGGAAAAGGGACTCACCCTTGCACGAGAAATGCACATGAAGCAGACACTCATCAAGATACCAGTGATCGTGACTTGGTAATCTCCGAACTTAATTCCTTGGAGGTACTGAACCGAGAGAGCCCAGGCCGAGATGAGACAGTTGAGAGCGAGAATCTTGTACATTTGAATCGTCGCGACGAGAGTGCAACGACCTTGACGAATGATGTTGACGACTAAACGAAAGCGCAACGAC
The DNA here is from genome assembly GCA_010758995.1 of Sporobolomyces pararoseus. NCBI lineage: Eukaryota > Fungi > Basidiomycota > Microbotryomycetes > Sporidiobolales > Sporidiobolaceae > Sporobolomyces > Sporobolomyces pararoseus. Next base: position 315,309 of record RSDY01000013.1, read on the forward strand.
ATCAGAGAGTCAGTTCAGACTTCCAAGGCCAGTCAAGAAGGTAGACATACTAGCGACGACGTTTGCGAGTTTCGAAGTGAAAGGAGCGGCAACTGAAGCATCTCCGAGTTTGATTTGAGGTACTTCAGATTCTTCTTCCATGTTCGAGAGTTGATCAGTGATAGCAGAGACGTCGAACTGACTCGCATTGATGAATTTGACACATCAGCAAACGATCGAAAGAGGAGAAACTAAAGAAAGAGCGAGAGTTTTTTCTCACCTTTGAAACTTTTCCTTGAGAACGATCTTTTCCAACTGATTTGGCGGCATCTTGTTGAGCTTTTACCGCATCTGGGAAGAATTCGGCGATGAGAGGTGGAACAGGAGGAGGAGGTTGACCAAACCTAGAAGTGATTCTCAATTGTTGTTCATACATCTTCTTGACCCTTTCCTTCTTTTGGTGTTCTAAAATCGCTTTTAAATCTTCTTCGGTACCGTTCAACAATGCGACTCCGATGTTGGCTTGTTTCAAAGCTCCTACATCGTTGGTACCATCTCCTGCCATCAAAGTGACGAACCCTAAACTCTTGAGAGTGGTCAAAATGAATTCTTTCTGAGCTGGAGAAACTCGTGCGTAGACCCAAGTGTGTTGTACTAGTTTGTGCCATTGTTCGGTCCTTTCTGCGTATTGCTTCAATGCAGCTCCGGTCATACAGATGTCATATTGATCGAGAAGGGTTTGATCGATAGGTTCTGAAGGGTCGACGGGAATGATCTTTGACTCGTCCGGAGTACGCCAAGTGAGCTCTAACCACATTACACAAATTCGATCAGTCAACTCGTCTACTCTCAGCGATGCAAGCTAGCGAGAGAGACAAAGACTTACCAGATTCATTTTCTGCACCTTCCTTGAGATCGAGAATGAGGACTTCTCTATCTACGATTTCAACTTCCCTAGCAACGTGAGCTGCAGTCAAAGGGTTGTCACCAGTGATCATGACACAACGGTGGGAAGAATCTGCCAAATCCTTGAGGGTTGAAATCGCGTCCGGTTTGAGAGGGCAATGGAAAACGAGGAAACCTGCGAATTCGAGGGAAGATTCGACTTGTTCTCGAGAGACGGTAGTGATCTAAGTGCACGTTCGGCTCGGCGAATGGGTCAGTAAGTAAAAGAAAGCAAGGGGGGGGGGGAGGAGAAGGAAAAAGGAAAAAATAACTAACTTCTTTAGCAGACATTTGATCGCTCCATTTGTAACCTAGAGCTAAAACCCTCGAACCACGTTGAGCGAACCACTTGTAAGTCTTCTCATAATCATCTGGAATGGTCTTGTACATCTTCTTGAGAGTTTCAGGTGCACCTTTAACCGAGATTAAAACTTTATTCTTTCCTCCATCCAGTTGTACTTGAGAGATTGTAGACATTCGTTTCAATTGAGAAGAGAATTGGAATCGACGTTTAACCGTGACGGATGGAGACGAGGACGAGAACGAGGGAGAAGGAGTGGAATTAGATGAGGAGTAGGGGTTGGGAGCGATTTTATCTCCTGCAGATAATTTCCAGTTGAGGGCATCGAGAGTAGTCTTCTCCATTGGATCTCCGACAACTCCATCGTCGAGTAAGACGAGTGCGTGAGCCGAAGCGAGAGTGAGGGTAGTTTCGAGAGAAGTTTCCGTAACGGGTACCAAGTGTTTACTATCCTTGGAACTGAAATTGGATCAAGTTCGTTTAATCGGGCGGAATCAGTCACAAGTTCGGCGAGAATGAGGAGGAACTACGAGAGAGGGAGGGTAAATGACTCACTCGACACCGACGACACCTTCGACAACGAGATTTTCACCAGTAATAGTTCCAGTTTTATCGAAACAACAAATATCGACTCGTCCAGCGAAAGGAATCCTGAAAGGTTCAGTACAGAAGATTGCTGTGTTTCCAACCAACAGCGAGAGAGCATAAGTCTGTCGAGTTCGCAATTTACTAGAGAGGGAAAAAGAAACTTACAGAATTTACTGAGAGCTACTAGAGAAGCGTTGACTGCCATTGAAAGTTCCATAGGTAATTCAGGAGGTACTACCGAAGTGATAATAATAACGCAATCCAACAATAATTTAGAACGTTTACGATCTTGTTCAACACCTAATATTATTCCAAAAAGATTTTAACCGTCAGTTCTTGAAACAGTCGACACCTAGAAAAGAGAGTGAATTGTTTATTATCTACCTTTTACCCAAACGTAAGCACTAGCAGCTAAAGCGAATACCAACAAGAAAGCAATAAACAAGAAACTTTCCAGATTGTTTGCCGAAACGGTTTCAGTACTGAAAATCATAGTCCTAATCAATTGTCCTTGAGAAGTACCGAAACCAGTTCTCAAAACAACTGCCAAACAACCTTGATCAGGTGGAGATAATTCATCTTTTGTAGTCGATGAAGTAGATTGTAAAACTTTGGTACCTCCGAACAAAACTGAATTACGATCTACTCCTTCTATATCTAAAGTTTCGGTAGGAGTTCTCAATTCGATAGATTCTTTCAACAAGGGAGTAGATTCTCCTGATAACATGGCTTCGTTGACGATACAAGATCCTCTCAACAAGAGCAAATCGCAAGGAATTCCTGAATCTTCTTTCGTACGAACTGAATGAAAACACAAAGAATTAGAAGGTCAGTCTCTCTTCGTTGAGAATGACGAAAAGAGGCAGAGAGCAGAAGTGGACTACTCTACTCTTCTTCTTCGCTTAACTTACCGATTGAAACCAAATCTCCAGGGAGAAGTTCATCAGTTTGAACTTCGATCCATTTCTTTTCCCTCCTAACCATGATTCCATAAGGTTTAATCGACATACTTCTAAACTCGTTGACAGTTCTCAAACGCTAAACAAACGATTGTGGAAATCAGTAAATTCAACTCGTTGTGAGAGAGAAGAAGAAGAGAGTTGGACTTTACTTGAAAGACTGTAGTACATTCGAAAACTACCAACATGAACAAAGTGAATAAAGAATAATACCAATACTCATCCATACACCAAAGTCCTGCACAGAAAACTTGGAAAACGAAAAAAGGTGCTACTGCATGTTCTGCAAACAATTCACCAAAAGTTGGTACCGGGATATCGAAAACGTTTTTACCAAAACTGTTCAGAGATGTTTCTAATTCTTGACGAGTTGATAAACCTTTTGATTGTTGGAAAGTAGATAATTGAGGAGATGGAATAGAATCGCATGGGTACGAGATTCTGGAAAATTTACGACTAGTAGGAGAGAAAAGGTATTTGTCTCTCTGGTAACTGAACCAAACTATAGGAGATTGTCCTTGTCCTTGTCGAGTTCTTTCGAGAGTACAAATTTCAGGTTTTCCTCTGTGAAGTTTTGGTAAAACCATAATTTTCTGTGCAGTATCGATATCGTTTACCTAAACATATTCCCCGTTTCCTTTCCCTTGTCAATTCTAGAGTCTATGATAGAAGAGATAGGAAGGACTTACTCTGATAGCTTCACCACGACTTCTGAAACTGATACTCCACCTAGTGAACAAGAAACTTAAAGCGTGTCCACCGAACAATACGATACATAACAGGAAAGTCCATTCTAAGGACCGAAACACACGATTACCTGATGAGCTTGGAGTAGTAGGAGGGAGGAGAGAGTGAAGAGAGAGATGGAGGAGTAATACTAACCGATAGATTGAATATAATAATCATAATTCTCCCAAGCGTACCAAGCTAAAGGATAAAAGAATAACCAAGGTCCTACATAAATTCTAGTCCAAAACGGTAAAGGGTTGACGAGAGTCAACGAAGAGATATCGGGTGAATCGACTTGTACTGAACCTCTTTTGAACAAGGCATTCTTGACGGTTCCTGTTGAGATGGTACTAGTTGTTCCACCACCTCCTTTCGAGGAGGTCGCCATGTGTGGAGAGAGATCGGGCGAGAGACGAAGTTGTGGCGAAAGGAAAAGAGAGAACACGCGTCGCCAGAAATTCGTTCTCTCGTGTTCTTTTTTTTTTTGCCTCGAACTCGTGCATTGAACAGGAGATGGTATAGGGTTTCCGGATAGTGTTCAGCAAGAAGATTCGAAAAATGGCGATACAAGAGAGTGACAAAAAAAAAGAAAGAAAGAAAAAAAGCAAATGAGCAATTTGGTTGCGAACAAAACGAGTGATGCGAAGTAACGACATGATAGGATATAGACGGAGAGAGAGAGAAAAGAGGGATGGAGAAATGAGATCAGGCTTCTACAGCAGTAGTAGCGGAAGGTAAAGGTACGAATTCGTTTGAATTTTCGTATTCGTACTAAAATTCGCCAACTCATTCATCAGTAGTTTGCTTCTCTTTGTTCTTTGGTGAAGCGAGAGATAATCTTACCATATCTAGAGCGACTTCACAACTTTCCCTGACGACTCTAGGTACATCCATACGTTTTGAAAACTCTTTCAAAATTGGTAAACATTCTTCAGTAGCGATTCCACCTAAAGCTTCTGCCGCTTCATGTCTAACCATATCTTCTTCTAGAGGTCTCTTTAAAACGTCTATCAAAGAAGGTACTGAATCTGGTGAAGACAATTGTCCGAATACGAATGCAATCTCATGTCTATATAATTTCACACTCACTCGGGTTTTAGCTTTCTTTTACTTGAAAGGGACAGAGAAGAGATGAGAAGGAGAATAGTAACTAACCTGAACAAAGCAGATTTATCATTGAACCCTTTTGCCAAACTTAAAACTGCTTCCCTACTTCCATCGTTTCTCAAAGCAAACATTGCTCTGTACCTCTCAAACAATGACAACTTGTCATCCAACAGAGTCTTTTCCAATTCAGGAATCGAGATTGATCCCGCCGAAGAAGAAGGTAGAGCAGCAGAATGAGCTGCTTCGACTAATGGTGAATGACTCGAGGAGGCTGCTGCTGGAGCTGGATCTATACAAGGATATTGACTATCATTCGGATGTGTCACGTTATCAGTAACTCTGTCCTTATCGAATGAGGAGAGAGAGAGAGAGTAGAGGTATTACTTACTTGGCAGCTTGAAGTTTACCTTGTTCAGAATTATCAAATTTAATTTTATCGATTGCGATTTCACAAGTTTCTCTGATCGCAGCTTCTGGGTGATTCAGATGTTCGTTCAATACTTCCAACGCTGATGAATCTCCAATTGCTCCCATGGCTTCTGCAGCCTGACAACTCGAGAGAGTTGTTGTGAGTGTTAAATTCCAAGAAAGATCGAGAGAGAGAGAGAGAGAGAGAGTCTCTTTACCTCATGTCTGACCATGATATGTTCATTGGTATCTCTAAGTACTTTGGTCAAGATTGGTAAAGCGTTTGAATCTTTCAATTGTCCTAAACAGTAAGCGAGTTCATGACCCAACAATGCACTCTCTCCATCGAAACCTATACATCCCCATCTCTCTCGAGGTTTCAGTACATACACAGTAGAGGTAGAGAGTAGATAGTATGAGAGAGCTGACCTTTGGAAATGATCTCGATCGCACGAGGACCTCCGAGAGATTTCAAAGTGAATAGAGCTCTAAACCTTTGGGCTAATGGAGTTGATTCAGAATTGAGTAATCGATCTAACGGTGTATAGATATCTTCTTCTGCCATGATCTAGGTGCTTGAATGAGTTGATGAGGAAGATTCGGAGTGAGAAGAGAGAGGCGGTGAGTGAGTGAATGAGAGAGAAAAAAAAAAGTTTGATCTTTCATCAAACAAGTTCTTACCTCTCACTACTATCCAACACTAGCAGCACACACAAGACTCATACGACAACCTAGATCAACTAGTCATCAACTCCTAGTCTAGCCCCTTAGTTTAACACCTCCCTTCCAGTCTCTCTCTCTCTCTCTCTCTCTCTTCCAAACTCTCTCGTCTCTTACTCAGAACAAAATGCCCCGCTCAAAACGTGACAAAGTAGTAGCATTAACCGAAGTTAAGAAAAAGGGTAGAGAAGTTAAAGGACAATTGATAGATTCAGTTCGAGAATCTGCTGATCAATTCAATTATTTGTGGGTGTTCCAAGTTGAACACATGAGGAACAACCTGTTACAAGAAGTCAGGGCAGCTTGGAAAGGTTCTAAAATTTATTTGGGTAGGAACGCAGTTATGAGGAAAGGTTTGGGAAGTAACAAGGAAGAGGAATGTAGGTTGGGAGTTTCAAAAATCGCAAATGTAAAATCTTATTTCTCTCCCTTTTGTATATGTTCTTTGATACTGACAGAACCACGTTGCATTCAAATAGATGTTGGAAGGTAACCGAGGATTACTGTTCACCGATGAAACTCCGGAAGTAGTTTTAGAATGGTTCGAATCTTTCAAGAAACAAGATTTCGCTCGTACTGGAAACGTTGTCGATGAAACTTTTTCTCTTCCTGAAGGTAGAAAACTTTTACGCATACCTTGACTTGACGAGAACAAACACTGATCTCTCTCTGTGTGTTGTTTTCAGGTCCTATTAAAATTAATGAAGATTTAGCACCTCATTCTTTAGAACCTCAATTCAGGAAATTAGGTTTATCAACTTCACTAATGAGAGGAGTACCAACCTTGTTGACTCCTCACACAGTTTGTAAAAAAGGCGACACTTTGAACCCTAACCAAGTCAACTTGTTGAAACTGTTTGGTAAAACTTTTGCAACTTTTCAAATGATTCCTTTGTTGGGGATTCATTTGACGGATGGTTCTATCGCTGGTGGTTCAGTTGCTGAAAAGATGGATGCTGAAGAAGCAGAGCAGGAGGAAGAGAAGGACAAGTAAGAAGGGGGGGAAGGAGAGGTTTTGCATTTTCTCGCTCGATACGGAGGGTTTCGTGTGTGTATTCATAGGTTGTAACATTTTCTATTTTTCCTCGTGTGTTCCTGCATGGCAGCTTGAAACGGTAGAAACAGAAGGGAGGGGACTGCGAGCGTCGTTGAGGTTGCGAACAAAACTCTCGAGATTGCAAGTCATCGAGTAATTCTTTCTTTTGCTTTCTATTTTGTATTCTGTTTCAGGTTCACGCATTCTATCACACGTTGGCTGCGCACCTGAGTCGCATTTATTTAATGAGTAACAGCGTAATACTTTGTCGAGACTGAGTAATACTCTTATACTCTTTTCCTCTCGTCTCTTCTCTCTCAACTCTTTCGCGCTCGCTTTTCAGTTTCTCCCAAACTCGACTCTAATGTCCAAGAAACGTCCTATCGAAACTATCGTTCTTTCGGATTCAGATTCTGATCGAGAAGATCAAGTTGGAAAGTTAACTCCACCACCTCGACACATCCCTCATGGCGCCTCGAACAAACAAATAGCAGTGACTATTGAGGATGAAGAAGAAGATGTAGAACTACGAGCGGCTATACGAGCTAGTCTAGAGGAAGCGGCAGGAAAGAGTGAAGTCATCAACATCAATCAACAAGAACGAATCCCTCCTCAACAACAACAAGGAAGTACTACGAGTGGTAACAATACATTGTTAGGTGGTTTGAACAGAGCAGAAATGGAGAAAGCTAGGTTAGAAAGGGTTGCTAAATTGGACTCTTCTTCGCAACAATCTTCCTTCTCTCCCTCCTGCTCTTCTTCTGCCTCAGGAAACTATCCTCATAAACGATCAAGAATCGCTACACTTTCAGATCTACCTTCCTCCTCCTCCTCTTCAACAAGTAATCCTTCAAGTAGCTCTTCTGAACAACGTTTCTTTTCAGGTGAAATTCGTAGAGTTTACAACCGACATGACCCCTTCCCACCTCCTCTAGACACTTCAACTTTTTCTTCCCTGATTGGTTCACCTTCAACCTTAGTAGGTTCAATCATTAGTTCTTACGTTTGGGATTTGAATTGGGTTTTGAACCATTTCCCTTCTAAAACTTGTAAAGATGTACCAATTTTATTGATTATGCCTAGACCTAATGGAGACAATGAAAAGGAGGGATGTATTAAGGTCAGTGGGAGATGGGACTTGGAAAAATTGAGACCCCAAGGAGCTGAAGGAAACAATGGGAATTATTTGAGAGAAGTTTATAGAAGTATTCCGAGACAGAGTCGAGAAGTTAGTTATGGTTGTATGCATATAAAATTCCTCGCAAGTATCTATCTATTCCCTCGCCTACTTGTATTCGCTTGAACTGACCTGAAGAGGGAGGGTTGAACTACTTTTCCAAAAGGTTTTCTTTCATGACGATTATTGTAGGATCGTGATCCCAACTGCAAACGCTATCGAATACGATTGGAGTATCATAGATAATGTGAGCTCACAGCTCTCTTTCTCTCTCTCGCTTCGAGGAAGACAACTAATAAACCTACCTCTCCTGTTTTTGAAATTTCTTTCTAAGGCATTCTACGTACAAGATTTCCCTCTATTGAAACAAGAACCTAGCAAAGAATCATCACCTTGGGAAAATCCAACGTTATCTCAATTCTCTTCAAATTTCATTACGATCGTGAACAAATTGGGAGCTAACAAAGCGTTTTTGAGTTTGTTCAAACCTTACGATTTTACGAAATCTTCAGATGTTCGTTTAGTACATTCTATTCAAGGTAAATATACCACTCCAGAATCTTTTGATAAAGGTGGTGGATTAGCAAGTTTATCAAAATCTGTAGAATCTCTAAACTTTAGTAAAGATAAACCTTCTTTGAAAGCTGGTGGTGGTGATTGGGAAATTGAAGTTACAGGATCTTCAATTAGTAGGTATTCTCCTACATGGTTAATCCAATTCTTATCGAGTTGTCAAGGGATACATCCAACTAGTTATTTCACTCACTCTTTGTCTAGACCGAATTCGAAAACTTCTCCTCTTTACCCTCTCAAACCTAATCCTCCTCTCGGTAGAGGTCAATCTTACGATTACAGTAAATTACCTTTGAAAATCTTGTTCCCTACGAAAGAAGAGATTTTGAACAGTTACGAAGGAGTTGAAGGAGGTGGTACGATCTTTTTCCCGAAAACTAGATGGTCAGAAAAGAATTTTCCAAAGAGTTTGTTGTATAAAGGTAAAAGCAAAAGAGATAGAGTCGCTGCACATACTAAAATGAGTAAATCTCTTTCTCCTCTCTCTCGCTTTCTCTGGTTTTTCGAATCTGACAAGAATCATCTTTTACAGTCTTGGCGAGTCATAGGATTGAAACTAAAGAAGGGATTGAAACTTTTGAAGGATTCGTTTATGTAGGATCTCATAATTTCACTACTTCAGCTTGGGGACAACTTCAAGATGGCCAATCTGGAGTCAAACAACTATTAGTAAACAATTACGAGTTAGGAGTAATCGTTCCCATCAAAGGTTGTCAAACTGAACGAGATTTCGAAGAGAAAGTTAACAAATTGGTTTCTTACAAGAGAACTCCTAGTTTGGAAAAGTTTGGGATGAACGATGTTCCTTGGATGCAAGATGATTTTCCAGAAATTTACAAGAAAGATCAACCTACTAGACCTGGAGGGAAGAAGTAACTAAACCAAGTATAAAGAAGAGGTTCATTCTCGATAGAGAGGGGAAAGAAAAGGTTGTTAGAAATCGTAAGGAAAGGGTTACCACGGGCGTTTTTTACTGTGTCTTGAGTCCTCTGTTTCGTGTGTCGTTGTATTATTTAGCTAGTTCTCCTTTCAGCTCGGTTGTTTGGTCGTCGTCGTTTTGGTTTCGCTTTCTGAACTACTGCGCAATTTACAATCCGGTGTTCTCAGTAAACTTCCTTGAGACTTTCTCAGTGCATTCTGTAGCTTTCGCAGAGTCGAAAGCCACATATCGAAAACAATTCGAAAAGAGAAAGAAAGATTCTGGAAAGGACAGGGGTAAAAATGATGGATTCCACAAGCTAGATCGAGCCGACTTCCTTCCCTTCTCACCCATCCCCTCACTTAATCAATAATGGCCTCACTCTATCTACAACGTACGATCTCTCGACTACCTTGTACCTGTCGAACGACCTTTCCTCTTCGATCTTTCGCCACCTCTGTTCCTCCTTTCCTCCCCTCTTCTTTCAATCGACCTTCCCCTCCTCCATTACCTCCAAAAGAACAAAGAGAATTCGAAGAACTAATTCGAAAACAAACCGCACCTCTATCATCATCGAAGAATGGATCTGTTGGATTAGAACAACCAGAACAAGAAGAATTGGAATTACATCCAGATTATAGAGCAAAACCTAAACCTAAATTCAAAGGGGATAAGAACCCTGAAACTGGTGAGATCGGTGGTCCGAAAAATGAACCTTTGCAACATGGTAAGTCACTCTCGAGAGATAGAGCTTCTTTCATATTTACTGTTCGCTAAACGCAGAGGAAAGCTGATCTTTCTTCTCCCGACTCCCTCGCGACGAAATCAATCATACAGGAGATTGGAGTTACGGTGGAAAGGTGACTGATTTCTGAGAAGGTGTTCACAGAGAAGAGAGTAGTCATTTTGTTGTAACAAGGAATTGCATCATCTGTTCCCTTTAAAACTTCAAGCACACTTGACAAGGTTACGAGGCGATACTTGAACTCGCCGTCTACGGAAATCACGAACGACCGAAGTAAGAGGGAAGGGAGACGTCGTCCGAGGCGATTTCGCAAGTAATTTGCTCCTGTGTCTCTTGAAACGCTCTCGTTTTTTGTAACATTCAATCCAGAGAATGTAGAGTCTTCACTTGACTGTGTGAAGGCATTGCAGCGTACAGAGAAAATAAAGTGACTTCTATGCGCGAAAAAGTGAAATGAGGGAGTGTCTGATACGAAAAACCAATAAACTAACGAGACCTTGATACTGCGTGATAAGGAGTGATGCGAGCTGCACAAGGGAGAGAGACGTATACGATGGAGAGAGCGCGAAAGGAACGAGAGGGTCTGTTGTTATCAATGAAAGGAGGGGAGACGAATTTAGTGAAGACGAGACTTGTTGCGACGAGCGAGACGATGTTGCTCCTATACAGCGAGAGAGAGAGTCAGAAATATGGGACGTTAGAGGTAAGGTAACAGTTTGAGCTCACCTCGCCTTCTTCGCAAGTACAAGAACCACCAGTCGAAGAAGTTGGAACTGAAACGATCTTTGTGACCGTCTTCGTGACAGTTACAGTCGTCTTCGATCCTCCAGTCGATCCAGCTCCAGCAGTCGAGGTGGTTTTAGGCTTTGAGGTCGTAGTGTGGGGTTTCGAGGAAGAAGTCGGTTTCGGTTTCGAGGGAGTGGAAGTCTTGGGCTTTGACGAGGTCGAAGAAGGACGAACGGAAGTGGTGACTGCTTTCGAACTGGTAGTACAAGGTTGAGTCGATTTGTGAACGGACGAGGTGGTGACGGGTCGAACTGAAGTCGTAGTGGCTTGAACGGGAGGAGGAGGAGGAGCTTGAGAAGTTTCGTGAGGAAGCGAGGGGACGGTCGAAGGTACGTCGCAGCCCCAGTGCTTGGGAGGTTTGAACGACCATTGCCATTTGTGACCGTGGTGCTTGCTGACCCATGAAGTAGGAGGAGCTGAAAAAAATTGATTGATTTGATTAAAATCAGCTCAGATTTGGTAGAATTGACTGAGTGAAGCTGAAAGGTACTCACTCCACCAAGTAGCTTTTCCACAAGACGATTGCCATTGCGAGGGAATCGTCCAGGAAGATCCGCAAGACCACGATTTGCTGGAAAAAGACTCGCGCGACGATCAGTCAATCAGAGCTCAAAACTGTCCGGATTTGAATCGAGGAGAGCTCACCTAGGTGCCCATCCGATCTCGATACCGAACCAGAACCATCCTCCGCCAGAAGGGACCCAGGAAGGAGGGCCGTTTCCATGGTGATCGACTACCAATCCATCCTTGCCGGAACCGTTGCATTGCCAGCTCGAGGAAGGTCTCAAGCCCCAGGCAGGAGGGATGATACCGATGTCGAGACCTCCAGAGTGGTGATCAAGCCAGGCAGTAGAAGGTTCTGCGGAGGAGGAAAGAAGGAAACGAAAAATTGCGTCAATTCATGCTAACGAGCCTAGTCGAGGGACATTAAGCGAATGAGATAAAATGAGAGAAAGCAGGGTACTCACTCCACCAAGGGCACAAATGAGCGTTCGGGAGCCAGACAGAGGGAAGATTGACGTTGATGTCGATTTCGAATCCGAGAGGAGGAGCCCATCCAATCGTCTCTCCGAACCAGAGCCAAGTTGAAGGACACCATGAGGGTCTACCGTTTCCTCGCCAATCAATCGTGAGACCGTCACGACCGGAGCCTGCGAAATTTCATCGTGAGCAAATCATCTCTGAAACGAAGCGATGAACACACTCACCGTTGCATTTCCAGCCGCGGGATGGAAGACTAGGAATGAGACCCCAGTGTCCGATAGTGAAGCCGAGATCGATACCGACGTTGTGTTGCTTCCATGCGAGAGAGGGAGCTATTTTTGCAAACGAAAATAGATCAGTTATTCCGAGCCTCTATGTAGCACGCAAGGAAGAGGGGAAAGAGAGAAAGTACTCACTCCACCATGTGACGAGGTGAGCTCGGGAAAGGAAGTCAACCGAGAACTTGTAGTTAGCTGAACAAGACCACGAGCTGGTAGGTGCCCAACCGATTTCGACGCCGAACCAAGCCCATCCTTGAGGAACGTGAGCAGGTCGAGAGTTACCGTAGCAATCGTACTTGTATCCGTCGTTTCCTCGGCCGTTGCAACGCCAGTTACGAGAAGGTAGGTGAATCGACGAGTGACCTCCTCCGAGAAGACCTCCAAGGAGACCTCCGATGATTCCGAAAGTTGGGTCGCGAGCTTCGAGTTGGTGAGTCGTGACGGGTTCAGGTTGAGTAGCGAGGACCGCAGTGAGGAGAGAAGCTAATGCGATAGCTGAGAGACGCATTGTTGTTGTTGTTGTCGTCGAAAAGAGAGTGCGGTGTTAAGGAGAGACGAAGAGTTGGAGAGTCGAGAAGTGGAGACGAGGACTAGAGAGCGAAGGGGGGCCTGAAAGACGAAAGAGAGAGACGGTGTGTTGAAGAAGAAAGAAAGAGAAGAGACGAACGAGTGAAAGGTTTTTTTAATGTCAAAAACCAATCAGGTCTTTGCTCTGTCCGTCGAGGTGCCGAAGCTACGGATCGGTATCGTGACTACGAACGCCGACCTGTCATTGACAGGCTAGACCTTCAATCAAAGCGGTGAGTGAGGACGAGATTGATGAAGGGTCGAAGAAAGCCGAAGACGAAGCGAAATCCGCTCGAGCTGTCGATCCATTGAGGCGATCGTCTACCGTAAGCCGACTTCACTTCCGCTATGACATTGCTCGCATGCTTCGTATAGTTTGAAGGGAGATGGAAATGGAGTTGAAGGGTCGGTGAAGAAGGTAGGAGCGGGATGAGAGACAGAAGGCTAGCATCAGCTCAAATGCGGACACTCTACCGACGGATGATCTATTCTTGAGCTTCGTCTTGGCCGTTCGTGGATGGTGAAAGAGCAAGGGTGCGAGTGGAGAAAGAAAGTTGCAGATGTCGAAGTCTCTAGCCTTTCTGCACACTGGGCGGTGGTCGAGTATCGTTACAAGCTCCACTGAGTCCGTCTAAGGTGTCGTTCGGGGCTAAGGATGTTGTGAAAGGAAGGTTGAAAGTAGTCGGTTACTAAAAAGTTCTCCAGCCCGAAGACGCGACTTTCTCCTCCCTCCTCCTCTTTTCCTTCTCTCCAGCAATACTTCACTAGCTCTGAACAAAGACCGGGACCCCCAGAGGACGCAACATTACTCTCACCTAACTCTTTTCTCGTTTCCTGCCCCACTTCAAAAAACTTTCATCTCCTTCTCCTCTTCCAGACAACAACCTTAGACAAACAACAATGGCTATCGGATTGAGCGATTCAGCTACTCATGCGGTATCAGGTGCAGCAGGTGGATGTATCGCAATGTGAGTAGAGTTGTTTCCTTCTTTTCCTCTCCTCTCGAGCTCTCCGGCATCTTCCGGTAACTCGATCAAGCAAGCTGACCGTACTCTCTCTTGCTCTAGGGCGATCACCTACCCTCTCATCAATTTGTCGACTCGCTCTCAAGTCGCGGCGAAAACTGAAAAGGAAGGAAGTCGGGCTGCAGCTCTTCGAATCATCAAACGAGACGGAATCGTCGGTCTCTATGATGGATTGAGCTCTAGTTTACTCGGTATCGCAGTCACAAACGGTATCTACTACTTGTTCTTTGAAGAAGCTCGTGCCGTCGTCCTCAAGACTCGCAAGGGAGGAAGGGCGACTCTTTCGACTCTCGAATCGATTCTCGTCAGTGCTTTCGCCGGAGCTGCGACTTCGGTCATCTCGAACCCTATCTGGGTCATCAACGTGAGCAACACTTTTGATGTTGGCTTCTACACAGCAGCTAACGAAAATTCGTCTGATTTCACAGACTCGACAAACTGTTCGCACGACGGTTGCTCCTCAATCAACCCTCGAAACTCCTTCGAGCAAGGTCGTAGAGAAACGTCTCAGCATGTGGCAGACTATCCTCCACATCCTCAAGACTGACGGTCTTTCGGCTTTCTTCAGTGGATTGGGACCTGCTCTCATCCTCGTTTCGAACCCGATTCTGCAATTCACCGTGAGCCCTCTTCGTCCACCTCGCGCTTGACACGCATTTAACTGACTCTATCGCGGTTACCTTAGCTCTTCGAACAATTGAAGAACTTCTTGCTCAGACGCAGGCAATTGAGGTTGAGCAAATCTCACGCTAGTGCTCCCCCTCTCACCGATCTCGACTTCTTCCTTCTCGGTGCCATCACCAAGCTCTTTGCTACTGGAACTACCTACCCTTGTAAGTACACTTTCTGTCTGACTTCTCCTCACAAAACTCGACTAACTCCGCCTCGACTCGACTAGATTTGACTGTCAAGGCTCGCATGCAAGCTGGAAACGCCGAGGGCAAGTCATACAGCTCTTCTCTCGATGGACTTCGAAAGATTGTCAAGCAAGAGGGTATCAGCGGTCTCTACCGAGGAATCGGTCCCAAGCTGTAAATACGATCTTGCTCTCGTTCTCATCCTCGTCGAAGTCCCCTAACTAACCTCTCATTGTACCCGACAGCACTCAATCCGTAGCAACTGTACGTCTTCTCCATCCAGGCTTCCCATCTTGGCTGCGCTGACCTTGACCGTGGAAACAGGCTGCCATTCTCTTCCTCGCGAAAGAGAAGATCTACGCTGCTACCAAGAAAGTGAGTCATTCTCCTCTCCTACAGCTACTAGCTATCTGACGAGAAACTGACATTCTACTCTTTTTTGTGGTAGGCCGTCGCGAAAGTTGCCGTTTGAAAAACAAACGTTTAGCTTATCCGGTTCCCCCTCCTCTCTCCATATGTCGAAGTAATGAAATCAAGTGTCGTTTGTGCATCTATCAGAAGGAGGACTTCTCGAGAGTGTACCTTCTGTTTCAGCTCGACTTGGAACTTCCGAGGCAAGACTGTAGTTCTTGCTCTTAGTTTGAACGGTTTCCTGGAGTCTCTCGTAACCGCTCCATCTCGTCTGTCTACTACTGCGAGATATCATCTTGTCAGACGGGCTGAGATCTCCTAGAGACGAGTGGTGTCACAAACCCACTTGAGCTCGAAAGAAAACCTGCACCGCTTTTTCCCACTTCTTATCTCCTATTCAGGTCAGGCCTCGCTCTTGGAACGTGCGCCCGGAGTCGCGCAGAGTACGAGGTCTAGGCTCAGTACCCTCGATTTGGGTGTTCCTAAGCAGCGTCGCCCTCTTTTCTCTTCTCTTACTCCCCTCGCCACCCTTCCCTCTTCCTCCTCTTCACTTCTTGGTCTGTGACCGCATCGTATACCTACACCATGCACTTCTCACTCTCTTCAGTCGGCGTCATCCTCGCTTCATTAGCGACTCTCGCGGTCGCTGCCAAACCGGATCAAGTTTTCGATGGAAACTCTGCTCACACTCTCCTCGCATGGTCCCCTCCCATCACTCGTCCTGCGTGAGTCTCTTTCCCGTGCTCACAGACTGTTGATCGCCGACAAGTGAAGCTGACTCCTCGCGTTTTCGTTCGTTCGTGTTGTTCAAACAGCGGGGATGAAGTTTACGAAGCTGGATCGACTCAAGTCGCTTCATGGTGAGTTTCCCTCTGGAGTATCAGACGCGTATGAGAGCTGAAGGGACCGAGTAGCTGACGTGGGAGTATCGAGCATCGAAAAAAAGGAACCGTGCTCTTCCAATCGGTTTCAACCTCACTCAAGTTGGCAAGCACGCCGATTTACTCCTCGGTTACACTCTTCCCGACGTCCTCAGTTACCACCTCGATGTAACCCTCGTCAAGAACATCTCGCTGTACGAAGGGGCTGCCGAAGTAACCTACACTGTACCAGATTTACCTGAACGAACTTCGTACTTCTTGGCTCTCGTCGGTTCCTCTTCCAACATCTCTCCCGAGTTCACAATCAAGGCCGCCTCGCCCTCTACGTCCCCCTCGACTGACCCTCTCGATCAATACCAATCCCCTCCTATCGTCGGTGAGAAACGTCTAAGGAAGAAACGTCAAGAGAATCCCTTCGGACTTCACGACAGCGAACCCGCTGAAGGGGACGAGGAGGACCTCGTCGAAGCACAAGGTTGGGACATTCCTGGAAAACCTTACGTCTACCCCGAAGACGGTTTACCTGATCAAGGAAACCCTCGCTTGAGGGAGGATGAAGAAGCTTTGTACCAAAATTTGGTCAAGAAATTCTCGAAGGCTCGTTCTCTCTAAATTGGTCAACTCCTTCGTCGTTCTTCGTTCCTCGTTGTTATCGAGCTGGTCTCTCTCAAAACACCTTCTCTCTTCGACTCAATTGATCCCGTTCTTTCATTTTGTCGATTTCTCTTTGCCTTCTCCCCTTTTTATAGAAAGTTTTCTATCTCCCTTCTTTCCCCCTCTGCTGTGATACGGACTCCTCTATTCTAGTCGTAGACCTCGGTCGACAATGGCCGAGACTTGCTCTTCAGTTCTTCAAGTCGTGTGAGTAAACGGTTTGCGAAACACTGCATTTTGCTCGAGAGAGCTTTTGTGACCAGCTTGATCTTTCAAGCGCATTCTCTGAGCTGTACTCGACAAGAGTCATACGAGACTAGTCGTCTCCACTCAGACAAGACAAGACGACGGGACAATGATCAAGCGAAGGGACCGGCAGAGAAGCGAGGAAGTAAAAGAACGAGTTTGATTGGTCGATAAGAACCTGAAACGATGCAGTAGACCCTGTAGGTAGACGATTAGAACGATCCGAACCTAGCAGCGAAGCAGAAGAGAGAAGTAGGTGAAGAGAGAATCTCAAGTCGCCGAACGAGAACCGAATTTTGTTGAAATTGTTCAGAGAGAAAGTTTGTTTCCTTTGTTTCCACCGCCACCTCCATCTCCCAACTCTTTTGATTAAACCAATATAGGACAATGTCGGAAGCTAAGAAGTACACTTGGGATGAATTGAGAACCGAGGAAGCAAAGAGTAAAGATGGAATCTTGATGCTTCTTCACGGCAAAGGTGAATCACCTCTCCGCTCCTTTTCACTCACTCAGTGAACGTGTCATTTGTAGCTAACCTGGATCCTGGACCATCGCTGTAGTCTACGCTATTTCTAAATTCCTTGACGAGGTGAGTCTGCAAACCTCGAACTACTCGAGATTTGTTTGACACGAATTCTAATCTCATCTTTCGTTCTTTTACGCGTCGATATAGCACCCTGGAGGAGACGAAGTCCTGTTCGGTGAAGCTGGTAGGGATGCTACAGAGGCTTTCGAGGACGTAGGACACTCTGATGAAGCTAGGGCTTTACTCGATAAATACTATGTCGGAGAGGGTCCCGAGGTGAGCTCAGAATTTCATCCTGAACGACCCCACGCGAGGTGTAGAAGTATCACGAAATCTATGAGCGGTCCAAGGGAGATATTTGGAATGTTGTAGGCAGAAAAGAGGGAAAATAGTTGATTTCTTTCCGAAAATCAATCGAATTGCTCTGAAGTCAAGCCCCGGACGGTAACTGACTATAAACACCATCTTTCTATTCCTTCCAGGGTACCGCACCTGCAGCTCCCAAGACCGCTCGTCAAGCTGCCGGAACAAGTAGTTCATCGTGAGTTTTTCATTCAAATTCCTATTTCGTTCCCTCTGCACCTGAGATTTCTTCTCGGCTGCACGTATAATCGATACTGATGTCCTGTCTCGATGCGTCGCATAACAGTTCTGGAGGATTCTCATATCTCCTTCCTCTCGCAGGTATCGTCGCTTACTTTGCCTACCGGTTAGTCCTACTCTATCCCGCTTGGTTATGAAAGTCGTTGTTGCCGTCTACTGACACCCCCTCGATGTTCAATCTAGATTCTATGAGCAAAAAACTGCTGCTTCCGCTTAGAGAAATGTAGAATTTTTAGGAAATTTGTAGTTTTCTTCCTGGGTTTTATCTTCTCTTTTTCTCTTTACCTTTTTTGTGCCTCACGTTTCCCTGCCTGCCACTGCAATACTTTGTCATTTTTACTACATCTTTACCTTCATCGGAGTCCTGTCCCTTAACCGCGAGCTCGCTTTTTAGGGAATTCGAAACATTTACTCTTGAGAGCAGAAGCCTCGCGAAGAAGGGAAATTTCGCAATGTAAGCTCGCGTGCGATACTAACCTAACACACACTCGTATCGCCAGCTAAGGAACGATTCAAAAATGTCAAATTTGAAACACAGGTTGAGACGCGACACGAAATATCCCTCTCTCTTCTCCGTCTCTCCTCGACAATGGCTCCTTCCGCAACTAGGAAGGGGAACAACCCCAGGAGTACTCGTGCAAGACGCTCTGTCAGCTACGCCGATCCTAAAGACGGATCTGAATCAAGTGAATCAAGTGGAGAGTCGGATCAAGAGAAACCTGAAGAGGAGAAAGAGGAAGACGAAGAGGAAGAGGAGGAGGAGGACAAGGTCGAAAATGCAGAGGAGTCTACTGCTAGTAAAGGTGAGTATATACTACTCGCGCGTAGAGAGAATGAGACTGGAGCTGACATGAGGAATGATCGGTTCGTGCGGTGATCAGGGAAACGACGTTCAGCAAAGAGACCAAGGAGGAGTGTAGCACTAGGTACTAGGAAGAGTAGAGCAAAGAAGGTGAGCTCAATTCGAGATTCTCTCTGCAATGGATTGTCGAACTGACTTTTTTTCCGTTTACGCGCGAATTTGAATGAGCTAGCCTCAACTGTCTCTATCTGGAATGATAGACGAACTACCTCTCGACGTTCTAGCGACTATCTTCAGTGCGGGCGACCTTCAAATTTTGTTCTACCTCAGCCGACTCAACAAGAAGCTTCGAGCTTTCCTCCTCAATCCTTCAATGTTGGGAGTTTGGAAGTCGTGTTGGAGAAATTCTGAATTACCCGAATCTATCGAATTCACTCCTCGCATGAACATCCTCAAGTGGTGCAACGTCTTGTTCGGAGACTGTCAAGTTTGCGGAGGTAAAACTCTGAATTCGGATCCTTATTTACGAATCAGAGCTTGTGCGATGCCGAAGAAATGTTGTGTGGACCTCGTACTGCAGAACAACAGACTCGAAGGTGCTCACTATGGGGTACTTAGCTGCGTCGCGAAGGGACCTTCAAGTCCGTTCATTTCATGATTCCATTAAATCGTTAGGGAAGCGCTAACCTACTTCTCTCTGACTCCCAGGATCTCGAAACCCTAGGCCCACCTACCTTTTCTCTGATTTCAAAGAAGCTCAAGAAGGAATCGCTGCTGCCGAAGCTGCAGCGAAGGAAGGAGGAGACGCAAGTGGAACGTTTGAACATTCTCGCTTCGGTCCGATTCCTCTCGAAGATTTCGCAGAGAACCTCAAGGCACTCATTGAGAAGCAGTACTCAGTACGTCTTACCTTTATCTCTTTCGTGTTTGCTGACCCAGAACTGAATCTATTCCAATTCGATAGGACGGACAAGCTATCGACGACTGGATCACCTCACAAAAGGCTAAACAATCTGATGCTAAGACGCAAATCAGACGACAAAGACTACAAGATATCAAGACTCGATTCAACAAACTCGGTTTCGAAGAGCGTCAGTGAGTCCTTTTCGTTTTTTAAGTTTTTTTTGAGTTTCGCTCTCCCGGAGGAAGTTCATCGAGCTAAATCCCGCCCCTTTCGTCTGTTCTCAGCTTTGATTCTCAATTCTTAGAGCACAAACAAGTTCGTGCAGCTCGACCTCTTACCGACAATGGTCTGTTCACTCTTCTTTTTTTCTCTTCCGTCAATTGTGACTGACTCTCAGTGAATCAACAGCTTGGCCTGGCGTTCGCGCTGCACTCCTTCCAATCCTCGAAGAGACTCGCCGAATCACCACCGAACTAGAATTGAAACCAATTCGCGAAACTCGACTACTATCTCTCGCAACTCAATACGAGCGACTCCTTCGAGACGCCGACTCTGCAAAACGAGCTTCTTTATTCCCTCTCGCGGGTTGGGATGACTATCAATCTCTCGAATCGTTCAAGGATCTCTACCTTCCAGCAGAAGCCGAAGTCGTTCCAACTACTCTCGTCGACAACGGACCAACTCTCGCTCGAGAACTTCAAATCAAAAAGGAATCACTCTCTGGACAAATCTTCCTACTCTTCAAATACATGCTGTCGGGTTACGAAACCAATATACAACCGGACGACGAAGAAGGAGAACCTTTCTTGGAGAGTGGGAAATGGTTGAAAGAGAGTTTCTCAGAGGAGGAACAAGCAGAGATCTTCAAGACTTGTATCGCAACCTTCAGTTGTACACGTTGCGACTCTATCGACAAGTTCCCTCAGATTCTCAACCACCACTGTGACTCTGTTGGTGGAGTCGCTTCACTCAATCCCAGTTATTACCTCGTTCGACTCCCTCACCTCAAGGCTTTGGCTAAAGTGGTTACGGCGAGTCCACTCAAGGATTCAGTAGAGGTGGATGATCCTGTCATTAATGATTTGAGACCCCTTCGTATTCAACACGAACGTCTCGAAGAGTTGGGAAACGGTTTCTCCTGTACGATGTGCACTCCTTCGTTCGACTCGCTCGCTAGGAACTATCTCGGCATCGTGGGTTCCACTTCTCTCTACATATCTCTCTCTCTCTATTGACGAGCTAAACGAATGCCGATTTCCTCGATTCTCTGCTTTGCGCTTTTTCTTGCAGACTGAACACATCGCGAAATATTCTCATCCTCAGACTGCTCAAGGTATCTCCGGATGCATCGTCTACGAAGCTCCTTCAGTTGCTCAACTTCGTCTACTCAAGTGAGCTCGACTTTTTCTCTCAACCGTCTCTTGCGAAACTAACCAAAAGCCTAATCACGTTTTTTTCACTTGCTCTGCTGTAGAGCTCACGAAGATTATCACAACGATCGACGTGGTGTCTACTCACCTGAACAATGAACTCCACTTCCTCGTCAAACTAATGCAGCAGACTCTCCAATTCGGAATAGAATTCGATCTCATTTCTTTTCCACCCACGCTTCCTCTCCCCTTTCATTCTCCTTCGGGGCGATTACTGGACCCCTCTCGCTTTGTTCGTTACTCCTTTTCTCTGAAACATCTATTTCTTCTTTACGTCTCTTCTCTTCCTCCCTTTTTACCCAACTTTTCCTCCTCGTTTTGTGCACTCGAATTTCTCTGCGTCTCTCAATTTCCGTCTCTCTCTCTCCCTCGCTCATCATCTGATCGGAGTTCTCTGTCTATCGTTGCGCGGAGGAAAAGAACAGAGAGCGTCGAGCAGAGTTTATCGCAGAGGCCTTGAGAATGAGAATCTATTCAAAGAGTTGAGAATGAAACGAGCAGTTCAATAAGAAAGCAGAGTATATCGAGATCACAGTCTTGTGGAGAGTAGTACAAACACACACATGCGAGACGGAGACGACAGAACCTGGGGGATGGGAGACAAAAAAGACGAGAGACTAAGGAGAAGGGGAGAGAGGAGAGAAATGTAAGGGTTCCAGCACTTGGTTTCCAATAATTCACGAGGACGAGGAGAGAGAGAGAGGGAGGGAGCGATGGGAGTGTCGGCTGATCTATGAAAGAGCGGGGACTTGAATGGGACCTGCGTCGGTAGCTTTGATCTTGGGAGAAGGAGGAGGCTCTATGAAGGTTCCGGCGGTCTTGGTCAGAACATAAGACTCCCAAGAAGCAGCGAGGAACTAAGAGGACAAGAAACAGTCAGCGACGCTAGAAAGAACTGGTGAAAGGACAAGGATACTCACGTTGGCAAAGAAGGTGTATCTGTAAGAAGTCCAGCCGAACTTCCACGAAGTTTCCTTCGCAACCTTGTCCCAATCGCTCAACATTTCGTTCTTGAGGGCCAACCAGTCATCCGTTCTGTCCGTCAAGATGGCCTTGGCACCCCATTTAGTAGCTTCAATCATTTCCCTCCTCTCGTTGACAGTCCAAACGCAGATATCTTTTCCTGCCTTCTTGCATTCTTCTCGGAAAGCAGCTCCATCCGAAGTGACTAGACAAGAGAAGTTCATCGAGAAGGATTGACAGGCGTCCCAGAAATAGCGTCGAGCGATAGAAGGTGAGAGACCGATGTGAGCGAGTCGCAGGTAAGGGAGGATGTCTCGTGCGGGTTCAACGTATTTAGGATGCCAAAGACCGAGAACTGGTGAATCGGAGAGCGATGTCAGCACGACTACGTCCGAGAGAGGGAAACGAAGGTGAGATAGGGGGAAGAACTTACCAAGACGAGGTGCGAGTTTAGTTTCGTAATCGTCGTAGGCAACGACGAGCTCATTAATAAGAGTGAAGAGAGTGACAGGGTCATTGTCAACCTTGACGTCGATGTTGAGGTAGACGGTTTGGTTCTCTGGTCGCATGAGGAGTTCAATCGTTTCTCGAAGAGTCGGAATCTTTTGGTGAGGAGCTTTGTTTGTCCTCAATTGATCGAGACCTCCATGGTAGTTCTGGGTTTGAATTCGACCAGTTCCATTGGTGGTACGATCTGTACGAGTGGCGAAAACAACATGAGGCTCGAGTCAGCTGGTCTCGTCGCGACAAAAGGATAAAAAGCGAAGAGTCATTCAACTCACCTAGCAGAGGGTCGTGGAACATGACAATCTCTCCATCTTTCGTAATGTGAACATCTGGCGAGCAGTGAGAGGAATGGGTCAGCTGCTGTTCCCTCTCGTAAGCTCTCTGTTCATTCAACCTTCGCATCCAACGAGAAAGCTCCCTCATTTTGATCCCGCCATTTGTTGCTCTTTCAAACTCTGCTTTTCACACTTGCACTAACGAACCGTACCCTCTGCGTACTTCCACCCTTGTATCCTGCATTCAGGGGTAACCGAGGAGAGATTTGCAAAAAGTCCAACTCACCGGATTCGATACCTTCGGCTCCATCTCTGATAGCAGCTTCAAAACTAGCTAGAGTGTTTTCAGGATAAGCGGCTGAGGCCTGTAACCAGTCGAAAAGAGGGTTCCACGATTTAGGAATTGCCGAGGGACCAAAGAAAAAACTTGATCCCTCGCATGTCCTCGTTTTGTCGGTCTAAACAGAGAGAGAGAAGCCTACGCCTCTGTGTCCCCAACATTGTGGTGCAGTATCCCTGGTGAACTTGTTTGAACTGTTCATCTTGTAGTGAGAGCGGTTGAAATGGATAGTGGAGGAAGACGAGAAACGAATTTGAAAGATAACGCGATTGAGGGAGAGGGAACGTGTGTTGAGACTTGCGCGATTGATCACTGTGATGTACGAGGTGGTAGAGTAGATTGAAGGTAAGTAGGAGAGTCGGGATGAGAGAGAGAGGGAGAGCCAGAGAAGTCAGCAAAGTCCTATGCATGACTCTACCTCGTGAGCAGGAGAGTGGCTGTGTAAGAATTCAACACTCACCTCCGAGTCTGATGAGAGACGCCGTAGCTGAATAGACGTTAGTCAAGTGAGATGGCAAGTGTGAAAGAAAGTTGTGAAAGGTAGTTGCAGAAGAAGAGAAGAGAAAGGAAGAACGTGCACCTCGTTGATTCAATATTGGTCCACGTTTCATTCCTCGCCTTCTCGCTCGTTGGACTAATACGCAGCTGACTACTACTCTCTCAAGTGGAAAGCCTAGCTCACGTGCAATTTGGTCGAAAAAGGAAGAAAAGGAATGCTCCCTCTTTCTCTCGCTCGCGAAGAATTTTCAGAAGTCAGTAGAAATTATATCTCAGTACAGTACTAGTAAGTATAGAACAGAAAAAAGAGCAGAGCAAGTAATTGAGTCCAGGATCGTAAATATTGGTACAATGAGGGAAAAAAGAGAGGGAAAAGAAGAAACAGCTCAGAAAGAACTAGAGCTCTCTTCAACCCTCCCAAGTCCTTACAACGTTGGCGATAGAATCTCGAGAAGGTGCTACGCAGTTCAGAGAATCCAAAAATAAAGTCAGCTCATGCACTCGAGTAACGCGAACGAAAAATTGGAAATTTCACCTTTGAGACCCTTCTTTTGCTCGATGAAAACATTCTCAGGAAGCGTAACAATCTGCAACGAACGACGCGAAGGTCAACAATCTCGTTCTCTTGACTGGCGCTCGGAATGGAAAAAGCACTCACGATATCGCGGTCACCACCAAACTTGAAATTGTCTGCGACAACGTCCTCGGAGAACCTTCGTAAAGTGTAGTTTGAAATATTTCCACTCTTGACTTGACGGAAGTTCCATGCGACGATAAAAGGTCCAGTCGAAGTAACGATCGTTCTTTCAGGTTCACCAGAGAGTGCTGCATTGAATCTAGAAGGTGAAAGGAAAAAAGTTTCGGGAAATCAGCGACGAAGAAACGACGAGGAGCAGGAGGAAGACTCACTTGGCGGGGGTAAAGCTGACATCTTGTCCACATACTTGCTTCATATGAGCGACGTGTTCCGGCTTGAGTTGTAACATTCTCGGAGTAGGTTTTTGAGCTGCCGGGAACGACCTATCGAATCCTAGTTGTCCCGCATACTTTGATCCGGACGAGTCAGGAATCATAGTATCGATCAAGAGCAGGTAGGTCTTGCAAGTTGCCAACACGAATCGACCATCCGCTGAAACGTCGATGCCCAAAATCGGATCTCCGAGAGCTGGTAAAGCAGTCTTTGCGTTCTTGCCTAGTTTGTCGAATAGTCGAATATCTCCTTTCGCCGATGCTACCGCTAGTCGTCCAGATTCCGTGGTAGCAGCGGCAGAGAACTCGGCCTTCGTAGCGTACTGTTTGAACTCGGAGTCGACGAGCTTGGATCCGGCGAGACGAGGATCGATTCGGAACAGTCCATTGTGAGAATGTCCGATGAAGGTCTGTTGCTGAGTTGTTTGAGCGAATTTCGAGTCTGGAATAAAGTTCTTGATCGAGAAATCTTCGGAAACTTTGTACTCGTCGACGACTTGACCCGTTGTGAGGTCGAGTCGGTACAAAGAGCCAGGTGAGAGAGGGTTTTGAAGGATCATCGAAGTATCTGGGAGACAGTTTTCCCAGGAGTGAGCGAGCGAATTCAAGATGAATGAGAATGAGATTCGAGAGGATGACACACCTTGATTGTGAAGCATCACTTTCCCAGGGGTGAAGCTCTTTCCATTAGATCCAGGAGCCGTAAGGTTCACGATCGAAGTGACGAATTTGAGCTATCGAGCAATATCGAACAGCTTGTCAGTCTTGGTCTTTCAAAGTAAAGCGAAGAATCGAGACTCACCTTCTTTCCACCTTCTCGTTGTTGCTTGAATACACCAATCATGTCACCTTGAACGACGAAAGAGAGGTCTTCCTTGTAGCCGACGGCGAGAGCGCTGTTCTTCGCTCGCTTCTTCATTCCAATTGGAGTGTATTTCGAAGGACGTTTCGGTGCAGCTCTTTCGTCTTCTACTCGTAAAAGATCGTACACGTTAGTCGAGAAAGTTTCAATAGCGAAAGCGCGAGAGAAAGGAGTCCAGATAACTAACCTGAGTCTGATTCTTCATCGCTGTCTCGTTGAGCGACAGGTTCTTCTTCCTCCGATTCTTCATCTTCCTCCTCTTCTACTGAAGCTGGTGTCTCGTACTCGTCTTCTTCATCCTCATCCTCTTGACTGTCGTCCCACATCTCGGCGTCTTCCTCCAGGTACGCTTTCCTGCTGTACTCCCTCTCGTCTTCTTTCAACTTGTTCCAACTACCTTGTCCCCATTTGTCCTCGAACAAGGCCGCACTCACTTCCGATTGCAACTTTGAGAACCCGTTCTCATCCGGTAACCTCAACAACCAAGTGTAAGTTTCGACTGATCCTTCTGGAGTATCTGCTGAGAAGTTGAAGACCATCGAGAGTTCCTTCTCTGCAAAGTTGATGACCATCTCTTTGTCAATTCCTTGTGAGACCCACACTCCTCCTTCTGCTGTCGCTGATTGAACTAGTAACCAATGACCTGAACCTTCCGAGGGAGAAAGTTTGTACAGAGAAGCTTTGACTGAATCATCTTGAAGCATGAATAGACCGGTTTGTCGATCGTAGAGGTGTAGAGAAGCGAAGACTGAAATGATAGGAACCTTCTCTTCCGAAGAAGTCGAAGCTGCAGAGGCGGGAACTGCAGAAGTAGGAGGTTTGGCGAGAGGAGTTGCGATTTCGTCTTGTACGGGAGTTGCAGTCGACTTGCCTTTACCTTTCGTGCTAGAACGAGAAGGGGAAGCGACTGAACCGACGGGAGGTGGAGGTGAAGATGCGTTGAGGTTTGCTTTTTGCATGAGTTGAGCAGCTAATTCATCTCCGCTACTATCTCCTGCTTCTCCATCATCTTCTTCGTCCTCAGAATCGTTCAAGCCGGTAGGTCTGGAAGGGGCTTCTGCATAGTCATCTTCGTCATCGGAGGAAGGGGAAGTTGCTCGGAATAGAGGGGCTTTGGCGGGAGTTCGAGTAGTTGAGTTAGGGGAGTCACGAGAGAGGCTGGCCGGAGAAGAAGAAGCGGCGGAACTCAGATTGGGATAAAATGACTCGGGGGCAGCAGGAGTTGATCTCCTGTCAAACGTACCGAAATTCGAGATCAGCAACTCGATAGACAGTGACCTTTTCGAGAGAGAGAGAGCACACTCACTCGACCTTGAAATCTGCTTCGAGAGTACGTTCGGCTTCTTTAGCAGATCTATCGTCGCTAGGCCATTCCCTTCCTTCTCTTCGTTCCCACATGCATCTCCAGCACAATTTCTCGAAATCCTTGGCTTGAGCTTCACTGACAGTTCCGTCTTGAGGCAAGATGAATTCGAATTCGTCATCGGGACCGTCACCGTCAGGATCTAACCAAGTGAAGGAGAGGGGAGTAGATTGTGATTCGGATGCAGCGGAAGAGGGATCAAGGGAAGGGCCGAGAGAGAGGAAGAGACCCGAGTCGAGAAGGAACGACCGCTCATCGGAGTCTATGAGGGTGCAAAGAGTCAGCTCCTGACTCGTTTGCGAAAGATTGATGAAAGCAGTTAAACTCACTTTCAGCATCTTCCTCCAACAACTGCTCTTCACCTTCTTGAAACGCCCTCGTTACTACTAGTTGGTACATATTGGCATGTGTAGTTTTTCGAATGCTCAGAGATGCGTCGATGAAACTGTTTTCGATTGTTATCATTCAGAAGTGAGAGAACCCAGAGTGGGGGCGAGAGAAAGGAGA
Organism: Sporobolomyces pararoseus; assembly: GCA_010758995.1. Taxonomy (NCBI): domain Eukaryota; kingdom Fungi; phylum Basidiomycota; class Microbotryomycetes; order Sporidiobolales; family Sporidiobolaceae; genus Sporobolomyces; species Sporobolomyces pararoseus. The sequence goes on from RSDY01000013.1 coordinate 342,736, forward strand.
GGAGACGGAGAGATCAGCTACAGCAGCTCATTATCATAAGCACAGGCGCTCGATCACTTACATGCATTCCCTGCTGCCCTTAATGCTGTCAGGACGAACGAGGAAGAGTCTACCTCCATCGAGAGTCGTGAGTTCTGCAGCAGGTGCAGCACCGCTGATTCCAAACACTGTGGCAACAACTAGAGTCAGCTCAAGAGATCAAGATCTTCTCGACGTTTCAAAGACTCACAGCGGTTGACCTGGTAGTTGACGGAGATGGACAAGAGTTGATTGAATGATGAAGATTGTAACGGTCGAGTGTCAGGGTACGGCCATACTACTCAGCAGTGTGTGGGTACTTACGAGGAACATGATGCTCTACCACAGTTGTCAAGACTGTTTGTGAGTGATCGAGGGGGAGGAAAGAGTCTGAGAAACTATCGCTCTTTCTCCTCCCTTTCAACGAGCGTGTCATCACTTCTCGCTACTCGCACCCTTTCAGAATAAGATGGAAACTGGTCCATTCGCCTTCGAAGCACCGAGTGAATCGTCACCTGCCGTTCAACCTCCTTTCTCCTCCATCTTCACCTCGTTCCTCCCTGACACGTCAAGCTCTACTCTGTCGACCCTTTCGAAGCTCTCTCTAGCACTATTGGAACACAGAATCGAGACGGAAGTCGGGAAGGAACTTGAATCACTGCGAGGAGAACTGAGGACTGAATATCGACCTCGCCTCAAAGCGGTCAAGGCTGACTTCATGGCAAGGATGGTTTGGAACGATGATACTCAAGCTCAGAAATATGGGGAAGAGCAGAAGACGGAGTCAACGGAGACAGAAGGGGAAGAGGAAGTGGAGGAAAAGCGGTTCGACCATCCAACGATCACCTCGGATTCAGATGCTCAGGCAGAGATGTCTGCCAATCTCGATGTACAAGCGGAGGAGGGCATAGAGAGGAGTCTGCAAGAAGCCAAAGACAGAATAGAACGAGGAGTGAGGGCGACGAAAGCAATGGAACTCGAAATTTGGTTGAGCCAAACTGTGAGTCGTCCTCTTGCGCTCTACTCAATTCACATTTCTGAACTGACTCGGGAAGTGACAGATCCTTGACGCCTACGAGATGTCGGCAGGAGAAGAAATTGGAGCGGCTCGATTCGTGCAGGAACAACTCGAGGACAGCCTTTTCGAAGCTGGTTTAGATACCGTCTCGGTTCTACAAGCCCTCTCGTCCTCTGCATAACATATCACTCGTCTACTATACCTCCCGACCATCTGTATATCCCTGAACTCTCTACAATGATACCCATCCCCCATTTCAACAAGTGGAATGTCTCGCAATTTGAGCAGTCGACGCCTCTTCAGCGGCACAGTGGTGTCTCGAGGCACTACTACGCAACGAGTCAGTGCTCATTATCTCGTCTCGCGTGACCTCGTTTGGCGCTGCCCTCCCTTTGTCGAGCTGCAACCTCTCCATCTTCGATTCTACAGTGGGACCCTCTCTCCTCAACGACGGCGGCAAAAGTCTATTGATACTCATTCATGTCGCGAGAAGAGAGAGGTTTTCGCTGTGATGGCTCTGAAGCGTCGAGACTCGTCAGTGTCTTTTCAGTCAGTTGAAACGATACATTCCTAATCGAGCTTAGTTCAGGGCATTGAAATTGGATTGATGAAAAGGAAATTAAGGATGGAAGATCCCCGACTCAATTTTTTGTTTTGTAATCTTCAAATTCAGTAGCTGCAATGACTAGAATACAAACTCGAATCAGGACCTTGTAACCGAGACAAAGGACTCTGGGAGAATTTCGAAAAAGAAGGACGGCTCGGATGTCAAAAAAACCAACGACGTCGCCGGTGGCTGCAAAAACACCAATTTTGGTGGAACTGAGGTGCCCCGTCTTCCCAAACAAGGAGGAGACCCACGCTAAAAAAGTCAGGCTTTTCGAAACTCGTTCAGACGCCTCCATCGTTTCGTCGTCGTCGTCGTTTCCCTCGCCCGACACTCGTCGTCAGACACCTCTCCACCGCTTGAGCTCAATCGACTCGAGAAGGTCAACCGACACGCGACTTGACCTCCTTTCAACCAACCTTCTATAACCTTTCTCACCGAACAAAGAATACTCCTGACCAGCCCGCCTATCTTTCGATCACTCTTGCCGACAACCTCTCCTTCAACTTTTTCCCCTTTCCGACCCCTCGTAGTACTAACCCTCGACTGAACAGACCTCAAAGCAACCTAGAACAGAGCAAACGAATAGCTTCGCGAAATGTTTCCGTCGAAACCTGCGAAAGCAGCGACTCATGAACCATTTCGAAGTCACGATGAGCCCGAGTCTATGGGAGACGTAAGTTATGCACCTCTTCTACTACTGTCATCCTGAGCGTAGAGCTAGTAAGGAAATCGTCGAATGATTTTTCGGGGAAGTTTGCCGGCGAAGTTTCAAAGTGGGGGCGATGAGAAGCTGAGAAGATCGCTCGTTCGGGAGGTGGGTACTGGACCAAGCTATTTACGAGCGCACTTAGATCCTTGTAGTCAGCTGGATTTGATCGGGAGAGGAATCGAGAAAGATCGAAATTTGGGAGGGAAACTCGAAAAGTCGAAGGAGTATGCGTGGATCTTCGAGGCCGAGCGAGGTCAATAGGAGGTATGTAGGAGCGCCTGGGATCTGTCAGCAAGCTTACAAGAGTGAAGGAAAGAGAAGACAAACTGATCCTTCAACTTTTCGTTGCTCCCAAACTTGATCAAATTTGAACAGGATGGCTACATCAGAAGACGGACTTCAGTACGCTCAAATGACTCGGGAGCACCAGGCTCACAAGATTCGCATGCGGGATTCGCAGCAGCCGGTGCAGCACCTGGTCGAACGGGATCTTTCGCTCGTTCAAATTCAACCAGAGAAGGATCAGTAGCGGGAATAGCAGCAGCAGATTCACCTAGACATATCGGAGATGGATTGGATCACGAGTATAAACCGGGAATGCCGATAGGTCTCCTTGCTGCATTAGGTTCGTCGTCAAAAAAGAGTTCTCGAATTCTCAGTTTCGCAAAAGTCTCGAGTTGCTAAGCTCGGCTCCTCTCTGGAATAGGTACACCATATGCGAAGAAACCAATCTACAAGTCGCGCAAAGCTCAAATCCTCTGTCCCATCCTCACCCTCGTTACTCTCGTAGTCGGAGTTGCTCTCCTCGTCTTCCCCATCCTCCGAGCAGTAGCTCTCCACACTCTCTCCGTCTCTGTCCTTCACATCGACGCATCAAACATCACTTTCCCGACAAACAACAGCTTCACCCTCACCCTCGAGGGACAAGTCAAGAAAGTCGGAGTTTTCCCAGCTCAGATTCACTTCGAAGAACCAGTTTACGTTACTTGGACTGCCCCCGAGAACCCCTTTGTCGAGTTGCACCTAGGTCACTTTGACCTAGCAAGAATCGGCGTGGCAGCAGGACATGGACGTATCAAGCAGTTGACACAGTTCAGCATCGACGATGAACCAGCCTTTGCTCGATTCACTGAATGTACGTTCGCGTCCCTCTCTCTCTTCCTCTCGCTCGAGGCTATCGAGCTCATCAGTCTGTTAATTTCTCATCTTCGAACTGCATACCTAGACCTCATCACTCAAGAGGAATTCACTTGGAGGTTGCGATCGAAAAATGTAAAGGCAGTCGCTTTCGGATTCATCGGTACAGCTAGCGGTCTCGACTTTGTCAAGGTGAGTATCTTCCGATACATTTTGGAAAGTACCGACGCGCTCCCTCGCGAGATCGGCTAACTCTTTTCGTTCCCTTCGCCCTGGTTCTCTTTTTCGTTTTGACAGGATCTCACGCTTCCCGCTATGGCCAACATGACCGATATTTCCATCACAGATTTCCAACTACCAGGTGATGACCCTGCTGGAGGTATCTCACTCAGTGTCCAAACCAAACTCACGAATCCTAGGTGAGCTCTCTTTTAACGATTTTCTCCACCCTTCATTCAGTGAACTTACTCGTATGTAACATTCTATAGTGCTTTCGGTGTCGAGATTGGAGTACTCAGTGTCAGCTTGTACTATGGAGATCTCCTTCTCGGGTGGGTTCATTTACGCTCATTCGACCATCTCTTTTCTCGCTAACTTCGGAGTTTGTTCCTTGCTCACAGTCCCGCTCATACTACCGGTGGCGTCAACCTTACCGCTGGAGTCAACTACATCCACCTCGTCGGTCGACTTCTTCCCTACAGCAATGACCCAGCAGCTCTCGCTCAACTCGGTACACTCTTTTCGGCTTACCTCAATGGCGAAACGATTCCAGTTCAAGCTCGAGGATTGTCGATCGATCTACCGGGAGACGAGAACATTTCTTGGTTGACAGCGGGTATCCAAGCTCTTACTCTCAACGTCCCTCTTCGTTCTCCTCAAGGTCGAATCGCTCCCATCAAGGGAATCACCATCGAAGAGCTCTCACTTCAGTTCGATCCTTCGACACCTTACGCTCCTACTGCAAACTCATCAGAAGTCTCGGCTTCGTTCGGTCTCCCCTTCGGATTCTCGCTCAACATCGTTTCGCTTCAGAATCAGTTCAACATCGTCGATAATCGAACGGTTGTTGCAGGCCTCGCTACTCCGTACGGTAGCTCACAAACGACGATCCTCAGTAGAAACGCTGGATACACGTACGGAGATATCTCGTTGGATCTTCCTCTCGCGCCACTTCAGATCGGTCCTTCGTACGAGAATCATCTGTGCGTTTCTCTCTCCGACTGTTTGACTCTCGACAATGTGAGCGCGCTGAACTTCTTCTCCTCTTACGAACAGTGCCTTCGATCAATTCACCTACGATCTCACAACTGGAAACGGAACTGGATTTACTCTGATTGGAAATACTAGTGCCGTTACCGATACTCCTCTCGGTACGTCTTCCTCTCTGTCTCTCTCTCTCGCCCCTATCCTTTGTGCTCGTCGCCTGACCGACTCATTCATTCGACTACAGGTCAAGTCAAGCTCACCGACATCGCCTTCGCTGTACCCGCTGGATTAGTCGGTTTGGAAAGTTTAGCTAGTTATCCGACTTTGATTCGAAGCGTCGATGTTACTGGCGGATCTCGAGATGCGATTCTTCTCAACATTACCGGTGAGTCTCTCTCTTCTCGCCTCGCGAGCATGAGAAGTAACTGATGGAATCGTTGTTTGCGAATATAGTTGGATTGACGAATCCGAGTAACTTGGATCTCGTAGTCGGAGACGTCACTTTCCAACTATTCCAAGAGAAGAACTTCCTCGGTACTACGGTTCTTCCCGTGCGTCTTCGAGACTCCATCGCGCTCTCTCTGATTCTGCGCCCGTGCTGATGTTGATATTTCTTCACACTTTCACCAATAGGATCTTCACCTGACTCTCGGTTACCAAGAGCGAGCTGCGGTTGGTTACTTCCAAGCTAACAACAACGCCGGATCTCTTGCTACGCTTGCTGCTTTCGTCGCTGGAAACAACACCGACCTCAAGATTTCAGGATGTGAGTTTCTCGGGACTCTCTACTTCTCTCTCCCTCCTCACGACTGACATGTTCGACCATACAGTCAATGGATCGACTCCTACCGCGTCGTTGACTCAAGCTTTCATGGCTCTTCACCTCAACGCTACGCTTCCCGGTCTCGAAACTCGTCTTCTCAACTATGCCAACTTGACCGTCTTGCCTACGACTGGTACTACGAATGACTTTGTGCGTATCCGCTTTCGCAGTCGTCTTCCGGACAGAGCTGACTTCGTTTTTTGAATCGACTGAACAGGCTGATTCGACTGTAAATCTCGCAAACCCTTTCACGGCTTCTCTCGATATCACCAACATTCAATCCAACATCACTGCCTACGGTCTGTTCGTCGGATCCATCATTACCGATACGAACTTCCCGGCTGCCGGAAAAGCTCGAACTGATTCTCCCAACTTGCCCTTGTGAGTTTTCTTTTCTCCATTCCTCTGCCGAAGAGGACTTGAGCTGATTGCCACACGGTATCTTCAGCAACCTCAACTTGTACCCTCCCGATATCTTCTCGCTTCTTCGCGCTCTCGCTGTCGATGCAGGCCTCCCTACCGAACAAATCGACGGAATCGTCGCTCTCGGAGGATATCAATACGTGCCAACTGCTGCCACTGCTTCGGCCCAACAAGCGCGAAAGAGGTCTCTAGATATCGGTGCGCTCGAGATTCATGGCTTGGAAGATAGGTCAGCGTTTGTTGGCAACGAAACCGGTCTCACTTTCGAGTCTGAAAGTCATCGATTCGCCAAACGAGCCAACATTTACACTGGGTGCGTTCATTTCATGCCGTTAATCTCACTGAATCCGTAACTGAGTCGCTGATTCGCCTTCTCGCAATAGCTTCGACCTACCAAGCTACGTTCTTCGAGCTTTCGCAGGTCTTGAGGTTAACGTCGAGCTCGTCTCCTCTGTCAATATCGGAGATTACTCAACTGTTCTCTCGTACACCCAACCTGGAGTACCAGCCTACACCGATCAATCGCTGACAGTAAGTTCCTTCCAGACAGCTTCAGGAAACCACGGAACTCATCGATTCTCTCTCCGCGTCGTGTGACAGCTTCTTCTCCCTGTTCTTGCTCGACCTATTGTTCAGAAGATCGTCGACGAAGCTGCTCTAGGTATCGATACTGTCATGATCTCGAACCCTACGAACACCGGTGAGTCGTTTCTCTTCAGCTTTTCCTCATTCTCCAGCTCATCTCGTTCGCCTTTTTGATTCTCAGCTTTCACTGCTGGACTCGTCGGGTCTCTCACCAATTCTGGACCTTTCGACGCTGTCATCTCCTTCCCTCAAGGTCTTACCGTAGCTTGGAACGGTCAACCCCTCGGTCAAATCGCTATGCCGAATGTGAGCTTTTCACTGTTTCTCGCTCGGCGCTACCCTGTCCTGACGGTGTTCTTGTCCATAGATCTCGATCGCTGGAGACGTCGGAGCTCAACTCAACATCGCCGCTGCTTTTTCCGTCGCCGACGTTGGTCACTTGACAGATTTCACTGGGTACCTCCTCACGGAAGAGTCCTTCACCTGGCAGATCTACGGAGAGAACTTAGCAGTCACCGCTCTTGGTATCACGGTTGACGGCATATCGATCATGAAGGATGTAAGTCTTCGTTTCTGAGTCTACATTTCGATCCGGGCTCCGAGCTTAACTCGAATCTATCCTCCATCTTGCAGGTCGTACTTACGGGAATGAACGGCTTCAAGAATCTCGTCACTATCGAATCATTCGACCTTCCTTCGAATGATCCTCTGGGCGGTATTCACCTCACTCTTCAAACATCTCTCACGAACCCATCTTCCGTCGGAGTTGCTCTCTCGACTATCGGTTTCCAGAACAGTTTCGGATCTACGATTATCGGTCCTGCCGCTTCTGCCGGTGCTTTCGATCTGAACCCGAAATCGACAATCGCTCTTCCTCTCGTCGGTCGACTTGTTCCCCAATCATCGCAACAAGGCCTCGCAGATGTCTCCAACATCTTCAACGGATTCGTTCATGGAGTCCCTTCTCAACTCGTCGTTCACGGAGACTACGCTGGACCTTCAGACTGTAGTTGGCTCAACAATGGTATCAAGAAACTCGCAATTCCCGTCATTCTCGTGAGCCTAGTTTCCCCCTTACGCCTCGTCGCTAGCGCTCAAGACTGACAGCTGATTCGTCTCGATGCTAGCCGGCCGCGCAAAACTTGCAAGTCATCAACGCGATCACGATCAATCGACTTACCCTTCAGTTCAGCGAAGCAAACCCTTGGTCTCCCGCTTTCTCGACCGACGACACTGTCGCTGCTTTCTCGCTTCCTTTCGCTTTCCCTGTAAGCCTACCTTCCTCGACTTCTCGAATCTTCAGAACAAAAACTGATCACTTCCCTCGTCGGTCGTACAGCTCGATATTACGAACCTCGCTGTGAGCTTTCTTGCTTTCCTCCTCTCGTTATACCGTCTTGTGTTGATGTCATATTTCTCTGCGTAGTCGGACATCACCGCTGGAGATCCCGGATCCGCCTCTCGCAAACGAGACGCAGGCGACTTTGCGCTTCTTTCGATTCCTTCAAATCCCGCCAAGACCGATGTCACTGCTCGAACGATCTTGCTGCAGTTCCAGAACGTACCTTTCAAATCGGTCAACAATGGAGGATTCAGTTCCTTCCTCACTCAAGTTACTGACGATCAATCGAAGACTTTCACTCTCCACGGCGCTGCGAATAGTGAGCTTTTTTCTTTCCTTTCAAATCTTAATCGATATGACCGACTGACGCTTTGCCGCCTATGCGCAGCTGTCGCTGGTACCGCTGTCGGTGCTCTCAATCTCGACGATATCGCTTTCTCGGTATCAACGTCGCTCCTCGGTCTTCAAGGTCTCAACGCTCGACCTGCAACCGTCTCCGACCTCGATGTTTACCACGGATACTCGGACTACCTCCAGATCAACGTCAACGCTCACCTGTACAACCCTTCGAACATCACGATTGGAACTGGAGATGTCGCGTTCGGACTCGACTTCCAATCTCAACAGATTGGAACTGCTGACATCGCAAACCTCGTCCTCGTACCTGGGGAGAACAACGTTCCGACTGCAGTACACTATCAACCTCGTGGAGGTGCTGCTCAAGCCGCTGGTCAACTCCTTCTCGAAAATTACATTCAAAACGTGAACTCCTCGACTATCATTCAAGGTAACTCGGATACGACTCCGATCGCTTCTCTCAAGCAGGCCCTCTCTACGATTCAGCTCAACACCGTCATCCCGGCCTACGATCAGAACTTGATTACGAAAGCTGCGCTCACTTTCCCCATCAACATCGGAGAAACGAGCATCGCAGAAGCCGTTGTTACTCTACAGAACCCGTTCACGGCCACGATCAACCTCCTGCAAGTACTCGCGAATGCTACTTATCAAGAGATTTACCTCGGTCAAGTGAATGTAAGCGATCTTCTTCTCCAGAAGTCTGTCCGAGCGTAAAGATCTCGTGCTAATTTTGCCTCGTTTTTTCGACAGCAAAAATTGAACCCGGCGTTCACAACAGCTGGTCACTCGACTGCTGACTCGCAACAACTTCCGTAAGCTTCGATCGCCGTTCCGTAACGGCAGCTTGTTCTAGGACTGATTTCTTTCTCTCTCGCTTTCGTAAAGATTCAACCTTGACACCGATCCCAAGAACCTCATTCGTTTCCTCGAAGCTGTTGCTTCCGCAAACGGTGTCGACCTAGGTATCTTGCGTGAGTCCACTGTCCAGTCTTTCGTATTTGTCGGTTTCGGCTTCTCTGACCTTTTCATCCCTTTCAGTTCCCGAATTCGCCTATGTTCTCGGTCTCGATTCGACTGCTTCTTCCGTCACCACAAGTGTCAATACTCAACCCGAGACTTGTGCTCCAACTGGAACGACTCGAACTGTACAAGGTTTGATTCTCGCCGCCGTCAAGAACCTCAAGACAGATCTCACGATCCAATCGGTTGTCAAGCTCGACGATTACCAAACTCCTCTCGATTTCATCCAGCGCAACGTTCCGACTGTTCTCGATGACAGCGTTCTCTACTTGACCGGTATCATTGGAAAGACGAGTGAGTCAATTAATCTTTCACACATCGTAGACTCTCGATGGCAAATCCGAGCTGATCGACCCATCTCCTCTCGCGCAGTTGTATCTCATATTGTCGACCAGGCCGAGCTCTCATTCTCAGCTGGAAACGTCCACGATTTGACCAACAGCGGTTTCATCGTCGACTTGACTGGATCTCTCCTCAGTGCGTACGTCTGTTCTTTTCCCTATGTTCTTTCGTCTAGCTCTATTCTGACATTATATCTACCTTCTTCGCAGTGGACGTACGTAGATGATGCTCGTCTCTCATCCTGCGATTGAGCTCGTTCACTGACTTATTTCTCGTTCTGTTCCCCTACTGTAGCTTTCGATGCTTCGATCGAGGTTAGTTGTACACATCTCGCTGTTTTGGATGACTCTGTGCTCACCGTTCTTCCTCTTCTATTCTGTAGTTCCCTGAACCTCTCCAAGTTTACTACCAAGGAAACTACATCGCCGACATCTCCCTGCCTGCAATCTGCAGTTCTGGAGGAAGCGGTGTTCCTCAATTGAAAACGACTGGAACGCTGACAATTCACGACAAGGGCAAGTTCACTCAATTCGCAACTGACCTTCTCCTCAACCCATCTTTCACTTGGAATGTACGAACCGAGAAGCTCAGAGTTCTCGCTCTCGGTACCATCTTCGACAACGTTGTTCTCAGCAAGGATATCAGCTTCTCCGCTTTCGACGGTCTTCCCGGTGTCACCATTACGAATCCCGATTTCCCTTCAGATTCGCCAAATGGAATCGCTCTCGATGTCGGAACAGCTATTCCCTCCAAGTCTAACCTTGGTGTTCAACTCGGCACCGCTACCTTCACGATCGGATTCATGGGCAGCAACAGTGAGTTTCTCTGCCACACTTTGCTCTTTGAACGAAGCTGATTTCGGTCGTCTCTCGTAGTCGGAGATGCTAGCGCGAACGGACTCACCCTCGCTCCTTTGGCCGTCACGAACGCTCAACTTATGGGAGAGATCACCCGTCAATCTGGAAATGGGCTCAAGAATCTCGGAGTTCTCTTCTCAAACTTCTTGCAAGATCAAAACCAAGTGAGCTATTTCATCTGTGACCTGTTGAGTCAACCGCTACTGACAAGTGTTTCACCTGCTCTCACTTGTACCGACCGACAGACTTTACAAGTCACCGGAAAAGAGGTCGTTTCTCCAGCTCAACCCAACTCGCCGGTCGACTGGCTTTCGGCTGCTTTCAAGAAGCTCACGATCAACGTCATCCTTCCCGGTCACGTCTATGAGATCATCTCTGCTATTACGATCGACGACTTGACCGTGGAACTGACAAAAGCGTCTCAAGACTTCAACGTTCCTTCAAGTACGAACCGAACTGATGCTACCTACAAGTGAGGATTCTCCAATCTCCACTGGCCCGCTCCTTCTCATCGACTGACTCTCCAATGAGATACAGGAACCCCTTCGGATTCTCGCTTACTGCGAATCAAGCTGGAGGAGACTTCTACATGTAAATCTTTTCGTCTCTCAAGCTTTACCTTTCTCCCCGATGGCTGATCGCTCCTTTTCGTCTCACAGTAACTTCAACGGAGTCGATACCGCTCTACTTTCGCTCCCTGTCGCTAAAGCTGTCAGTGCCGAAACTTCGACTGGTAACAATGTGAGTCTGAACTCATCTTTAGTCTCGGAAACTTCAGAGCTCATCGAGACTTCTCCTCTCAGGCTGCTCTCGTTCTTGCGTGGAAGAATCAACCTCTCAAGTCCCTCGATAACGGAGCTTACGAAAACTTCTTCGACGCTGTCACAAACACTGCGAATGTCGCGTTCAACCTTCATGGAGGAGCTAGCGGTATGTCTCTTCTCCACCTCCTCTTTACACTAGTGCGCTGACTATTCTCCTCTGTACAAACAGTCGTTGCTACTACGAACGCAGGAAATATTCCTATCACCGGAATTCCATTCTCCGTTCAAACGAGTCTCGCCGGTATTCAGTCTCTCAACGCGCGACCCACTGTCGTTTCCAATTTGGACGTTCACCATGGATACCCTCAATATCTCGAGATCCTTGGTAAGCTTTAATAGCTCCCTCGCTGTCAAGTTCGGAACAAAGCTCATTCGACTCGTTTTTCTACAGCCGACGCCTCGCTCTACAATCCTTCTCACATCACCGTTATTGTAAGTCGATCTGATGCTTTCGCTTTCTCGCACTCGACGGTATCGCTGATCTTGTTTCCTCGCAGACGAACGAGGTCGTTTTCGGTCTCGAGTTCATGAGCCAAATCATCGGAAGCGTCAACATCGGAGACCTCCTTCTCATCCCTGAGGAGAACATTCTAGGCACTTCAGGTATGTCACAGCTCACTCTGTTCTATTGAACTATGCAGGAGGAAAACTGACTTGGTCCGAATATTTGCTTTGGAATAGTTCATTACCAACCCGAAGGAGGTGCAGCTACCGCAGCTGGACAGTTACTTCTCGAGAATTACATCCAGAACGTCGTCAGTGACGTCGAGATCGTCGGTACACCCAACACTACTCCTTATGGCTCGCTGTCGGAGGCTCTTGGCAAGATTTCGATCAAAACTCAAATTCCTCCTATCGACCAACTGCTCGTCACTTCAGCTACTCTCTCGTTCCCGATCGACATCGCCGACACTGGAATCGCCGAAGCCAAATTCACGCTTTCGAATCCTTTCACCGCTTCGATCAACCTTCAAACTTTGATCGCGAACGCAACCTACGACTCTTTCTACCTCGGACAAATCAACCAGCAACCTCTCAACCCGGAGATCTCGGCTGGTGGACACAAGAATATCACCTCTCGAGAGCTTCCTTTCGAGCTCACTGACGATCCGAAGTTCTTGATCAATTTCCTCATCGCTGTCGCGAAAGCAAACAACGTCGATCTGGGAATCCTTCGTGAGTCTCGCTCAGACTTCAAAATCATCTCGAAACTATACTGAAATGCTTGTGCCTGCAGTTCAACCTTTCCAATTCGTCTTGTCGGAGCCTAGTACCGAAACTTCTGTCACGAGTAAAGTCAATCAAGGAAAGGAGACTTGTACTCCTACTGGCACGACCAAGGAGGTTCAACAGATCATTCTCGCTGCCGTAAAGAACCTCAAGACTGACCTCGGTGTTCAATCTCAACTCTCGCTCGACGATTACGGTGTCGAACTCACTTTCGCACAAAAAGGCGTTCCAACTTATCTCGACGACTCGGTCCTTTACCTCACTGGTCTCCTCGGTCGCACAATTGTGCAGAACATCGTCGATGGAGCTGTGCTCGCTTTCACGGGAGGAAACGTTACCGACATTACCGATTCAGGATTCAAAGTCGCTCTCACCGGATCCCTCACGAATGCAGGACCTTTCGATGCTCTCATCTCGTTCCCGAATGGAGCAGACGTATTCTTCATGGGAGGGAAAATCGCAACGCTCGACATCCCCCCGATTTGTTCTGCCGGAGGTTCAGGAGTTCCCAATTTGGATCTCGACGCCGAGCTCACCATCACCGACGAGCCTGCCTTTGTCAATTTCGCTTCGTACCTACTCAAGAATCCTCAATTCACTTGGAACATTCAAACGAACACGCTCGAGGTCGCAGCTCTTCAAACCATCTTCGACAACGTAACTCTTTCGAAGAATGTCACGTGAGTGCTTTTTCACTCTCTGCTAATTCGACAAAAACTGACCCTGTATCGCCGCCCTAGATTCGATGCTCTCAACAACCTTGCTCCTGGCGTCGTACTTACCGATCCTGACTTCCCTGGAGATTCCTCGAACCCTCCTGGAATCAAGCTCACCGTCGATTCCGAAATTCCTTCGCCTTCGAACTTGGGTTTCCAACGTGAGTCCTCCTCCCCCTTACAGCTTACAGGCACTCGCTGACTGTGACCGTATCTTACAGTCGGCACCGTCAACTTTATCGCTTCTTACAAGGGTTCGGAGAGTGAGCTTTTTTTCTTTTCTACTTCTTCGCTACAACTCGACTTCAGAGGCTGACGCTCTCGAGTACTTCAACAGTCGGTCCCGTATCTGGAAAGGGACTCACTCTCCCTCCAAAGACTACTACCGAACTACCTCTCGCCGGAACGATCATTTATCGAGACGATCCTGCTGGAGTGGCAGCTCTCGGAGAAGTCTTCTCCATGTTCTTGTTGGGAGAGAACGTTCCTCTTACCGTCACCGGAGACTCGGTTATTACTCCCGCTCAAAGGTCTCCCGTCACTTGGCTCTCGGCTGCTTTCAAGACTCTCGTGCTCAACGTTACTCTTCCTGGGTAAGTTCTTTCTCACGCATCTCGAAATGTCTCCCAAGACTGACGTCATTTTCACCTCGACGAAACAGCCACCGATACGACATCATCTCAGCAGTAAGTATACTCTCGCTTGCTCGAGCGCTTCGAATACTGCTAACTTTTTTTCCAATCTCGTAGATCACGCTCAAGGATCTCACCGTTACTATCACTGAACCTGCTGAGGCTTACGCTGCTCTCATCCAAAGTAACGAAACCGACGTCACCTTCCAGTGAGTACCGCACGTTTGTCTTTCTATGACTGTCAAAGCTGAAGTTTTTCTTGCTCTCAGGAATCCCTTCCGTTTCTCGCTCACGCCGATTCAAGCTGGAGGAGACGTAAGCACTGTTCTTCTCTGAAACCGATCATGCGAGCTATAGCTGACTCTCGGAAACCCATCTCTAGTTCGTTATCAACTACAATGGACAAGCTGGAGTTCTCGCTGTTCCCGTTCAAAACGTTATTCGTTCAGGAACCTCGACTGGTCAACCCGTGAGTCTATTCCGACCTTGAGCTTGGGAGAAGTAACCGCTAACAAATCAACCTCTGACTTGGTAGGCGGATCTCGCTCTCGCAATTCTCGAAGCTGCTCCTTTCAACGCTATCGATCGAAACGCTTACAACGCTTTCTTCGCTGCTATCACACTTGACAACGTTGTTGACTTCTCTTTGAGTGGTAACGCAAGTGGTAAGCAGAGATGAGCCTTCTTCTTTGCTTTTAACGCCTCGATGCTTACCTTTTCGTTTTCTTCACAGTTGTCGCCAAGACTGCCGCTGGTAATATTCCTATTTCGACGATTCCCTTCGACAACATTGCTACTACCTTCCCTGGTATCGATGGCTTCGGTGGAAAGGCTACCATTCCCGAGAGTGAGTCGATTCTCGCCATTCTTCTAGCTTCGAGCTTGACAGATACTGATTCGCCTCGTTCTCTCTCCAGCTCCTGTCGTTATCGGTGGTGGAAGTGGAGATCCTTTCGCTCCTTCGGCCGGAGGCAGCTTCCTTCGGTATGTCCCATTTCGATGCTCTCTGTCAAAATAGAAAACTGACTCGTCCTTTTTAAATCCGCGCAGAATCACTCTCTCCGTCATCCTTGACAACCCTGCTCCTCTCATTCTTCACACCAATTTGGTCTCGTTCCAGGTTCTCTACATGGGTACGAATGTTGGAAGAGCTTATGTCAATCCTCTGGATCTTTATGAGGGTGAGCCAAAACCTTCCTCCTCGCTCGACTATTCCGACCGTTTGCTGACTCGAATCTTCGAGATCCAACAGGTACAAATACCTTACCATCTGAATTCCATTATATGCCTCAGCCAGACTCGGACGCTACGGCTCAAAGTCTTCTTACTGCATATCTTGAAACGAAAGGTCCTATTGATATCACGATTCAGGGAGACGAGAGTTCCTCTCCTTACGGATCTCTTGACCAAGGTCTTGCGGGACTCACTCTACAATCTTCGTAAGTTGACCTCATCTCTATTCGGTACCATTGAAAATTCGCTTACGACTTAATGCGAATTATAGGTTCCCTGGACAAGGTATTCCCCTTGTTCACGATATTCGTATCTACCTCGACCTTGTACAAGCGTTCTGTAACAGCAGCGCGTCGTTCGATTTCTCAGTAAGCACTCACCATTTGCGCTCGTTGAATTTTTTCCAAAACTGACCAAGTTTCTCTTTCGAAGATCAACAACAACCTCGCGACGTACATAACGGTTCTTCATCTCACCGGTACTGCAGGACAGGGAGGGACAACCTACGCATCCTTCGATCACGAGTTCACGGTGCCGTTCACGACGAACGCTGGTCAAAACCCAGGAGGATATTCGGAGCAAGTTCCGACCAAGCTTACTCAAGGAGCTGTTGGCAGTCTTCCTTTGCTAGCCAATATCGGTGCTGGTCTCGATATCGTAGGTCTTATCCTCGTTGTGTGATTGACTCTGCGCGCCAAAGCTGACGAAATTCCTTTTTTCTCCTTTTCTTCAGGATATCACGGTACGAGTGTCGATCGGTGGTTATGTTGCACCGTCCCTCAAGTATCAACAGAAGGGTGTTCCAACCTGTGAGTTTTCCCGCTTGACCCCTCTTCGTTCCTTCAGAGTCACTGAGAAATTATCATTCTCCTTCAGCCATCATCCCCACTGCTGGTGGAAACACACTCAACGGAGGACTCTTGTCTGGTCTAGGAGGTCTCCTCGGCGAACTCGGAAGCGTCGCTCAATGCGTCGGAGGAGTTCTCACCATCATTCCTTCAGCTATCGGTCAATTATCCAATCTCCCTGGATTCTTGACTTCCCTCATCGGCGTTCCACTCTCCCTCCTCAATCCTCCTTCTCTCATCTCTGGAGTTCTCTCCGACGTCTCTGGTGTCCTTTCGGGAGCAGAAAGTATCGTCAGTGGAGTTCTGTCCCCGGTAACGAGTCTCGTTGGGGGTGTGACTTCCGATGTCGGCTCGATCGTTTCGCAAGTTACTTCGGCTGTAGGATCGGTCGTATCAGATGTGACTTCGGCTGTAGGAGGAGTTGTATCAGACGTGACTCAAGCTCTTCCTTCTCCCGTCGCTTCCGTCGTCTCGCAAGTGACCTCAGAATTGGGCAGTGGAGCCTCCGCAGCGGAATCGGTCGTTACAGGCGTTGTCGGGGGAGCTACAAGTGCAGTAGGAGGAATCCTCAGTGGTATCGGCTTGCGAGAGCGAGATCAACGTGAGTTACTCTTTTTCTCTTCTTTTTTGAGAGCCAAGCCCTCATTTTTCTGTTCCTCTTCGACAGTCTTCCAACAACCTTTCGCAACTCCTACCGCTCAACCTACCGCGGTCTACCTCTCCTCGACTTCGACCGTAACCGCTCCTCCTCTCATCACTCCGACTCTCGCTCCAACTGCTCTTTCTCGTCCCTTCGGCATCGACCGACCTATCGAGAAGCACGAAGCAGTCCAGATCGCAGCTTACCAAGGAGGAATGGATCCGGTCGTGTTCACAAACTTGCTGAAGAAGTACGGCTTCGAGGTCGGAGAAGACTTGCAAGAATGGAGGAAGAAAGACGAAGAGGTCAAAATGAAGAAACGAAGTCTTCTGAACTAACGAACGGACACTATTCCCTTCCACATTCTCTCTCCGCCTTTAGCTAGCTTGTATCATATCATAACCAAGGTTTATATAAATATCTCTCTACTCTCTTCTGCCGCAGTTTTCATGTCATCAGCAGTTTTTTTTTCTCTCTCTCTCTCTCTCTCTCTCTTATCTTCCTCTTTTTCTTTCGTAGTGTACAATCATGGAAGTAACAGTACAGACTATACGGATTGCTAGCAAGTAATACTCACAGAGAGGGAGAGTCTAATCTTTGCGAAAGACAAAATCGACTTTATTTCGCGAAGATTTTCTTCTGACCGGAATTTAACTTATGATAGAGTATCTTATGTAGGAAAGCGGTGAGGTTTGTTCGTCAAAGTTCCGGAAACGACGTATTTCCAATCTCGAGTTTCGAAGTCGGTTCCCTTTCCACCCCTTCATTCAACTTTCACCCACACTTCTCGATGGCGCAACCGCCGCTGTCGCTAGTACGGCAGCCGAAATCAGAACAACAACTAGCGAAAGATGCAGCAGCATTAGCAGCTTGGAATTCGAAGAAATGGTAAATACCTCTCTGTCTCAACACCGGCAATCTCTCTACAAGCACCTTGCGGGATCTACGGATGTTCCATGGGAGATTGACAAGCTATAGAAGAAGTGTGGACGATACTGTGGTACTTCCAGAGGAGGTACAGACACAAATGAGGTGGTTCTCGAGAGGACCGTGTTGGATGAAGGCCGACCTCATTTTACGCTCTTGAGGGACCATCTGAAACGCCAAGGGAGGTAGAAACTACTGCTGTGGACCCTCTACGAACGCGTCAGGTTCATCAGAATCTCTTCATCTCGTTGAACGTGTTGGCTGACCTTTGATTGTCTTTCTTTCGCTGCTCTTTCTTCGAATCTCTCGATCCCGCTTGCTTCCATAGGGTATGGGTTCCAGATGTACATCAAGGCTATGTAGCGGGGTGGGTAGTCAAGGAGGAAGAAGGGACGAGTACAGTCGCGCTCGAAACAGGAGACGAGGTCAGTCGAGTTCTCTGAGGCCTTCTTTCGATTCAGAGCTGATAGATGATAAACGCAATAGATGAGACAAGTCGAAAGCGACTTGTTGTCGCGAGTGAATCCTCCAACTTTTGAAGGAGCCGAAGATATCGCAGATTTAACTTTCCTGAACGAGGCTTCAGTCGTTCACAATCTTCGGACACGGTACGAAAGAGGCGAGATCTATGTGAGTAGAACTGTACGAAATGTGTTTCTCAGAAGAGAGAAGAACTGACTATGAATCGATCTTTCGTTCATAGACTTATTCTGGACTTTTCTTGGTTGCTGTCAATCCGTATCGAAACTTACCTATCTACACTCAACAAGTCATCGATGGTCAGCTTCCCGAAAATCTACTTTCAGCCTCACGCTATAGAAAACTGACGTTCCCTTACCAAATCGACAGCTTACAAGGGTCGAAGAAGAGATCAAAACCCTCCTCACGTTTTCGCTGTCGCAGAAAAGGCATGGCAGAACATGCTCACACAGAGAGATCAGAGTCAGAGTGTGCTAGTAACGTGAGCATCTCCTCTATCCGCGTCCATGTTGGGTTACTGAAACTAAACCCATCTCACTGAAATGCAGAGGAGAGTCTGGAGCTGGAAAGACTGAAAACACGAAAAAGGTCATTCAGTACCTCGCTGCCATCGCTGCAGATCCCCTTCCATCTTCTTCATCCTTCGATCTCCTCGCTCGACAAGCTCAAGCCGATTCGATCCTTTCTGGTTCCGCGAAAGAGAAACGATTAGGTCAACTCGAAAAGCAGATCCTCGAAGCGAACCCTATCTTGGAAGCTTTCGGTAACGCTCAAACGGTCAAGAACAACAACTCGTCTCGTTTTGTAAGCTGCGATGATCTCGCGTTTACCGCATTTTCAGGATTCGAGCTGATTTATCGCTTCTCGATGCAGGGAAAATTCGTTCGAATCTTTTTCAACTCTCTAGGAGCTATCGCGGGAGCAAATATCGACTGGTACCTGCTCGAAAAGTCTCGAGTTACTGCACGGAGCTCGGAGGAACGATCGTTCCATGTCTTCTTTCAACTTCTGAGAAGCGGACAGAAAGATCTCCTAAGTCAGCTTCTGATCCCTCTTCACTTTTCTATCATTGGACTGATGAGAACCGGTCGCTCTGTCAGAACAACTTCTCCTTGACGATGAAGCAGGCTCTCAAGGGACGAAAGCGTTCGAATACCTTTCGCACTCGCGGCAAGACGTGGATGGAATGGACGATAAGGAGGAATGGAACAGTCTCATCGTACGTGCTTTCCGCTGCGGCTATCTTAGACAGACTGCTACTGATACCTCCTCTCCCTCCCACAGCGAGCTCTCGAAACTGTCGGATTCTCGTCGGAGGAACAAGTTGCTCTTTTCCGAATCATTGCTACTATTCTCCACCTCGGCCAACTCTCCCTCTCCGTTTCTGGTACTTCCTCTGCTCACCTCACATCTCGTACCTCGCTCGAGAAAGCCGCTTTCCTCCTCGGTCTTTCTCCCGACGACCTTCACAACGCTCTCGTTCGTCCCAAGATCAAAGCCGCCAACGAATGGGTGACTCAATCTCGCACGAAGGAGCAAGTCGTCGACGAACTGGCATCGCTGTCGAAATCGCTGTACGAGAAAAACTTTGGGAAACTCGTCGATCGAATCAACCAGAGTTTGAGCGGAGTCGGATTGGGAGGAGCCGGAGGGGGAGGTGGAAGAACGAACGCTTTCATCGGTGTGCTCGATATTGCTGGATTCGAGATTTTCGAGACGAACGGATTCGAGCAGCTCTGTATCAATCTGACAAACGAGGTGAGTTCAGCTTCTTTCCCTTTTGAACCTAAGTTGCTGACCTCGCACCCGTTAACGTATAGCGACTTCAACAATTCTTCAATCGACACATGTTCGAATTGGAACAAGAAGAGTATGCTCGAGAGCAGATTGATTGGAAGTTCGTCGACTTTGGTCTTGAACTGCAACCGACAATCGATCTTATCGAAGGAACTCAACCTATGGGTGTTCTCGCTTGTCTGGACGATGCTAGTATCATGCAAAGCTCCACTGATTCGACTGTAAGGATCTACTGTTTCTGCTCGTGACTCTCGTCAAAACTGACGAATCGCTCGACTGAAATAGTTCACGAACAAACTTCACCAACTCGCGTCTCAACGTCCTCCAGCACCCCAATTCTCGAAATACTCCCCCTCGCGTCTCCAACAAGGCTTCACCATCTCGCATTACGCTGGAAAAGTCGAGTATCGAACAGAGGGATGGCTCAACAAGAATCGGGATCCGCTCAACGACAATATCACTTCCCTCCTCTCTCGCTCTTCCGACTCGTACGTCGCTGGTCTCTTCTCAGAGTACGCCGAGGCGGAAGCTGCTGCTGCCAGCGCGGTTTCGACTTTCGGAGGACCTCGAGCTCGGGTTCGAAAAGGAGCTTTCCGAACTGTCGGTCAACGACACAAGGAACAACTCGCCGTCCTCCTCCAGCAACTAGGAGAAACGCAGCCTCACTTCGTCCGATGTATCGTTCCCAACCTCTACAAATCTCCTTCGACGATCGACGTTCCTCTCGTTCTCGACCAACTTCGATGCAACGGTGTCCTCGAAGGGATCCGTATCGCTCGTCTCGGTTACCCCAATCGACTTCCCTTCTCCGAGTTCCGTCGACGATTTGAGATCCTCGCAGCTCCCGGTGCGATTCCTAAAGGTTTCGTCGACGGGAGTCAAGCTTGCTCGACGATCCTCTCTGGTTTACAACTCGATCCTCAATCTTACCGACTCGGTCTCACCAAGGTCTTCTTCAAAGCTGGTATCCTCGCTGAACTCGAAGAACGTCGGGACGAATACCTGGGAGCGATCGTCACGAAGATTCAAGCAGCTTGTAGAAAGTTTGTCGGTCGACGTCAAGCGAAGAAGGTACTTCATCGAGCTCAAGCCGTTCGAACTCTTCAGCGAAACGCTCGTATCTACATTCAACTTCGAGATTGGCCTTGGTGGCCTCTGTTCCAACGAGTACGGCCTTTACTCGCCGCCGCAAGGTCCGACGACGAACTTCGGAGAAAGGAGGAAGAATTGGCTCGAGCGAAGGAAAGGGCAGAGAAGGAAGAGATGGAAAGGGCGAGGTTGCAGCAACTTCAGGAGGAACTCGAACAAAATCAAGCAGCGATGCAGAGGGAGCTCGCGGCTGAACGATCACTCGCCGAAGAGAAACAAGCTCTACTACTCGAATCGAAGAACCGGGAGCTCGTACTTCAAGAAGCTCTCAAAGCTGCTGAACTCGACGTCGAAACGACTGATCGTCAGTTGGATCGAGCGATGGAGGCGAAGAAGGATGTCGACCGTCGATTGACAGAGCTCAACGACGCGTATGCCAACCAGAACAAACTCGTTGAAACTCTTCAACAAGCTCAAGCTACTTGGAAAGCGAAGGAGGCAGAACTCGCTTCCCAAACGAGTATCAAGACCGCCGAGTGGGATAAGATGCTCGAAGACAAGTATCGTTCAGCAGCCCTCATCGCCGACCTAGAAAGAACCGTCTCCGAGTTGAGTCAAGATCGTCGACGGGAACAAGAACGACTCAACTCTTCCATCGCTTCTCTCGAATCGAGACTCGCCAGCGAAACTCAAGCCTCGACCGACGCCAGAAAGAGATTCGTCTCGCTCGAAACCGATGCTCGAACAGCAAAGGAGGAAGTTTCACATCTTCAACGAAGCTTGAAGGATACAGAAGGTCAAGCGAAAGCGAAAGAAGCAGAGCTGACTCGTCTTCGTTCGGGTGAGGCCTTTTGCTTTCTCGCATTCCGATTGCTGGCTGAACTCACAAACTTCGTCTGTAGAACTCGCTACCGCTCAACAACAACAGCAAACTGCGGCAGAACAATCTCGACAAGCTCAAACACGCCTTTCGTCTGTCGAACTCGACCTAGCAGACACGAAGAAGTCCCTCGAAACCAGTCGAGCCTCGGAAACGAAAGCTGGTGCCGATCTCCTCGTCCTCAAGAAGCTCGTCGACGATCACGCCTCGGACCAACAACGAAGTGCCGAGCTCGCTCGAATCCGAGATGCCGAACTTCAGGATCTTCGTTACCAACTATCGAAAGCTACTTCGGAACTCTCCGTCGCTCAGCGAGACTCGGCTCGACAACTCGAGCGAGTACGTGGAGAAGCCGAAGCAGCTCGAAAGGAGGTCGTTCAGCTCCGAGGTCAAAACGAAACTCTCGAACGTCGAGCAAACTCGAGTGCTGCCGCCGTCGCTCGACTGGAAGCTCAGAATGCCGATCACGAACGAGCTCAACAATCTCACGACCTCGAGATGGAGTTGATGAGAACGAAGACGGCTGAACAGATGTTGCACGAACGAGAGAAATGGGAGAAAGAGATGAAGGATGTACGATCTCAATTCCAGGTTCTCGAAGATGCTGCCGTTCAAGCCAGGAGGGAGAAGGATGCTGCCGTCAGAGACGCGCAAGCCTATCAAACTCTACTTGAAGCCGAGCAAGCAACCGTCAAGGCTCGAATTGCCGAGAAGCTCAAACTCGAAAAGCAAGTCGAACAGCAACACATTGTACTCGCCGACCTTGACAAGATTAATGGAGACCTGCGAGCTGAGCTAGCTTCGACCAAAGCTCGACTTGTTGTGGCGGAAGAAAAAGCTGGCAGGACAGTCGTGAGTTTCCGGTCGCTTCGTCTCTCGCTTTTCATACAGCGCTGACTTTCTTTCTCTGCAGGTCGAACACATCCGGGTACTCGAAGAAGCTCAACGGTGAGATTCCTGTTTGAAACTCGCTCTGCGATTAGAGCGTAGTTGACTCTTTCTCCTCGACAGACTGCAAAACCTCGAAATGGATCGTATCAGAGGTGATCGTGACAAGCGTGAAGCTTACATTCGTACTCTCGAAAGAGCTCGAGATTCTGCCACGCGAGCTTTCGAAGATGTGAGTTGTACCTTACCATTTTCGTTCTTTCTGAGTTTCTACTGACGCCTCTGTCGACTCGACTCAGCTGCTGGCGGATCGAGATCGAGAGCGTCTCAATAGCTTCTCTCACAACAAGACGCCGAAAGATCCAAGTGTTGATCGTCTCGCTTCTGCACTCGAGGCAGAAAAGAAAGTTAGAGAGCTTGCCGAAGTCAATGTCGTGAGTCACTTCTCGCTTTTTTCTTGACCTATTACTCACTATCTTGCACACTAGACTCGTCTTCGCTCCGAAGTTCAACACTTGCAATCCTCTATCGAATCTTCTCGCAGCGAAATCAGTGATCTCAAACGGCGAAACTCCCAAATGGAACGAGAACTTCAAGCTGTCGCAGCTTCCGATCACACTCAATCGATCGTCGTCCCCTCGAAATCGTACGCTGCTTTCCCAGTGAAGGAGAACTTGTCATCGTCTCCTCAACCTCGTAGAATGCAAGAAAGTCGGATCGTAAACGCTCTCCCTTCAGCTCCGCCTGAGCCTCGACAACGCACGTTGAGTACTGATGGACCATATGGAGGAGGCTATGGAGGAGTTCACGCTTCTCGCAGTGAGTCGCGTCTCGCTAGTCTTGAAATTCGCTTGCTGACTTGTATTTACTTCGCAAACAGACTCGATCGATCTGAAGCGCGGTTCTCTGCAATACGCACCTCCACCAGCTGGTCCAAACTCTCCTAGAAGGAGAAACTACGAATAGACACTTTCTGTATCAACTCTCTCATGGTGAGTTGTCTTCATCGTGTTTAACTCTTCGCAGGGTGCTGCTGACACTCGCTCCGAATGCAAAGCTACCACTTTCTTATCTATTTATACCCTCTTCCACTTTCCGAGTCATATTTCTTTACACACGACGTTGTTGCCTCGTCTGTCTTTCGTTTTCGCTTGTACATTCGATCTTTTCTTCCAATCTTTTGCCGCTCAAACCTCCAGTGCTTGTAATCTTTTCATCCCGCTTGATCAGCAATACTCACCGATCGCATACTTCCCCCATCTGAAGAGAGAGTGTTACAACGTAGATATCGATTTCCTCTACAATTTCGGAAACTACTTCTTGACCTCTTCTTCTTCTCCGATCTTTCCTCGAGCGAGGAGAGTTCCCTTGAGCTCTTGTTCGACTGCAAAATAACATACGTCGAGTCAATGGACTGCTTGGAATAGGAGCAATCGCGTGAAAACTCACCTTCTTTCGCGAGCTCGAGCAGACGGCTCTCGTCCTTTCCGATCAAACTAACGTCTACTCCAGCCCTGATTTTGGGATAGCTTCCAACTCGCTGCTCGTGCCTCGAATCCGGTTAGCCTGGAGCTCACTCGCGTGCTTGAGGACAAGACCACTCACAATTCCTTCTTTTTTCACTCGGTCGGTAAGCTTGTTCAGGAATGGCGCGATGGACGATTCCGGCATCTCAGTGTGAACGAGGACTCGATAGGGTTTCTCGGATGCGGGAGGCAATTCGATGAAGCGAGACGCGTAGCCTCTTTGTGTTTGCAATCAGTTCGGAACGAAAATGGTCAGCCTGGATTCAACAAAAACTCAAAACGAGCAGTATCTCACGTCACTAGTCGCTCAAATAGAGCAGGGATGCCGGGGAAGATGGTCACCTGAGTTATAGGGCCGAGAAAGGTGAGCTTTCCAGAAGATTCGAAAGGGAAAAAATAGGAATGAGCTCACATTGCCTCCCATACGAACTACGGGAACCCATCTACAGTCCGTTACTGTCAGTTTGAGGTCGCTTGAAAGCTGTAGGAGAAACAGACACTTACAGATCTTCTTGAACGAAAAGGATTTCCCCAGCTTTCGGGAACAGCGCCATTCTCAACCTAGCTGTCTTCTGCTCTTCTGTCTGCTCCTGGAAGTTGTACCTGCCCTTCGAGAAAGCTTCCATTCGTCGTATAGTCTCGTCATGATACTCGAGTGGAACTTCAAAAGCGGCCGCAATGGATGGATCTGTTTCGATTTTTCGGTTTCAGTCTCCATTTTCACTTACCGGTTTCTAGAATAATCCAATCGGTAGCTGAGCAGCTCACAGGTCAAATCGTCCCCGGTAGGTCCTATTCCCCCAGATGTCACCACCCAGTCATAGTTCTGGTGCATTCGCCTAACAGCTTCGACAATTTCCGCTTCATCTGTTCGAGACGAAAAGAGTAAGTCAGCCAGCCAGTTCTTCGTAGTCTGAGGACTCTGAGATTCTATATGGCTCAGGAAAAGCTTGGGATAGCTGAGCAGAGGGTTCAGGGTAGTCCAATCCCGATTGAGACGCGCTTTGCGAAAATTCGAAAATTCGACTAACCGTCTGCGATGACTTCAATGCGCTACAGAATGTAAGAGTATTAGTCAAGTCTCATTCTTCGAGGTGGAAGCATATCAGACTCACCTTGAGCTCGATACCCAGGTCGAAGGCCATCTTCGCAAGAAAATTTGAATTCGAATCGCGAGTTTTGCCTGTGACAAGCTGCTGTCAGCCTTCTCTTATTAACTCTAGTGGCCGTATGCGCTTCCCAGTAGTCGCTAAGCATGGCTAAAAGGGCCCGTGGACTCGTTGAAACTAACCATTCAAAACTTCATCTCCGATGACAAGCATTCCAGCTGTTCTGACAGGGCCCTTGCTAGTCTTGGGAACCTCTGAGATGGGGAACCTGGGAGTTTCATCCTCGTTTGAGGTAGACATTCTGCGAATCGGCGAAACGAATTGAGGAGATTTCGGAGTCGAGGGAGAAGCTGCGGTTGAACTTGTGAGCGCCGGGCGAGCAAAATGATTCAGGATCGATCTAAGTCGTAGTGTGGGAAGCATTCGACGAGGTCGAGCGGGTGAGCAAAGGGAACGGAAAGAAGAGATCGTGAGAGTTTCCCCTCATAATTCTCGAATCGGTATGATGACATTTTCATATACCGGACTTGTAAGAGATGGTTGTATAGACCCCAATGGTTACTACAGTACATAGTCGCTTCGAGTGCGAGAAAGATGCTTGCCAGGTACAGAGAGGAAGTGCGCTCGGGAAGGTCAAAGCTTTCTCGCACGTGCTGCTGTCGAGAGGGGAAGATCTCTCTATTGTCTACTTGAGCCACACAGACGCTGATGCGAGTACACTGAACGAGATGTGATGCATAAGCTTTGCACAGTGAGATAACTTGGAGGAGGATCCGATACGATATACCGTCCATTCTTTCTTTTCCTTCCTTTCGACGAACAACGAGAGAGGGATACAAAGTACAGTGACGAGATAAGTAGTTTTGGAGAAACGAGAGTGAATAACAAAAGAAAGGTTTGGTCTGAAGATGAAAAGCGAAATAGAATACAGAAAGTGAAGGAACTCTTTAGACGACGAGACTATCCTCAATTGAGAGAATGTAGTCCATTTGCTCCTTGCGGTAGTCGTCGGTGATGGTGGTAGAGTTATCATCGGTGAATTGGAGAAGAGTCAAGTTGTTCTTGTCTACAGAGTCGGAGATAGGAAGAAGTCAGCAATTTAAACTACGCAACAGCTTAGAAAGACAAAGATGCTCACACTCAGGCCAGTCAGGGTATCCTTGAACGTTAGCTGGTAGAGATGAACGCCAAAAAAGATGTCAGCTCGAGTTGGGCGAGATTCCTGTCGAGAGAAAAGACTTACGATCCAATTTGTTGAAGAAACTGATCCATCTTGCTCGCATCTCATCTCCGGGAGGACCAGGTCGAGCTCCGTAGAGACTGAGGAGGTCGGAAGAGTGGAAAGAGCCGATAACAGGAGTGTTTCGGAAAGCTCGAGAAGCGTAGGCCCAAGTAGGTTGAGTCTCCTTTGTTTGGTTGAGGAAGCCTCGTCGAGGAGCTTGGAAGACTGCATCACCGAGGTATGCTGCGATACGCTTGGACTGAGGGGCGAGCGCGTACAGATCGCCAGTGTCGAACGGGCTGCCTTGCGTAACGTCCTCAGGATAAAGCTCGAGAAGTCTGGTTCGTTGTTCAGCGGTCGAGTTGGGGGAGAAGGTGGTAGCGATCCAGTTGTCGAGAGCTTCAGAAGTGGTAATATTGAGACCAGTTCCAAGGGTAAGAATAGTTCCTTCATCCCATTGGTTTCCAGAGATGATCGATACGTTTTGGGCGTAACGGCGTTCCAAGACGAGCTTGTTGGCGATCTCAGAGATGAAGCTGTTGTCGAGACGAGGAAGGAAAGGAATGGCGAGCGAGGAGACTGTAAAGGTCCGAAAGTAGAAGGGTCAGCGAAACAGCATGCTAAACGAAAGAGAGAGTGTAGAAGTTGAGCTCACCAGCGTTCAAGTTGGGGAGAAGGTTAGTAGCGTTGAGCAAAGCTTGTGCTGGGAGAGCGCGAAGGCAGGAAATTTGAGTTTGAGCATCGCCCGAAGTACAGTTTGTCGCGTTTGCGATAGTGTCGAAAGATTTTTGACCTCTTGAAGCGGGACCGGCGGGAGTGGGAGCGCCAGACTCCATAATCGCTCCTCGGAAGAGAGGCTTGCCGTCATAGGTAGAAGAGATGTTTCCGTTGTAAGCGAGCATTTGGTAGGCGACACTAATCGCACCAGCTGATTCTCCGAAGATGGTGACCTTCTCGGGATCTCCTCCGAAGGAAGCGATATTCTTGTGGACCCATTCGAGAGCCATTCGTTGATCGAGGAGACCTAGTTGAGCAACAAGCCGACGAGAGGAAGTCAGTTTTCGCTCTTTCTGTTTTCGATCTCGACCGCGTTGAGCTAGCTCCGCCCGGTCGTAAATGACTTACCAGCGTTGATACTCGTCGAGTTATCATTCGCCGCTTGCTGTCCAGGCAAGAAACCGAAAGAGTTGAGTCGATAGTTGAGGGAAACGTAAACGATCGGTTCTTGCATTGCCATCGATTGAAGCATGATGGCAGTAGGATCGTAGCCCGAAGACTCTCCGAATAGGAATCCACCACCGTAGATGTAGACACTAGTAGGCAAAGACGAGTTCGACGAGGTACCTTGAGGACGGAAAACATTGAGAGACAAACAATCCTCGGATTGACTATTTCCAAGAAGACGTGCACCGAGTGAGTCAGCAAGCCAATCTCAGAGATGTACCGTTCGACAGCATGACTGTAGTCGAGAGGAGGCGACGCACTTGTTCTTGACCGAGGTTCCAGCAGCGGCAGGGTTCACTCCCAAGGCAGCAGCCTCGAAGGTACCCGTGATAGCAGCAGCGATAGGATCACCTACTCCGGTCATTTGTAAACACGATGGCCCGAATGCCGTTGCACTTTCAAGCGAAGACGAAAAAGAAAATCAGTTCAAGATTTCGAGAAATCACACCGATGAGGGAACTCACTTGAAGGTACCGACAGTACGGTTATCGGGTTGAGGAGGAGCGAAACGAAGTTGTCCAACAGGAGGTAACGCGAAAGGGATTCCTTTGAAACTTTCAACTAAAATTTTCCCAAAAGAAAAAGAGCACGTCCCCGAAATCAACCTCTACTCGTCTCGCTCAAAAGTTTAGGAAAGGGCGTTGGGCTCACCTCCAAACTTGTTTGCACCGATGAAGGTACCTTGAGAAGTTTTGACAGTGGGAGAAGAACTGCTACTCGATCCCCCACTTGAGCCACTCGAATTCGAAGAAGAGGAACTTCCAGTTGCAGTCGCTTGAGCTGTGGCAGCTGAACTAGTGAGTGAGGATGCAGCCCCGTTACGTACTCCTCCTTGGCCTGCAGTCGAGCTGATTGAGGCGGCTGAAGAGAGTACAGCAGAAATTTGTGCCGAAGAGACGGAAGAGAGGGGAGCTGCTTGAATCGAAGTGGTGAAAGTCGAAGCTAGTACTGCCGCAGCTACGACGCTGGAAGATAAAGTCTTCATTCCTTCTTACAGTCGAGTGAGGAGTGAGGAGAGAAGAGGAGAAAGAGGGGAAAAAAGAAGAAGAAGAAGAAGTCTAGAGGAAGTGGGGAAAAAAAAGGTGAAGAGACCACGCGTAGTTGAGGCCTCTATTCGCAGCCCTGACAAAGTTGGAATTTGAACGTTGATTAGGCAAGTCTCCGAAGGTTCTTCTCGACGCTCGTTCAGGAGGTGGTGGAAAAAGTCCGAATCGAGACTCGTGAGCTTTTTTTTTGGACCGGCGACGGAAGCGAGACCGATTGAAGATTGCAAAATCTCGAATGATAGTTATCGGAGTTTTTGCCTGGTTCGCTCTCGATATCCGAATCGTCGGCAGGTTCAAGTTGAGCCGGTACGTGGGCGGATTCTCGACAAATTGTGTAACGAGGTATTGATCTCGTAAGCTGATGAATCATGAGAATGCCTCCGTAGAGAAAGTTTGGCTCATCGAATCGATCCCTAGAAACTGCCAGCGACAAAGTTTGAAACCTGCGAAGCGCTCCTCAAGAAACCCTCTCAGCTTCGGACTCCACCTCGAATCGTAGGAGAGAGAAAGTGAGAACGAAAGGGAGAATGCGATTAAAGTCTATAGGTTGTCTGCTACTGTCCGAGGTTCCTCCTTCTGTTGCTGCTTCCAGGTCTTTCCAAACTCTCCTTCGTAATCTTTGAGCAAGTTCGCTTCGTAAGCTGGACCGATATCGTTATCTGGGAAGATTAAAAGTCTGTCTAATCTTTTTTGTCGTAGTCGGTTCTTAGGTAGCATTCCCGATACTGCTCGGCGAATGATCTAGAGATTCATTCAAGGAAGGGAAAACGAGTCAGTCCTTCTGCTCTGAGGGTCGAGAAGCATGGGAAGCGAAAGGGATCTCGGATAAAATTCGAAAAGCCCAAACGAATACCTCAAGCTTTCTCTCTTGCTGCCAACAGTTTAATCAAGACTCACCTCTTCCGGTTTCCTCTCCATCATAGTCTTGTAAGGAATCTCTTTCAATCCTCCGGGGAACATGGTGTGGTGTCTGTAGATTAATTGATCTTGTTTCTTTCCCGTTACTTTAACTTTTGTAGCATTCTTGACTACTACGTAATCTCCGCAATCATCTACCATTGAGTTCAACCTGTGTCAGCTCGAAAGAGATATAACGAGAGCTCAGGAGGATGCAAGAGAACTCTTACTTGATTGATCGTAAACTGGTTTATGTTTTCCCATCAAGACGATCGCGATACGAGTCGCCATTCTACCTAATACTTGATCTGTTGCATCTACACCCCTCCATGTTCTTGCGAATGCGAGTGCGGTCTGTAGATCGTAGCAAGAGTTGTAGAGGAAAAGATGATCAGCAAAGAAGTCTCTCGCGGGGGAGCCAAGGAGAGGAGAGGCTCACGTTTCCCACTGTTGAGTTCACTGCTAATCTAGGCATAGTTGATTCAAGTCGAGTTTAGAGAAAGGAAGCAGAGTTATTTCGGTGAATTCGTCTCTCTCTTTCACTAGCTTGATCTAACGCGACTTTCTCTCAACTTCAATGGCGTCTAGTCTCGATCGGTAAGCTTCCAATGATCTCTGATGGGTATGCTAGACCCCGCTGACCTTTCCTCCCATCCACAGTCAAATCGAGCAACTCAAGAATTGGTAACTTTGATTTAGCTCGCTTCCTTCCTCAATCTCTCAGCTAACCTTGCTCGTTACGCTGAGTAGTCAACCGATCAGTGAACAACAAGTGAAAGAATTGTGCTTGAAAGCTAGAGAGATCTTGATCGAAGAAGCAAATATTCAATGGATTGATTCACCTGTCACTGTGAGCTACTCCTCTCCTAGCTGAGTCCTTCAATCGTGAGAGTATAGATTGTTGACTTGCAAACACTTGGGCGGGTATATAACAATAGATTTGTGGAGATATTCATGGTCAATTTTGGGATTTATTGGAATTGTTCAGAGTTGGAGGTCAATGTCCCGAAACCAACTACCTCTTCTTGGGTAAGCATCTAAACATTCATTTTGTAGAGACGGGACTCTCTTACTAACGCTCGAGCCTTCCTCCCGAATAATCAGGCGACTACGTTGATCGAGGTTTTTATTCAGTCGAAACTTTCCTCCTCTTACTAGCTCTCAAAGTTCGTTACCCAGACCGAATGACTCTGATCAGAGGTAATCACGAATCTAGACAGATCACTCAAGTGTATGGGTTCTACGACGAGTGTATGAAAAAGTATGGTTCTGCTAGCGTTTGGAGGTACTGTTGTGAAGTTTTCGATTACATGAGTTTAGGAGCCGTAGTAGATGGAAGAGTATTCTGTGTTCACGGTGGACTGAGTCCGAATGTGAACTCTTTGGACCAAGTGAGTTTTAACATACTTTCTCTCTCATTTCGTTCTTGCCTTAACGGAGAAGAACTAACGTACTCTTCCGGTTAGATTCGATTGATCGATAGGAAACAAGAAGTGCCTCACGATGGTGCAATGTGTGATCTATTGTGGTCAGATCCAGATGGTGAGTTGAAAGTCTTTCTCGTTCAGTTATCTCGGTTCGTAGGTCAAAGATGTGCCGTTTTCTGAATCCCCCTTTTGACGATCTACAGATATCGAAGGATGGGGACTTTCACCGCGAGGAGCAGGATACTTGTTCGGCGCCGACGTAGTGAAACAGTTTGTCCACTCGAACGGTTTAGACTTGATTGCACGAGCACATCAGCTGGTAGGGATTTCACGTTCTCGATCCTCCTAGGCATTATCTCGAGTAGTCAGCTAAACACCTGAGGGTATGATCTTGTTTTACAGGTGATGGAAGGTCATAAATTGATGTTTGAGGATAAAATCGTGACAGTTTGGTCAGCTCCGAATTATTGTTACAGGTAAGAGATTTTTTCCCCGCTCATTCTCTTTGCCCAACTGACTCACACTTTTGGTCCGAAAACAGATGCGGTAACGTCGCAAGTATCCTCCAACTAGACGAAAACTTGAACTCGACATATCAAACTTTCGAAGCTGCTGCTCAAGTAAGTCTTCTTGTTTTTTCTCCCCGGCCGATACTAAAACTGATCGAGTACTTCTTTGGGCGACTTTACAGCAAGATTCTCGAGGGATTCCAGCAAAGAGCACGAGTCTACAATATTTCCTCTAAACATTTCTCACCGCTCGAGTACTCCCTTCCGCTCCCCTGTGTCTCCGATGTAAGATGTACGCTGTCTTTGAACGAGTCGTATCTACGTGCCGTACCTTTATGTGTGTGTTTCGTTCTCTCTCTCTCTCTCTACTTGTTGAATCATATTTTTCCCCCCTTTTCGCTCTTTCCTCGAATATACCCTTTTCCTCTTCCTTCCTGCAATTCTGCAATCCTTCGAGCTGTGTCAGTATTTGCTCTTCGTCGAGAGCGATTCGATCTGAATCGATCAACCGTTGAAATGAGCTGCGAGATTCAGATCGAAAAAATGGTCTCTTTCTCTCCCTCTCCCTCTCCCTAATTTCCACTTCCCTTCCTTTCCCGGCTCTCAACGCAGTAGTATGACCAAGAAGATCACTGTCAAATCGCATGGAGGAGAGATCCTCGCTCAAGCTGACGAAAGCAAGACACAACATGTCGAAGGAAACTAGTTGAGTTCTCTCTCTCACACCCTCGAATGGAACGCTTT
Organism: Sporobolomyces pararoseus; assembly: GCA_010758995.1. Classification (NCBI taxonomy): domain Eukaryota; kingdom Fungi; phylum Basidiomycota; class Microbotryomycetes; order Sporidiobolales; family Sporidiobolaceae; genus Sporobolomyces; species Sporobolomyces pararoseus. The sequence continues at coordinate 375,074 of RSDY01000013.1, forward strand.
TGCAGCAAGTACTGACTATTATTCGTTCGTTATCTTAGCTACTTGTAAGATCTCGCAAGCTTCTATCCTCTGTCTAGCCAGGTTGAGAACTGATCCCCCACATTGTCTTCCGACCATCTCTATCCCTTTCCCCTCTCTCCTCTCTCTCGGTCTCTATCTCTCGATACATCGTTACTTGAGCAATCTTCAGCCCTCCAGACGCACTTCACAAACAGTTCTTCAAACCTTCCGAAAACAATTCTCACACTATTTGTTCTTGGAAAGTGAGCTCGATCTTTCTCATACAAAGCTCTTTTCAGAGAAGACAAGCTGAATAGCTGACTGACTGACCCCTCGACGTTGCTCGTTAGGGAGAAGCTAGCTACTACGATATTCACGTAGATGGAAAAGTTCTTCAAGATGCAGCTTGGTAAGGTTTTTCGAAAATTCCACTTTAACCCATCGAGTCTATTGATTCCTTTTTCGAGAACAATTGAGATGACTGACTCTCTCGTCCCCTACCTATATGCTTTTTGCTAGGTACTATCCAAACCCGAAATCTGGTAAAGCCGAAACTTTGAAAGGTTTCGTAGCTTTTTACAAGAACAAGGTCAATGTCGTTTCTTGAGTTTTCGTACTGCCTTGAGGAAAGGTAAATCCAAGTCGTCATTCAGTAGTCTGCAGTGCACAAAGTAGTCAATTAAATTTTCAGTACCCATAACATCGTTGCCGTCGTTTTGAGCTCTCAGTGCGATTCAAGAGAGAGGAGACCTTTTGAATCAAATTGCGAAAGTGAAATAATTAGGCTCTGTAACTATCAGCTGTACATGAAACGGATAGAAGAAACATGGATATCGTAACAAAGTAATATGGTATGATGAAACAAAAAAAACGCAAGGAGAAAATGTTGAAAAGCCCTACGAGATGGATGGAGTTTCGTCAAATCGCTGGATTGACTTTCACTTCCTCCTTCCTTCCTCCTCCTCCTTCTTCTCCTTCTCCTTCCTGTGACTTCTGAGTGTCTCCTCCACTTGTTGGGTGACTTTCCTCTCCATCCTTCGCTTCCTTGATCAATCCCCTTTCGAAAGCTTTCACCAACAACGCGATCCCTCTATCCATTCTCTCATCCTCCGTCATCTCCTCAACCTTCTTTCCTTCTCCCGGTAATTCCTTCTTCTTCCCTTTGTCCTCCCCTCCACCTTCCCGAGGTGGTTTCTCCTGTTGTTGATTTTCTTGAGAAGAAATTTTTTCTCTTTTCAAAGCGTCTCGTTCCAATTTCTCTTCTTCTGGAGTTTTAGATCCCGTAACGATCGATTTTATTCTTGAAGTTAAAGCTCTTTTTGACTTTGTAAATTTACCATACTTTTCAATTCCTCGAATCGTCATTACCTTTTATTTTACTCAGACAAGGGAAAAGGGTCAGTTCAACAACTCGACAATCATATACGATCTAGTGCAAGATCGAGTTGGGAGAGTAGGACTTACAGATTTTGAAATTGAAACGCTACTCATGTCAACTCCTTGATCTTCTAAACCTCTCACGAACGCTTTGAAATGCATCGTACCAGCCCGGTAATGACCCGATAAAGGTGACAAAGAAGTCAATTTACCATCAGATGCCTGTTTTCCCTCAACAAGGATTATGTCAGTTGTCGCTTCGTTTTTCTTCTTCGGATAGCACGAGAAAGAGATTAAGTTTTATACCTTTAGTAGACCAGCTGAGGTCACTCTTGCACCGTACAAGAAAGAAGAATGTTGAAAGCCACCAGTCCTGTTGTGGAAGATAGTAGTGAGCTACAGAGAGAACGAGGAAGGAAGAAAAAAAAAAAAAGAGTTAGGAGAAACGTACTTTTTGATCGAAACAAATAGACCATTCTGCTCGGGGGCAAAGAGGAGCAGAGTCAGCGATGTAAGTACCTCATTGAAAGATATGACAGGGAAATCTGTAGTACTCACAGTAAGGTCTGAAACGTAAAGCCATCTAGATTTTCCCGAATGACAAAACCAACGATCGTAAATGTTTAGTCCCCTGATAAAAAGAGAAGAAAAGGAAAAAGAACGTTGGTCAAGACGGTTTAGTCAGCTTACGTATTCTTGTTGATAGTTTTACGTAACAATCTATCCGTGACGTGAGCTGGAGAAGCGTAATATCTGACTCGCTTTTTAAACTGTTTCAATCCTTTCCCTTGACCGGCTGTACCTCCCTGTTCATTCCCCTCGAAGAGATTCTACAACATCAGTCACTAGACTCGTTTATCGAGAGAGAGAGCAAATGAGAACTGACCTTGTCACCGTAAGCTTTCGAACCAGCTCTGACTTCATCCGCAACTTCATCATCCGAACTCGAACTGCTACTACTTCCGAAATCACTACTACTAGCACTAGTACCTTCCTCTTCTTTAGCCCTCTGAATCTTCTCTTTATCCTCCCTCTGAATCTCTTGAAACCTCTCTTCACTGATCGGTACTACTCCTCCCTTTTCAGCTCCCAAATCTTCATGGTACTTCGAAGTGTCTAGTAACGAACCATCTTTCGCCCACACTAGGAGTCCTTGTTCGTTGACTTTGACTCTGTAAACTTCTCGTTGTTCGGCGGTCAAGTAGGCGATACGTTCTTTGTCTAACCTAGAACGGGGACATTCTTCGAGATCTAAATGTTTACCATCTCCGTGATCGAGCCACTATATCGATCATCGAGCGACGAGTACGAGAGAGAGAGAGAGAGAGAGAGGGTCAGTCATCAATTCGTTTGCTCCAAGAGAAAGAGAGTCGAGTAACTTACGTAGAAAAAGTTTTGATCAGTTTCAGTCTCGTTCCATTTCTGATGGTAATATTTCAAATTCGAACCATACCTGTGTTCGTGATCTACGATTTCTAACCAGTATTGAGGTTCCATTTGTTTAGCGGCGTTCCTCTCTTGTTTGATCTGTTGACGTTCTTTTTCATTTCTACCTAATTTCTTCATTTCTTCTTCTTCTGAAGGTTCTTTCATTAATCCGTCTCTCTCTCTCTCTTGTTGAGTTTGTCCATTCGTGAGTTGACCTGCATAAACTACTGATCTGTGCCAACGAGAAGCTTTTAAATGAAAAAGAAAAGAAGAAACCCGGGTAAATTTAGTTTGATTACTCTGAAAAATCTCAAAACTCTTCAGTTTATCAAGAAGGAAGAGTGGTGAACTTACTGGCATCGTTCTTTCCATCCATTTGTTCTTTACCAGCAGTTTGTAGTTTACGTTGTTGTAGTCCATCGTTGAACCTTTTAGAAGTGGTTAGATTCCTACCTTGTTCCTCTCTCCTTCCTACGTGAGCTCTACAAATACATACATGTCAACACGAACAAGTGGTCAACTCTCTTTGAATCTAGGAGTCAAGAGTTCCTTTTTTCCCCACTTGAAGTCAATCTGCTTCTCTCCTTCAGAGAACAATACAGATTGCCCTCGTATATGGATAGGGGAGGACTTACCTATAATTCTTCTGCATCAACCTAACCGCTTTAACTTGATCGTTCCCTTCTTCTTTTGTTGATGATGATGTTTGTTTATTAGATTTACGATTTGTCCTCTCGACTCTTTCCCAAACTTCTTTCGCAGCTTTCCTATCTTGATCAATCGTTGAATTCCGGTAATCGTATTTCGTCATTTGACTGGAGGAAAGAGAGAGAGAGGGAGAGGTGGTGTATGGGAAAAACCAAACAAGCTTTCGGAGAAACTTCTTCGCTTGTTCTTCGCAGTTTTTTGAACTCCGAATTTTGTTCTGCTCAAATATCTCTCTCTCTTCTTTCGCAGTTTTTTTTGATGAGCTCACTTTGATATTAGAGGTGGGCTCCAAGTACTCGGAAGGAACTGAAAAACAAGAGCTTGGACCAATTATGAAAAGAAGCAAAACTAGATACATACTCACAACTTGAAAAACAAACTAAGAAAGGTTTTCTTACCAAAAACTCGTTCAAATCAATGAAGGTTCTCCTCCTTCTCCTCCTCCACCTCCTCCTAGTTCTGACAAAGCCTTAACGAATTCAGAAGGAGTTAAAATCTCTGTACTTCCATAAGTAATTTGTTTTTGATTCAAATTGCCATTCCCAACATTCGAAACCGTTCCATTCATCATCGTACTACCTTGAGCTCCTCCTCCACCTCTAGCAACCCAATCATTCATGTTTCCATATTCAACCAGACTACCTCCACCTACTACGAAAACTACCGCTTCATTGAAACCTTGTCTAGATCCTACATTTCCTCCTCCTGCTTTCAAAGTAGTAGTACTTCTACCTCCAGATTTAGGATCAAACAATAAATAATCATCAGTATCTTGTAAAGCTTGACTAGAAGCCGCAGAAGGTTCCATTAAAGCTTCTACCAATCTAGTGATTGGGAAATCTTTTTTGGCAGGTAAGAAATTTTTAACTCCTGAAATTAAATTGTCTAAACCTACTCCACCGATTCCTCCATCTCTCAACCTATCCGTTAACTAAATTTCACCAAAATCTCAAAAGAGTGATCAGCTATTTATTCATGAAGGGAGGGAGAGGGAGAGAGAGAGGAAAACTCACCCTGTTTGAAAGAGAACTGAAACCTTTCATGAATTCACCTCCAGCAGCACTAACCGCACTCGGTTGTGCAGGAGTTGCAGCTATATTACTCATTCTCATAACATCTCTCAATCTATCAAAAGCACTCATTAGCTGACCTTCCTTCCTTGAAAGAGAGAGATAGAGAGATATGTGTACTAACTTTTTAGCAAATTCCCAAGCTCTCATATCCGCACCACTCTCTTTTAAAGCTTTTTCGAATTCCATCAAATCTTCTTTACCTAATCCCTTTTCAGGACCACCTGAACTTGAGCTTGCTGCCAACATTGAGAAATAATAACACAACATTAACCTCAATTTATCTTCTGGTTCACTATAAGCTGGATCTCTTAAAGCTGCTAATAAATCTTTCTTTGGCTATATTCACATTCCCACAAAACAACAAAGAAAAACATCTCGTCAGCAAAACACACACAGAGAGAGAGAAAGAAGAGCAGATAGAGGAAGAGAAAAGAAAGGAGAGAAGTAAAAAAAAAAACTACCACTGACAGTTTTAGTAATACTCTCTTCCATTTGGAACAAAGTATCTAATCCACGGTTCTTGATACCTTGTAACAAAGCAGTTGCGATATTCATATGAGTATCCAAAGTAGTTTTCCTAGCTGTCAATTCTGGTAAGGCAGTAATCGCTGCTTTCAAAGATGCCGCGTTTGAAGATAAATCACTATATAAAAACTCATTCTCTTGGTAAGTTAGTGTGTCCCGCCGGAAGAAAAAGAAGAAGAAGAGGAGAGAGAGAGAGAGTAATTTACATTTGAGATAAATCACTAACATCACTAACTCCAGTAGACCTAGTAATCTCTTGAGCATCTTGTTTGTACTTGTTCAACTCGAGATCGATCTCTTCTGCAACTTGAGGGAAAGGGTTTTGAGCGTTTTTAGACCAGAAGAAATCTTTCGAATCCAAGTCGTAAGTTTTTTTAGACATTTTACCAGAATCCGGTGCCTATTATTGATTACAAAAATCGGATGAGTACCACCATACCCGATGACCGGAAGAGAGTAGAAGGGTAAGAGAGAGAGAAAGCGTTTTTTTTTATTTTTTACCTCTACTGTAACTCTGTTTAGTTTCATTCCTAAAACATCATTGACTAGAGCTTGATAAGTCCAAGAATGTGACAACATTGGTACTAAATCTACATTCCTATCGAACAAAACGAGTACTATTCTCGTAAAAAAAAGAGACCAATCAGCTTCACTCGTCGAGTGAGAGTGAGAGAGGGATGTTCTGATTGACTCACGAGGTCTAGCACTGAACCCATCTTTACCACTTGAACCACCTGAAGAAGAATTTGAAGAGAAAGCGTTTAAACCTCTAGTACCTGAACTAGCTAAATGATCTCTTATCAACCTATCCAATTTCCTTGCAACCATTTCTGCAGCGTTACCTCTAGGAGCTCTAATAATTGGTACTCCTCCACCACCGTTAGGACCAGTTGACATTGTAACTAAAACTGAAAACAAACCTTTAGAGATTTGATCAGTTAGAGTTTCAATAGTTTGTTCTGAAGTTGTAGGAGAGTTTAATAAAGTATAAGTGTTCTTAGGAGTACTACTGTTCGCGATTGAGGAGTTTGAAGTAGAAGAAGAAGGTGAGGAAGGATTCGGGGGGGTTGATAAAGAAGGAGTTAAAGAGAATAAAGATTTCGATAAACACAAGAAATCTAAATGTTGATCAAAAACTTGTTCAACTCTTTCAACCGTACCATCTCTAGCAACCAATTCTCCAAAGAATTCCAACATTTTTTTAGGTAAAGTACTAGTGAAATTCAAATATGTTGTCAAATACAAGTTTTCTTTTAAATCTTTGGCGATTCTAGACAAGTTTTCAAAAGTTGGGGAAATGAAATAAATCGCTGGTACTTCTGGTAATGAAGGTCTTTCAGAATGTAATTGCCTAAACGACAAAGTCGACGGGTGTGTGTGATTAGTTCCGCTTAACACGTGTTATAAGAAGAGGGAGTTCTTACATATGAAGTGTAACTCCTTGATCTCTCAAATCTTGTACCCTCAATGAAGTAGCCAAAACATCTTGTGCCACTTTATCCATTACCAATACTTTCCAAGTTGGAACTACCACATTAGTCGTAGTCGTTGTTGTTGATGATGATGATGATGATGATGATGCATTTTGACTACTGGGGGTAGGAGTAGGAGTAGAGTTCAGAGACAATAGAGTATTCAATTGATAGATTTGTCTATCCCTTAAAGTACTCATTGTATTTGTCGAGAGTCTGAGAGTGAGGAGGAAGAGAGAAAGAGACACCTCCGACGCGTTCGCCGTTTCATCTCTCTTTCCACCTTTCCAAGAATTCTGGTCACGATGCCTAAAGCTAGTAATACACCTTTATCATGTATATTCGGTTTAAACAAACCTACAGGTCAACCTTCAATGACTGTAAAACATTCTTCCCTCTCACCTCTCTCACGTTTCTTTCAACTGAGAAACCCTCTCTCTCTCTCTCTCTAGTTACTCAACAAACTACAACCTCTATTCTCTAGTTCTACATTATTCAAAGATCCCTCTTCCTCTACATCATCAGAACAACAACAAGGTGGGAAGAAAGGAGGTAAAGGCGGAAGGAGAGGCAAATGGAAGCAAGAACGTATCAAAATGGGTCAAGGAGGTACTCTAGACCCTTTAGCGGATGGTGTTTTAGTTATAGGAACGAATCAAGCTACGAAACAATTATCAAAATTCCTGGATTGTACAAAAACTTACAAAGCTGTAGCTTTGTTAGGTTGTTCAACTGATTCTTACGATTCAGATGGTAAAATCCTTAAACTTAGTCCTTGGAAACACGTTACAAAAGAGTTGGTACGAGAAGAATTGGAAAAGAATTTCAAAGGAGAAATTGAACAAACTCCACCGATTTTTTCAGCTTTGAAAATGGATGGTAAACCTTTATACGAATACGCTAGATCGAATACCCCATTACCTAGACCTATCCCTTCTAGAAAAGTTACAATCTCTGAAATCTCTCTATTAAGTTTCACTCCTGGAAATGAAAGGAAAGATGATTATGAATTTCCAAAAGAAAGTTTAGGTGAACAAGAGAGGTTGGAAATTGAAAGGTTGGAGAAAATGGTTAAACAAGGGAAAACTACTTTACCTGATACAGAAGAAATCCTCAAAGAAGATCAAGCTAATTCTGTAGTAGAAGCGGGATCTGGTAAACCTTGTTATTCTTCTTTCTCTCTCGTGTTGAAACAGAAAGCTGACTGGAATATTCCTTTTCCTGTTCTTTGGGGGCATAGTAGAACAACCCGAAATCACTTCCGTCGATTCTGCTACGGAAGAAGGGAAACCCCCAATTTTTGAAATTTCTTTAACAGTTTCATCCGGTACTTATATCAGATCAGTAATTCACGATTTAGGTCATTTGTTGGGTTCTTCTGCCCATGTTGTAAAACTTACTAGAACTCGTCAAGGTCAATTCTCTCTTCTTCTTGATCCATCATCAGAACATGAACAAGAGGAAGAAGTAGAGAAAGGATTGAAAGGTTGTATAGAATGGAGTTTGTTGGAGAAAGCTATTGAGAGACAAGACAAGATTAAGAAAGGTTCTCAAGAGGCTAAGGATGAGGAAGATAAAGAGAGGGAATTGGAAGGTAACGATGGATATTTGGAATGGGAGAGGGAAATTTTAAAATGTTGTGAAACTGTCTGAATTTTCACTCTCCTCTTCTCCTTTCTGTGTGAACTCGGACTTTGCTATTTGTTTTTTTTTGAATGACGAGAATTCAAAGAGAGAAAACGAGTTGCGAATCTCGAGGAATTGTAATTCAAATCTATCTGTAACACTCGGCCCTTAGAAACTTCAATTCTCTCTTTAACTTCTCTCTCTTTCTCAACTTTTCCAACTCTCCCCACCAACCCGCGACAACTCAAACGACGTAAACAATGAAGATCTTATCTATTCAATTATTACATACCGAACCTGGTAGTCAAGCGATCGCAGTTGCTGCAGCTCAAGATTTATCAAGTTTCAGTTTCTATCAACGTGGAGCGTGAGTTCTCACTCGGTTTCATCCTGAGTTCGGGACTTGTTTCGCTTGTGTACCACACTTGTTCATTGTCGATCTCAAGCTTCAACTATAGATGGATGTGCAAAGGATGGGAAAAGGGGAGAGGGGGGAGGCGAATCGCGAGCTGGATCACGCGTCATTGTTCACTCCTTCGTCTCGCTTTCGAGGATTACATACAATTACTTCAGACATGATGAATAGGAGGTCAGCAACAATCGAGGAGCGCAGCAACAATCGAGGAGCGGTATTCGAGAGGGAACGCTTAAATCGAGAAAGGGAGGGGGAATGATTCGAAGGGGGAGGGAAGGAGGACGCAACTCTCGAGCCTCTGGGCATTCTTTCCAACCCGAATGATCCACAAAGAGCCACTGTAGCGCGCGAATAGTTTCAAACGAGCTGACCAAACTGATTGCACCCCTGCACGAAAACACAGAATTGGAGAATTTATGAATTTCTTTTCCCGAACGGTTTCAGAAAGAACTCCACCCGGACAACGACAATCAGTACAAGAGAACTCTTACACGGCTCACGTCTATTCTAAACAATCCGACCAGTTGTCTGGAGTGATCATTACAGATCAAGAATATCCAGTCAGAGTCGCATTCTCTCTATTGAACAAGATTTTGGATGAATTCGTGACGAAAATTCCTAGATCTACTTGGGAAGAGAAAGCTAGACAAGGTAGACAAGGTGGAGGTAAAACTGCAGTATTGGTGACAGAGTATACTCCTCAGTTACAAGATTACGTTTCGAAATATCAAGATCCTAAACAAGCAGATTCCATCATGAAAGTTCAACAAGAGTTGGACGAAACTAAAATCATTTTACATAAAACTATTGAAAGTGTTTTAGAGAGAGGGGAGAAATTGGATAGTTTGGTCGATAAATCGGCGGCACTTTCGGCTAGTTCGAAATCTTTTTACAAGACGGCAAAGAAACAAGTAAAGTTTCTCTCCCTGTTTCCCCCTTCCCCTCCTTTCCTAGAGAGCAAGACTGACTGAACCCTTCACTCTCCTCAGAATTCTTGTTGTGTAATCTGTTAGGAACTTTGTATTCCCACCTGTTTTCTTTTCAGTTCTCCTCGACCTTCTACATCTTACAAGAATGGCCACTCTCCTTTCGCCTGATCTATTCGACCATTTTCCGAAGGAAACTCGACAAGGTTTCCTTCCTTTCACTACCCGTTCTCCCTAACATTTTCCAGTTCTCGCTCTGAATCCCCTCTGGCGCATATTCCTTCTACAGCATCTCTCTCCGCTTCACCTTGACGTTCCACACATTGATATCTTGACACGATTCAGTTCTTCCCCCTCTGATTTTCTAATTGTTCCCACCTTAATTTCTTTTCTTCTCTTTCGCTATTTTTGTCTTGGTGCTCTAATTTTCCATTCATTTTTTCTTTCATTGTAACAATGTTGGTCTTGATAACGAAAACTGCTCGAGAGGTTTTTTTGGTACGTCGATCGGAAGAATGAAACGACGTCGGAAGAATTTCGAATTCGCTGTCTTTTCTCGAACACCATTCACTTAACACCCATCACTCACCACACACGAGAACCTCAGTAAAAGTTAATCTGCCTCCCTGAATGGTTCTGAACCACCCTATTACTCGTCGAAGTTCTCCTCTTTACTCTGAGATTCATCGTTATTTCTCTAAAACTCTACTTCGATCGACAACCCCTCGACCACCAAGTTTGATTAGTATTAGACCTTTGAGTTTCTTATCAGGTTATGCAGGGAATAGTAGTAGGACTTTGATTAACAGCAGTAACAGGAGAGGAGGAGCAGTAGATAGAAGATCTTATTCTTCTCAACCTTCCTCCGAATCGACAACAGAAGGATCATCGGAATCTACAAAGAAGAAGAAAGGATCAGAAGAAGAAGAAACTACAACAAGTCACTCTCTAACGAAACCTACTCCTCACCCTTTGATCTCTCCTTCAAATTCTTACCCTTCCTATTTAGCCTCTCTACCTCGTTCACTCCGTAGAGTTGCAGCTTCCTTACCATCCGTAACTCAATCTGGTAAACCACCACCGATCCACCAATTGTTATCAAACTCTACCTTCTCTTCAACCACTTCGTTCTTTCAAAGGTTGAAAATCAGATTCAAATGGTTAACTATACGTTCTTACAGAAGGTTCAGGTTGGATGATTATTCAGCATTTTTCAGTATAGGGATTTTCGGTACTTTAGGTTGGTTCTTGTTGAAAACTACTTCTGCATTCGCAGTTTTATTCTTTTTAGTGAACTCTTTGAGTTCTCAAGAATGGTTGGCGAAGAAATTAGGGGATTACTTGACTGAATCTACTGGAGTTAAAATAGTTTTCGAAAGTGCTATAGTACCTAAATGGGGTTTATTGGGTAGGAATAGTAGTAACAGTGAGGAGAATGGAGGAGAAGGTAACAGTACAAAGATTGTTTTTAAAAACGTTTACATTAGTAGAGGACCTGTCAAAGGTGAATTGGGTGTATTACCGATTGAAACTGGTACTGGTTTAGAATTACAACATGAACGACATGATGATGAGGATGAGGATGGGAGTGGGAGAGGGGAAATGACTAGAGAAGAGAGGGAAGAAGCATTGGAAAGAGAATTGAAATGGAGGGAATTGGTAGCAGGTTGGACTCATTTCCATTTGAGTATAGATACGGTAGAAGTTAGTTTAAGTTTGAGGAGGTGGTTGGATGGTAAAGGTTTAGTTAAAAACGCTGCAGTTAGAGGAGTTAGAGGTGTAATCGGTTTGAGTTCTTTCTCTCTCTCTCTTTCTCTCAGAATTAAAAACTGACAATGAAATATTTGATTCTTCATTCTTCAAAAAAAAGAACGATCCCATATCGAATACGATCCAGATGCACCAACAGATCGATTCGCATTCCGAAACAAACCTAAACCTGGAGATTTTCATTTAGAAAGTTTACAAATTGAAGATTTCCTCGTAACGATTTATCAACCTGAAAATTTCAGACCTGTGAGTTCGCAACATCAAACAGATTTCCTTTCTTTCTCGACTTCTTGATACTAACGACCTCTCGGGTTAATTGATTATTGTTGTATTCCTAGTACACGTTTTCAATTTTTAACGCCGATATTCGTAAACTACGTAAACAATGGTTATTCTACGATTTAATGTCTGCAGAATCCATCGTTGGACAAATTGACAATTGTCTGTTCAGTCTCCACCGACCTCAATCGATCGGTAGAACGACTTTTGAAGAAGAATCTGCTGAACTTTCTAAATGGTCTAGGATGTCTAGGTTCAGGATCGATGGAGTACCTATAGATCATATGCAATCTAGTACAGATACTGGAGTTATGAGTTGGGTTACTAGTGGTAGGTTGGATTTGGTGGCAGATATTAGGTTCCCTAGAGAAGATACGAAAGATTTAGATTTATCGAGGTTGGTCGGAGATCTAGTTGATGACATTACAGATAGGTTTTCAAACTCCGGTAATGGTGGCAAAGGAGGAGAAGAGAGGATTCCAGGAAGAGTTAGTTTGTCGAGGGATGCTTTGAAAGTACCAGTCGAATCTGAAGGAAGTACCACTAGTGAGAAGGAAAAGTTGGAGAGGAGGAAAGCTTTGAGGTTCGCGAAAGCTGTTAAAACTAGTCGAGATGAAGAAGAGATTATGAGGAAGATGAATGAGGAACCTGATAACGAAGGAGAAGAGGAAGAAGAGGATAAAATTGTTTCGATCGAATTGGATTTGAGGTTCAAAGATTTGAAAGCTCATGTACCAGTACGTTTCCCTCCTGATCAGTTTTCTTTTATCATCCTTAATCGTCTGACAGAAAAGCTCGTCCCCTCTCGAATAGTATTTCACTTCAAACCTATCTTACGTCAACAACGCGTTGATTCGACCCATCGTAGCATTCATCAACAGTAACCGTACTCTGATTCCAATCCATTGTCAAATAGATCTAGGTCTGAGTGAGTTCAATGGAAGTTGGACAACTTATGATGTCGGAATCCTAGAAAGAATGTCTGAACAAGTAAAAATGAATCCCTTTTCTCTTTTTTCCTCTTCTTCTCTCTCTCTCTCTCCGAATCGGAGTTCTTTTTTAACTGATATTTGTTTCTGATTGGATTCGATTTTTAGGTTTATGCAGCACTAGCTCATCACGTTCAATCTCAAAATGATCAAAGGATTCAAACTGTCGGTTTGTGGACTCTACAAATGACTGCCAACGCAGTTTTGAGCGCTTTCCAAAGAAACCTAGCTGCTTACTAGACAAAAAAAATCTGATCGTTTGTTTGTTACTCTCAGTCTCTTTTGTCGTTTGTTCTATCCGTTATTTAGTCTCTATCTCTATGTTTCTCTCTCATTCGCAATTGCAAACAGAATAAGCAAGCTCTACTGAAATCCCTTTCACCTCTCAGTATTACTAGTAGACGACTGTACGAGCTTCCTATACTTGTGTGCGGTCAAAAAATACATTCGGAAGTAGCACTGAAAAAAACCAAAAAAGAAAAAAAAAGAAAAAAGTGGTCTCGCTCAGAGAGAGGTCTTCAGGGTTCCCAATCAGTGAGCCTTTCTCCAACCCAAGTTCCCCATTGTTTCAAGTAGATTCCCTCGAGTCCGACTTTCCTGAGCTCGAGGCGAAGACTTTCTTGCTCGTTCTCCCAATCGATAACTTTCTTCTTAGATTGCCACCTCGTTTGTAGCGATTCAAGCTCAGAGAAGATGACAGGAACTTCAACTCTCACCCCCGCATTACTACTGCCTTCAGTGCCGAAGAGATTCTTGAGGTGTCGAACAGGATCGCTCCTTCCAGAGAGAACGAGACGCTGGATCCGAGTTTGAGGAGGGAGATGGTTCTTGAGGACTTCGATGAAGGACTGACCGAAGTTGTCGCCGAGTGTCGACTTGCAAGGATGGTCGGGTTTTGGGAAACTGCACCTCCCGAGGTAAAGGTGAGTGATCGATGCGAGGTCAGGTTGCGAGAGCGCGGTAGGTCCGAGTCCTCCTACTCCGTCGAGACCGAGTGCTTCAAGGTTCGGCATGCAGGAGAGGAATAGTCGAGCTGTTCTGCAGGCATCGCTCTCCTCGCTGGCGAACTCGGAGTTTGAAGGTGGTATTTCGGTAGTTTCGAATTCGTCGCAATCCGAAACGTTGAGAAATTCGAGGGAGTCTGTATCGTCTACGTCGCTGTCACCCGTGCAGTTCGACTGTCCGAGGAAGCTGACGTGCTTGAGAGTGACCGTCTTGACGTTCGGGAGAGAAGTGGTCCAAGATAGAACTTTGATATCTGAAAGATCGAGACGAACGAGACTTTCGAGGCTAGGAGGAAGTGGGAGAGGTGGTACGACGATGGTCTTCTGGTACGGAAGGAGCCGAGAGTTGATGAAGAGACTCTTGACATCTGGGAATGACAACGAAAGTTGAGTCGTCAGATCTGACAGAAGTACAAAGAGAAATTTGAGCTCGAAGCTTACTTGGGAAATACCAGATCAGCGAGGTGTACGAGCTACGATAGTGTTCCTCGTTAGAGATCATGAGGTGCAACTGAGTGATCTCTTTGAACTCTCCGACGAGAATCTTTTCCAACATTTTCCTCCATCTTGAGCTTCTATCCATCAGCTCTCGTCCGTCGAGTTCTTCATCCAAATCTAAACATAACCCTCCTCCTTGGAGTTTCCCCTGGCGGATAGCGTGCACCCTGTCGAGCTCGAGCTTGAGTTCTTCGACCTTGTCGACGAGAGGAACGACCTCGAATTGATTGAGGAAAGGCTGACAGATCTGTTCCCATTGAGGACACACCTTCGAGAGGAGGGTAAGGTAGTACTTCTTGCTGAGTATGTGAGCGCCGCCGCTATCGATGATGTTGTGTATCGAGACGAGGAGGAGATGGCGAAGGAGACAAGGGGAAACGCAGTAGGAGGAAGGAATAACCGACGAGGGATAGTGGGAGGCGGAGACTGTGATTGAGTACTCATTCGATGTCGTAGCTCGATGGAGGGACGAGGAGGGAAGTGAAGGAGAGGAGGAAAGGAGGAAAGGTCTTTGCTTCGGAAGAAAATTCCCCCTTGTCTTTTCGCAATTTTATTTTCCCGTCAGTTTCCCGACTTTCTCGCAAAGGAATATGGATGCTATCTCTCTCGATCTTATGAACACACGGGACAAGTCGAAGAGAGAGGAAAGATACAAGACTTTGCGAAGTTGCGACAGCAGGATTCGAAATCGATAGTGAGGTTTTAAGTGTGCGTGAGTGGAGATTGAGGTGGTAGTGCGGAAGAGATGGGAGGAGGGTAGGTTAAAGAAATACAATCATGAAAAAAATGAAATAGAGAGAGAGAGGTGTGGAAAAACTACTGCTAAACTGATTTTACTTCTTTGAATTTAATTATCATTTTGAGAGAGAGGGAAGGAACAGAAAGGAAACATTGCTGGGTGGAGTGGGTCGTAATTGACATCTAGTCTGAAAGTGTAAGAGAAGAAAGAGAGCGGAAAGGGTCATCGAGGGAGGGAGAGAGGGAAAGAGGAGAGGTTGTTCAATTCTGAACAAAATTATTGTAACCTTGTTTCATTCCTTGGATTCCTCCTTGCTGCATCTGGTAATTGATCGGAGAAGCTCGCTTGTTGTTTGCGTTGGCGAGAACTGCTTGACCAGGCGGAGGAGTACCGGGAGGAACACGCATTGCGAGATGAGGTGAGCCCTGAGGAGGTAAGGAAAGAGACGCCATCGCGGGAGATTGTTGATGATGAGAGGAAGCAGAGGAAGTTGGACGAGAAGGAGGCAGTTGAGAGTTTTGGGATAGAGGTCGACCCTGCATCGTAGCTGCTGCCAACTGTTGTTGTTGCTGTTGAATCGCCAACTGAATAGCTTGAGGGTTCGAGAAGGAATTCTGAGAGAGTGGAGAAGATCGATTGATACCGTTCTGTTGTAGGCCAGGTGGTGCGAGAGCTCCGTTCGCCAATCTCTGCTGAGGTTGTTGACCGGGAGGAAGCGCAAGACCGTTCTGATGTTGAGGGGAAGAGTGAGGAGAAGCTTGATGCTGAGGAGGCGAGAGGTGATTTGGGAATCCTCCTCCTCCGTTTTGAGGCAGAGGGAGGTGGTTCGACCCGACTGGAGAACCATGATTCGAAGAAGGAGTTCTCCTCATCTGATCGTTCGGTGAAACTTGAGATTGAGCCTGCGCTTGAGCTTGAGCTTGTGCTTGAGCCTGAGCCTGTAGTTGAGCCTGTCGCTGTCTCTGTTGAGCGAGTTGTTGAGCAGCGGCGAGTTGCTGTTGCTGTTGAACTCGGAGACTTTGTTGAGCGACGATACCAGCTTGAGCTTGAGCGTAAGCGGCAGGGTTCGTAGGCATCTGTTGACCACCACCGATTGATTGACCACTGGGTTGCATCTGGAGAGGGGGACGAGGAGGAGGACGACCGATGACAGTAGGAGGAGGTTGATCTTTGTTTGGATCGGTCGAGACATGCTTGAACGCTTCTTCGAGGTAGGACGAGTCGACCGAGAACGCTTGAACGTCTTGCGGTTTGAGTAAAGCTGCTCGTCGAATCAGGTACGGAAGTTCAAAATCGTCGAGAAGTGGAGATTCGTCGGCAGCCGAGAAATCGAGTTGAGCATCCGAGTCGAACTTGAATCGTTCGTTCCGCCGTTCGACCAACCACTGGTCCATCTCATCCAACTCTGATTCATCGTCCGATCGATCCATCTCGTCGAGTGATTGTAGTATTCGTCGTTGCGAGGAGAAATCTTCTCCTCTTCCTCCTCCTACTCGACCAGGGGCAATTCGATCCAGGTAGATCCTTCCGCCTCGTCCTACTCGCTTTCTGAAACTCGTTCTTACTCTTCCTATCGGTGCCTGCCAAGTCGGTGCGAACCCTAGAGCTTCCTTCTTGCCTGAAGTCGGAGTAGGTTCGACCGACCTCCAGAACCTCGAAGGTGTCGGGGGCGGTCGAGCGAGATAGGAAGAGTCTGTCCAATCTTCGAACTGTTGATCGGCTTGACGTTTCCGTTGAAGTTCCCGCTCGATCTGTTTGACGAGGTTCTCGTTTCGATTCTTGCGAGATTGGAGTTCTTCGACAGAAGGAGCGAGAGATGCAGGAGTGACGTTGTTTGGATCGGGTTTGCGAAGTGAAAGTCGCAAGTTGCTACGAAAGCGAAATCGAGAAGGTTGTTCGAAATTAGAGAGTTATTCGAGACGCAGCGAGAAGAACATGAGCAAGAACTTACCCAACGGAACCGTCCTCCCTCTTTCTCCTCTTCTCTCTCCGACTCACTAGCAGATCCTCGTCTCCTTCTGCCTCTCCCAACTTCCTCTTGACCTCTCTCATTTCGCACCTCTGTTCGAAAATCTGTCGCTCTGAGATGATCGAGTCCAACTTAATCTGTTCCCGTTCTGCAACCTTGAGCATGAGCGCATGGGCAGCGTAGAGATCGTTCCGTAGTCGAATCAGTCGCTCCAAATTCTGTTGATCTGATCTTCGAGTTTTTCGACTTGTCTTCAGTTCTCGTCTTCGGAAACAAACGTAAGGATTTTGCTCATTCGATTCATCGTACTAGATCGATAATGAGTTGTCAGTATGTGATGAACTATAAAGAGAAGAGATAGAGAAGCTCACATCGAGTTGAGGCATAATTCGCTTTCCTCCTCTTTGAATTCTCCGCTCTTTCCAATGGGGATAGATAGGGCTAGCGTAGGGTCGGAGAGCAGCCAACTCAGGTCGAAGCACATCGTTGAAAGCGTAGTCGAAGTCCAGCAGCGGCGGCAGTAAAGAAAGATCCTGCGGAAAAACAATCAAAGATGGTTAGTTTTGAGCTTCAGACAGAGACGAAGGTGAGAGCTTGAACGTACGATGTGAGCCATCGGCGCTTTCTCGTCTGTCACTTGTTCGAACAGTTCCATAATCTTCTCGAAATCGTCTTCACTCAGTGGAGACTTCGGCTCTGACAACTCGTCCAAACATTTCCCTGCATCGGCGAAAGCATCGTAAAGCTCTACTTTCTCTTCTCCTTCTTTACCCTTCCCTTTGTCGACAGATTTCGAAAACTTCTCGTTGAAATCTTCCAACCAATCTTCATCATCTTCGTCCATTGTGTAGTTCACTGCTCCTTTCGTCGTGTCCTCGACCGTGTCGGAGAACCTGATGTAGGAGATAGGATCTACGTAGCCAGGTTTGTACAGCGCCTTGAATTCCTCCTCCGGTAGAGTAGTCGAAGATCTCGTAGGAATGTAAGCTGAAGCAGGTTTCTTGCCGTTTGCAGCTCCGGAAGACGACGACGATGAGGAAGAACCGGCAGTAGTGTTCCTAGCTACGTAGGCGGCGGTAGAAGCGATTACTTGTTGTAAATGGACTTCTCCTTCTTCATCTTTGTCGACTCCGGTTTGAATCCCTTTCGGTTGCTTTTGGTTGTTTGACGCGGCATTGTGACTGTTGCTACCTGCTCGATCGTGGATACCTTCTCCATCTTCTAGGTCCAATCCATCAACTTCGAGAGGGTCTTCTTCAATGACAACACCGATTTCGACATTGATCCGAGTTTTGAATCCTAGTTTTCGGTTGCGAAACCTTCCTGAACCTTTGGCCATGATTGAGAGTGGGGAACAGACGTCGAGGGTCCTAACCTTTTCCTATAGTCTAACCTCGCTTTTGAAGAATGAGGAAGAAGAGGAAAAAGTTGGGAGGAAGAAAAGTTTTCGAAATCGACGACGGCGAAAGAGCTAGAGATTCGGGCGATGACGACGGAGATAGAGAGAGTGGTAAGAGAGGAGAAGGATAGACGAGTTAACGTCTCCTGGAGGATGCCTGCAAAGGAAACAATGGATTTATCAGTTTCGAAAGTTCTGCGAAGCGAGAGAGGGGGTTGAATTTTTGCGTGGACCAATCAGAAAACGCCAACAAAATGAAAGGTGTTCTACAAGGTCTTCTCCCCCTCCTGGAGATTTGAAAAGGGTACAGGACTCACTAAACTTGATCAATGAGGCTATCCAGAGGTCCAACGAGGCCTACAGAGTTGCGAGTTGAGAAGAGTGTTTGGAGAGATTGAGAGTTTGAAGG
The DNA here is from genome assembly GCA_010758995.1 of Sporobolomyces pararoseus. Classification (NCBI taxonomy): domain Eukaryota; kingdom Fungi; phylum Basidiomycota; class Microbotryomycetes; order Sporidiobolales; family Sporidiobolaceae; genus Sporobolomyces; species Sporobolomyces pararoseus. The sequence continues at coordinate 393,680 of RSDY01000013.1, forward strand.
GGATTTGGAAGTCTCGACTTTTTCACTATTAGCGAGTGGTGTGAGAGGGGTCGCGTAGGTAACTTGGTACTGCGAATCTGATGAACGCGAGTACTGCAAGCGAGCGAGTATCGCTTTGAAGCGGGGCGAGGTTTCGACGAGCCGTGTCAAGTTTAGAGGACGAGAAGGTAGGAAGCTCGGCGACGAAGCCGATTCACCCAACTTTCTCTTCCTCTTCACCTCCTCCTCGCAATGTAGTCTACAGCAGCTAGCCTAAGCAGCCTAGTACTCGATTTTGATCTCGGATCAAAATCGCGAGCGACACAAGGCGATTGAGAAATGTGGGGTAAGATTCTACCCTTTCCTCGAGCTGCCAGGGACTCGAGCGAGTATACAGCAGCAGGGGAGTACATCTCTGAGCATCCGAAGCTGCAAGAGAGAGGAAGAGAGGGAGGGTGGAGGTGGTGATCGGCGAATGAGCGAGAGACTTGAGAAATCTAAGGCAAAGACTCGTTCGAGGTCAGCTAGCCCACTCCCGTTGACTCCTGTGCGCACCCAGCACTTCAATAAACCATGTTCCCACGCTGATGAGAGAAGGAGAGGGAAGGGGCTCGTTGGGAAGGAGTGAGTCGAATGGAACCAATCGAGAAGAGCTGTCTTTGACGAGCGGCGAGGTTGATGAGCTGAATGCTGGGGCTGAACAAGTTCTCTGAAAGCGTCGGATGCTATACAGGAGTGGTGAAGTCGTATTGGAGTGGAGAGAAGGAGAGAGAGAGGCAAGTGGTTTCAAAGGGAAAGATCTACCTCCGGCATACCTGGCAAAACATCCCGCTTTAGCTTCTTGTAGGTTCAGATACAGACAGTGAAGCTCACTCACCGCCTACGACGAGTCTCAGCTCCGGGCGAGCCCAGTTCGGCGAGTCTGACCTTCGGATTCGTTTTGCGATTTTCGGACATTGAAGCCTTGAGAGCACAGGAGAGAGCTGATTGTGGAGGTTCTACTGTTGTATGGCTGACTTGAAAGCTGCTGATTGAGGAGCGGTCGTGTAGAAATGTAGAGAAGAGCGAAGGGTTGGTGGATAAATGCGATTTTCGCCTCGCAAAGTTGAACGAGACCGATTCCCGGTTTGCATCTGAGCAGTCGCGAACAGGGGACAGCAGCGACCACGACGAGACTCTTCCCAATTAGGAGAAGAGGAATAGCCTTTCCATCCGAAAAAAAGTCGAAGCTGAGAATGAGAAAAAGCAAAACGAGAAAAAGGAAGTAATGCCTAGCTTTACAGAAAGTACAACCTCTGGCAGAACTCTAATGAAGAACGAGACAATAGGAAGGAGTGAAACGATTGACAGAGGAGCTCTATCTACTCCATTGTTTGCCGTTGTTGCCACCTCTCAGCTTTTCCCTCCCTTGTTCCCTGTAGATATCCTTCTCTTCTCCCCTCTTCCCTTCGGTCTCCCGCCTCTTTCCTTCATATCCTCCACCACGTCGTTGCATCTTGGCTCTCCTTTGCCTATCGGTATCTTCCTCTTCCTCTTCACTCGAATCGTCCTCATTATCGGATCCGGCTCCGACATGATCCTTTCTCTTCTTTTTCCCCTTGACACTCCTTCCTACGTTGATGTTGACGCTGGGAGGCGTAGAGAATCCGAAAGCTCTTGCTACTTTCGCGAGGTCGAGAGAAGTAACGTCGAAGATGGTTTTGAGAGAGTAGGAAGCGTAAGCTTGAATGTAGGCACGGAAACCGTCTTTCGCTGATTGATTGAGGTAGTAGTTCTTCGAGATCAGTTTCTCGAGCTAGAGCAGGATGCAGTGAATCAGCCTCGGATTCACCTGTTGACAGATGCGAGGAGGAAAAGATAAGTAACTCACTTGACCTTGAACGTTGGCAATCTTCTCTTGAGGGAACTGGTACTCGTTGAGAGGTACTTTTGCGACCTTCAAGAACCTCAAGAATCCCAATTCACTCGGTAACAAGAACAACAAACTCTTTCCATTCTTTCCTGCACGAGCTGTTCGTCCTACTCGGTGAATGTAATCACGGGGATCATCGGGAGGATCGAATTGAATGATCCAGTCTACTTTGGGAATGTCGAGTCCTCGAGCTGCGACATCGGTACAGAGTAAGATTCCGGTAGGAGCGTTGCAGAATTCGAAGAAGGTGTTTGTTCGCTTTTGTTGCTTTTGTTTACCCTGTTGTGTGCAATGCGAATATTCGAAACATCAGCATCGTGATGCGCGTGCCGAGTCAAACGTGCAGCAGGAGAGGAAGGGAAAACTCACGTGTAGGTCGAGAACAGAGACATCGATGTAGTTCAGGAGCTCCCCGTGGTATTGAACACTCTTGCAACTCGAGAAGAAAACGATCACCTTCTTCTTGAGGTTCTTGCGGAGGAAAGTGAAGAGGAGCAAGAACCGTTTGTCGGAATCGCAAACGACGTAGCCTTGTTCGAGGTTGTCGGCGGTGGACGTGTCGCGGTGAGAGTCGACGTTAATGTAGAGAGGTCCAGGGCGAAGAGACATGCGAGCGAGATCGGTAACCTTCGTTGTTTGGGTGGCAGAGAAAAGCATCGATTGACGGTTCTCTGCAATGAATCGCATCAAAGAAAGGTCAATGTGCTGGAGACTGAAGAGTGAAGTCAGATGACAAACTCACCTTTGGGGAGGAGACTGATGATTTGTCTCATTTCATCCTCGAAACCGATTTCGAGAATTCGATCTGCCTCATCGATGATCAAAGCGCGAAGGTTGTTGAAAACAAATCCTTTCGTGTTCTATCGATCACGCGCGATGCTTGTCAGTACAAGCTCGAAAACAAGAGTCTGAAAGAGAGAAGGACTGACTTGAAGATGATCGAGTAAACGTCCGGGAGTTGCGATCAACAAGTTGACACCTTTGGCCAACTTCTCTGCCTCTGCTTTTCGGTTCGCTCCTCCCATAACGATGGCGAAAGTTTGGTTGTGATGTTCACAGAGTTCCTTGGCGACACCGAAGATTTGAAGAGCGAGTTCTCGAGTCGGAGAAACGACGATAGCACCAGTTCCTGAAAGTTGTTCGAAGTCAAGTCAGTCACAAGCTCATCAAGTAAGTTCGAGAACATTACTCACCATTTCTAGGCTTGAACTTGAGCTTGTTGAGCATTTCAATCGCAGGAATAAGGAAAGAAAGAGTTTTGCCGGATCCCGTTTTAGCTGCTCCCAAAACATCCTTTCCTGCTAGTAGGGGAGGAATAGTCCTTGCTTGCACTTCTGTCATGTTCTCGAATCCCATTCCTTCGATAGCCTTGCGAGTTCCAGGAGAGAGGTCGAGGGCAGAGAAAGCGGTAACGGTAGGTTCGGGGGCAGGTTTCGCTCCAGTCATCAAGGCTAAGGCATCTCCTGCGCTACTCGGTGCACTCTTGGCCTCCTCCTGTTCTACATCGATCCCTGGTCCTTCTTGCTCCACTTTCTTCGCCTTTGCCTTCTTCTTACTTCCAGATTGTTCTTCCGGTGTCGGTTCGTACTCAGGATCGATCAAAGGCTCTACATCTTCGTCGTTGGGCTGTACTGGGGCTACAGGAGTGGTGGTAGTCGAGGGAGTTGATTCAGTTCCTTCTTTAGGTTTCTTTGCAGGTCTCTTGCGCTTGCGTTTCTTAGCTTCGATAGTCGCTGCAGAAGTGCTAGCTTGAGGTTGCTCTGCGCTGGCCATAGTGGTAAGTCTCGAGATCGAGAGGTGAAGGATCAGAAAAGATGAACTCTCACTGTGAAAAAAAATCTCCAGTCAGAAAATTCCGAAACATCACCCTCCAACATCTCAATGAATGACTGAAGGTCGAATCAACAAGGGACCGTGACTCTAAGAGAGTGCTAGAAAATACGAACGGAGCAGAGAAAATTTCCGCCTTTTTCTCTCAGTTTCGCAAGAAAAGCTTCTCGAATCTCTCGGATCTCTCGCGAGCGTCACGATAATACGACAAGTTGAAAGAAGAAAAAGGTTCATACAGACTGATGTCACACCATAGCCGTACACAAACAACGAAAACGAACACTCGAGATCCTCGAAAGAAGTCTGTCAAACTCATTCCTCCATTCCCTTATCCTCACCTTCCTCACCTTCTTTCTCGAGTGGATCGACGACTTCATCACCGGGAGTTGTCACAGCAGTCGCAGGGACCTGCCCTTGACCGTCTTCCTCCATCGAGACTCCATCATCATCTTCGGGACTAGTTTCTTTCGAACCGCTCGTTTCACTTCCGACCACCTTCTTCTTCTGTTTATCCTTGTCTTGCTTCTTCTCTACTGTTTTCTCCTTCTCTTTAGAGCTCGAAGTAGAAGGTTCAGCTTTTTTGAAGAATCCCATAAGAGTGCCTTGTTTCGTTTGCGAGGAAGTTGGTTTCGAAGAGGATGCGGAAACTTTCGAAGTAGAAGCTACTTTACTGGCCTTTTGAGAGCTGGAAGGTGAAGAGGAGGGAGGGGGGACGAAGACTCCGAGGAAAGTCGATGGAGTGACCAGAGATTTCCGTTTCTTCGCGACGGGAGCAGCGTCTGAATCTACTTCTTTCGCCTTTCCTTTGCCTTTGCCTTTTGACGTAGAAGTTGAAGGTTCCGGAGCTGATCGTTTCTTGTCATTCGAAGTTGAAGGTTTCTTGATTTCTGTCTTCTTCTTTGGTTGCTCCTCTTCTTCTTCCTCCTCTTGCTCGTCAGCTTCGTCTTCTGAGTCAGCAATGACTCGCTTCTTCCGCTGTGAAATTTAAACAAAGACGAGTGTCAGCAACCGATCTTGACCACTAGTAAAGGGAAGGTGCGCCGCACTTTCTGAGGTGGAGGACTTTCTTCTTCTTCATCCTCGTCTTCGTCCGAATCGCTGAGTTGAGCCACGTAAGATGTCCGAGGTTTCAACCTCCTAGCACGATCAGTCTGTGAGATCAATGAGAAAATGTCAGATCGAGGACTCAAACAAACGAAGAGAGAGAAAAGGGAGAAGGGAAGATTCGACGAACTCGAACAGGGGCTGCTGCTTCTGAACCAGAACCCATTTCAAAGTCATCGTCATCTCCACCCTAGAAGAGAGCGAGAGTGCACAAGCGTCAGTGAACAGAATACCAGGGGTAGATCGAAAGGTGAGGAAAAGAACAGTGGAGCTCACCATGATTTGAACGTCCGAATCAGCACCGGTAGCTTCCGAAAGCTCTTCTTCGTCGTCATCCGATTCAGCCTCGACACTATCTCCATCGTCGTCCTCACCATCCGAAACAATCTCGACCTTCTTCTTCTGCTTTCCTTTGCTCGTCGAAGCGGCAGATTTCGATTTTGATTCGATAGCTTTTCCTTTGCCTTTATCTTCTCCAGCTTTGAAAGGGAGTTCTCCGGCCCACGCACGTTCTTTCGCAGCTTCGAGATCCAATTTCTTCCATGCGTCTTCTTCATCTTTCTGTTTCTTATCTTTCGTCCTTTTGAGCGGAACATACTTGTGACTCTTCTCTCGGAGAGGGTTGACGGTCGGTTTGCGAGAATCTTTGACTAGCGAAGAGATGGGAGTTTCGTTGAGGTTGGAGAAAGTATCGTAATCGACAGTCGAAGGAACGAGGAGGTGATAGACGTTGGCAGTCTTGAGCTGTCCGTAACGATGGATACGACCGATAGCTTGAGTAGCGAGACTGAAGAGAATGGAAAGGTGTTGAATCGAGAAATGCGAGTAGATTGTGAGAAGGAGAAGAGGCAAGAGTTGAAAGCGAAAGGTTGTAAGTAATCGAGACGTCGTGTAGCATGAAAAGAAGATGAGCTCACGCTTTGTATTGAGCTCGAGAATCGGTGAGAAGCGGTGAAACGAAGAAAGCCCAATTCGCGACAGTCAAGTTTGCACCTGTCGTTCAATCGAGTGAACAAGTTAGTTCAACTCGAACCAAAAAACGGGAAGGAGCAGAGGACCGAGGAGGGTACTCACCAGCTGAAGAGGAGTCGGTAGCTTTGAGTAGGAGAACTTTCTGACCTTTCTTGTCGACATCTTGGAAATCGTCAATCGCGCTCGATTGATTCCTCCAATCGCCCATGATAACCTTGGTAGGAATTCCGTAGACGGTGAGAGCTTCGTAGACCTTGTCGAAAAGGTCGTCGAATTGTACAAAGACGAGACAGCGATCTTCTTTCGGAGTTTGTTTGATCAAAGTGACGAGAGTCTCGAGTTTGTGACCAAAGTTTCCAGAGTGAACGTCGGTACCGAGAGCTTCAGCGTCGAGGATGTACTGGGAGCTGACAGATGCGAGACAGTCGGGATCGACACACCTTCCATCTCGAACTGCTTGTTGAATCTCGTCTTTCGTTCCGGAATGACCACAACACGAGAGAACAGCGAAGTCGGCGGACGGTCGTTCCTCCTCCTCCTCTCCCTTATCTCCGTCCTTCTTCTTGTCGATTTTGCGAACGTATTTGCGAACACATTCGAAGTAGCGAGCTGAACGGTAACGACCGACCAACTCACTGCCGAGACGACGAAGTTCGAGAGAAGCGGTTCGAAGGAGCAGGATCTTGGCGACTGCGTACTCCTCTAGAGATTCTTTCGCTCCTTTCTTGGCGTGGAGAGCTTCGACGTCCTTGGTCATCGGTTTCGGGGCATCTTTGGGAGGGGAGCTTGAAACGCTTGCGACCTCCTTCTCGGCGTCCCATTTGCATCCGCAGGCGGCAGCGATTCCTCGAAGGCATTCGTTACCTTCCCGATCTCCGTAACCACTGTTGAAGAGTACTGTGAGAGTGTTGATGAAGTGAGGAGTCAAATTTAGTTTCTTATCGTCACTCCAGTCTTGCTCTTCGATCCAACGGTGCATGTAAGCGCAACTTGCAATCTTGCGTTTGAATTGTTCCTGACAGTCGGCGAGTTGAAGTTCACGTTTGCGGAGAATGAAGTCGCAGACACTTTCGACGTTCGAGTCGAAAAGTTCTGCTTCGTCGAGATCGAGGGTGAAGTGAGAGCATCGTTTGAGGAGAGCCTATCGAAAGGGTAGACGCGTCAGCTATGATCGAGAGCGATTGACGAGACGAGAAAGACCATGAGATGCACCTCTTCAGGAGTTTTTGATTGACCGAGCGCTTCTCGAAGTCGACGATCACTGTTGCGAGGGAGTTCAGTTAGCTCAACTTTATGAGTCTGAAGAGTCAGACTTACCGATCTCCGGCTTTCTCGGGTTTGACCTTTGCGATCTTGGCCCTGTGAGTGAAAAGAGTCAGTTTAGCTGAAATCCGAAGAATGAACAGAAACTAGACGAACAAAGCTGGATCAATGTTGTAGAGATGATGTTCAAGTTCACGATAGATACTGATCGATACGAAGGTACAGTCAGCGCATAAACGAGAGAAGCTGGAGAAAATAGAACTTACGCCATCTCAGCACCAGGTAGCTGAACGTTGATCACTTCGGTTTCGAGAGGGATCTCATCAATCTCAGCGACGTTCTGACGAGCGAATTGATCGAGGACTGCGCAGATGAAGGCACAGAGTCAGCCGATCGAAGCAATGCAAGAGTTCGGAGAAAGGAGTGTAAACTCACAGCGTTGAGCGATCTCGTCTCGGCGAGCATGCCAAGCTCTCGAGCGAACGTCACAGAAGGATCTGAACTTCTCAGCAGAGGTCTGTTCAGCGTTTCGCATGTCGACAGTCTTGTCTCGTCCTTCCGTCGGATCATGGATGCCGAGATGACAATGAAGAAGGTTTGCGATACTGAATGACGATGAACAGCGAGAGTATGTCAGTGATCCAGGATGAGAGAGAGGAGAAGAATGTCGGAAAGGGGTTTCACCTCTTAATCTCTGAGAAATCGGAAAGGGGAGGAGTTCCCGAAAGAACCCAACGAGCTCGAGCTCGAATGTGATGAATACCGACGAGGACAGAACCAGTCGTGTAAGTGAACTCATCGACGACGATACGAGCGAACCTAGAGGATCGAATTGAGATTATCAGCGAGCAAAAGAGTTCGAGTGTCTGAGCTAAACTCACGAGAACATGGCCAGGGGGGGAGCTTTCATCTCTGTCCAGTCTTCCTCCACCTCGCTCGATTTGAGGTGCCAAGGATCTTGACCGAGAGCCTTGACGTCCTTGTTCTCTTTGCTGTCTCGTTCCTCGAGAGCTTTTTTTAATTCTTTCTCGTTCATGTCGGTAATCTTCTTCTTGCCTTTCGTAGGTTTGCTTTCTCCATCCGAGCCATCCTCGTTCTTCGTTTGTGCTTTCTTGTTCTATTCGAGCGATCAAATTGTCAGTGCGAGTAATTCGCAAAGTCGAAAGACGAGAAAGGGAAAAGAACTCACAGAAGCTTTTCGAGAAGTGGGAACGAAAACGTCGGTAGGGGGAGCTGATCGATGCTTCCTAGCTTCTTTGATCGCCTGGTAAGCAGCTGTAGCTCCTTCTTCCTTGAGTCGTTCAACTTGATCTCCGAGAGTCGCCAAAGCTTCGTTCACGCAGTGCCGGAAGTAACGATTTCCCTTTTCGTCAAACTTGCATTCAGTCTTGCTCGCAGCGAAATCAGTGCTACAGACCCCGAGGGAGTCAGCAAAGCGCCAAGTGAAGGCAATCGGAGAGACGAGAACTCACAAGAGAGACCAGAAAACAGTCGAGCCGAACAAACTCTCAGGCATGATTACGACATCTGCATCCATGATCTTCTGAATCGTGCACGACTTGAGTTGAGCGGCAGTTTGAATCTCGACAACGTTGAGTCCGGAACTCGTGAATTTGTTGATCTCTTTCGGCCATTGTTTTGTCAAATGTTTCGGAACGACGATGAGAGTAGCCTTGACGGCGATTCGACCTTCCTCAGGTTTTGGTTCCGAGTCATGCTTGCGACGAGCACAGATGAGACCGATAGTGATAGCAGTCTTTCCGTAACCGACTAAAGAAAACGAAGAGCAAAAGAGCGTGAGCCTTGGTCTGGAGCAGTTTCACTGAAAGTGAACCGAGAAGGGGAGAGAGAGAGAGACTCACCAGCATCTGCAACGACACCTCCTCGAACAGTGACTTCCCTCGTTGCTCTCGCTTCAGCATGCCAGTTCATCTCGGGAAGGAGGTATTCTGCGACCTCCTCTTCGATCCAAGGTTTCGGATTCGCTTCTTGATCGACCATCCAGTGCAGGGACCGAAGTTGTTCAGGTCGAAGTGGGTAAGCCTTGAACTTCTTAGGCTGATCAGCTGAAGGACTGTCTCGATTGCTCTTGATGGTGAAAGTTGTCGAGAGACCTTGTCGACCAAGTTTCGAACCGTGAGTACCGCTATTCGTGAGTCGCCATTCTACTTTCGGAGTTGTCGTTGTCCATTTACTGAGGGTAGGAGCAGGTAATTGCGAGAGAGCGACGTGGGAGAGGGAAGCAGCGTTGAGACCGATTCGAAGTTCAAATCGATCGCCGACTTGACGGGTGTGAAGGAGAACAGGTGAAGGTCGATCTTTGAGAGTCTGTGAGATCCCGCAAGCAGTGTCAATGAGAGGAACTGAGGGGCTGGTGAGAGAGAGGTTTGAACTCACATGTTCGTACTCGGCAGCTTCTTTTCCATCTTCGAGAGCGAGAACGCTGACCCTGAGAGTGACCGCGGAAGGTCTGATCTCTCGAAGCCATTTAACGGTAGGAGGAGAAGGAGCGCAAGATTGACAAACGGTAGAAGGTATAGTCTGCGAAACCAGAACGATAGCGTTCACGGGTCAGTTTCCTGCGTCACACGACGATCCGAAGAGGAGAAGGAGAGAACTTACAGACGAGTCGACTTCTGACCATCGTTGTAAAACTTCCCAGTTCGGAATCCTCGAAAGCATCCAACGGATCTTTGAGAAAACCTCAGGTCCTTCTAGGTGGAGATCAACTTCGTGCCAAGTGTCGGTAGCCCAACGAGGAGAGGGGGCCTTGTCGAGCTTGACGACGGCTGAGAGGAGGTTCTCAGTGAACTTGCAGTCGTCAGTATCGACCGATAGCTTGAACCCCTCCGCGATAGTCGAGAACTCGTTGTCTTCAGTTCGATTTGCGCTACCGGCGACCAACTTGACTTCAGGAATCGCAGTCCAGTTACGAGCGATGTTGAGCTTCGTTTCCTGACACTTGGAGACAGCAGAAGCTTTCGAAGAGGGAGGAGGACGCCATTTCGGATCGAGGTTGGCGATGAGTCGACGATGAGTGAGAATTCGTGAACAATCGTCGGCGAATACGAATGAGTCGTGTTCGACTTCGAGGTACGAAGAAGGATCGAAGAAGAAGTAGAGAGGATCCTTCTCCTCGGGGTCGCAACGACGGTAGAGAGAGTTGCAGGCAGTTCCACAGAGATCTTCGAGAACGTACTTTCCGTCGATGGGTCGATCGAGCTGTCACAAGAGACAAGGCTACAGTCAGTCTATTGAGTATCTACGATGGTCGAGTGAGAAATCTCACAGCTTCAGCGTTTCCTTTGAAAGTAACGTTGATGAATTTCGGTCGTTTCTCTTCGAGGAAGTCGACTAGTTGGAGTTTCGCCCTCCAGGAAGGGACGAACTCTTCAAAAGTCATCTCGATAGCACCTGTGAAGCCATCTAGAGGAATGCTGAAATCCCATTTTCCTTCCAAAAGATTTGAAGTTCCAGGTTCGAGACGAAGTCGAGCAACAGGGTGATGAAGGAAGAGACGGAGAGGGTCCACCGTAGCGAGCTACTCAGAGTGACTGCGAGTCAGTTTCAACCTCGGAAATAGATACAATGAGGTAGAGACTCACATGAGCGGGAGGGGTTGCGAAGAGACGCCATTCGAGCAAGTTTTTCTCGAGGTGAAGTTCGAGTCTCGCTGCATCGGCTTCGAAAGTGACTGACCATCCTCGTCGACGATCGATACGACTGAAGTGATATTCGGCAGTTTCGAGAGCGGGAACGATCGATTTGAGGTATTGTTTCGCGAGTTTGTTGTCGACTTCGACTCCTTTCTCCTTGACTTCTTCAACAAGTTTTCGTAGGTTGGCATCGTTGAGTCCGGGAACGGTCAATCGCATTGGGAGGATCGATTTGAGCGTTGCTTCGAACGCGTCGGGAAGGAGTCGTTCGGTTTCGACAGCTTCGTAAACGTGTTTGGGTTTGCCTTGATGAGCTGAACAAGCCGAGTGACCACACTTGACGCAAGTCGAGATCGGGCTCGGAGAGAGAGCGTCGGGTCCTTCACAGGTACACTTGCGAGCAGATCGGTCTGCGAGGTCGAGCAAGTCGGCGGGAGGAGGTCGAGCAGCCGCGAAATCGACTGGGTGATCTTTTAGGCGGTCTCCTCCTCTGAATCGAGCATCGAGGTCTTCGTTCGTGAGTTCAGCTTCTTCCATCTCGGCGTCTTCATCTTGATCCCCAGTTGCAGCGGCGCGAAGGGTGTGACCGGCAACGATGAGAGCTTGCATGATCGCTGATCCGACGACAGTCGATGACCTGCGAAGAGAAACGCAAGTTCAGTATCGTTGTCTCGAAACAAGGACGATAGACCTGAGATGAAGCTCACATGGCGTTTCCGGCCAAATCTGCAAGCTGATCACTGTTTTCTCGAGTGAGAAGAAGTTCGTCGATGGGAAGACCTTGCAGCGAGAGAGCTTCGAGTCCAACGAGAGGTCCTCCTCGGTTTGTCAAGTAAGGAATCATGTTGGGAGTGAGACACTGTCAAGTGACGCAGGATCAGTTTCACGAAGTTGGGTTAGAGCGCACGAGGGAAAAAGGAACGAACTGGAGTGATACCGTAGTACTTCGAAGCAGTCGTTCGATCTACATTTTGCGACAAGTTCCAAATAGCAGATTTGTAGGCTACAGGCCGAGAGGAAGAGTCAGAGGAAGTACCGGATCGTGAAAGGAAAAGTAGAAAAGAGCTCACTGATATCAGTTCCTCTCTGAGCGTCTCGCAGGAACGAGATATCCATCAAATCGAGCACACGTTCCGTTTGAGATTCTGCCCAATCTTGCCAAGAACCGTCCGGCATTTGAGGTTTTCCTCCGCCTTCCTTCCAATCCGTCAAAGGTTTCTGAAGTCCAAGTTTTTCAAGTTGACGTTGAACCGAGTGTCTTTGTTCACACTTGTACCAATCTACTGCAGCACGTTGAGAGCCATCGGCGTTGATCCTCGTATTCGATAGAGCAACTTCTTGTCGAGCGCGATGAATTCGAGGGTCGTCAGAGTCGAGGAGGAATTGTTCAGTCGGAGCAGACGCGTTTCGTTCAGCTTCTTTGATTCTTTTCACCCATTCTTCTACCATCGTATCCGATCCTTTCTTGCGTTCTGCTTTCGATTCGAACATCGATTTCTTGACTTTCGGTACAGCGATAAGGTCTGATGAAGGGAAAAGACATCAATTTTTCCGACTCCTCCACAAACGAGCACAGAGAAAGCAGAGACTCACAACCACGAGTACGAGTGTGAGGGATGTAGTACTTCTTCGTGTCGAGTCGAACGTGTCTAGCAGTGTAATCGATAGTGTCGAATTTCTTGATGACTTGATCCCACGGCGCTTTCAAAACATTCTCGAGAATGACGATACCTGGTTGATGTTTCTTCACGTACTGAAGCATACCATCGAATGTTCGACCTGATGTGATCGTTTCGATTCAGGTCAATCATCCCGAACAGTGGAGACGGAAGAGGAAAGAAAGTCACCAGATTCTCCTCCTGCGTCGATTCCTTTCTGTTTCGTGTTGAGAGCCGAATAATCGACGCAAGAAGTACCAGCGATCCTACACGAGTGAATTCGAATGTCAGAGGGATTTATAGGGATGAGAACAAGTGAGAACTAACAGCATATCGACTACACCAGGAACTGCTACTTTTGCTCCATAAGCTGTAACAGCCTCATCGTTTGGTCTGCGAACAAGACACCCTCTCATCAGCAACTCTATAGACTAGTTGTGAAGGAGCTGAATACTCACAATTCAGTAACATCTCGGAAGAGAATCGGAGGACTGAAATTCCTTTCAATGTAAGCTTGTTTAAAAGGTTCAATCTCTGCCGAAAAGATATGTTGCATCTTCCCTTTGATTCCAGTTTGTTGTTCCAATGCTCTGAACATGAGTCGTAATGCTAGGATGGGGGATTCTGTGCCGGAACACATTGTTGCGATCCGAAGAGGTCTCTGAAGTTGAGTGATTGCTGAACCGAATTCTTCAGAGTAGCGAGATACCATGTCGGAAAAGATTTGTTCGATATTCGTCATAGGTGGTAAAGAGAGTACTAGTTGTTCTTTACGACCTGCTGCTCCTCCTCCACCTGTAGTTTGCCCGTCGTCGTCGTCTTCGTCCTCGTCCTGAGGTTTTTGCTCGCATTTCGTGTCAGCCATCACGCACGTAGTATATCCAGAGCTAGAAAGAGAGCTCACATCATCACTATCGTCTTCCTCTACCTTCTTCGTAGCTTTCGAAGTTGATTTCTTCCCACTAACCTTCGGTTTACTACTTCCGACTGCCTTCCTTCCACCTTTTGCTACAGCTGGCATTCTTTTCTCACTTGATCTACTGAAAGCCTTAGGCGTGCGTGTCGAGTCTTGTAAGAGGATTGGAACACGACTAGTCGCGAGTTGGCAGATGAGACTTTTTTGAGGGAATGAAGAGACTCGCGAAGAGAGGTTAGAGTCGCGTCTTCCTCAAGTTCGTAGGTGGTGGCAGGAGTGGATGGACCAAGACGAGGTAGAGAAACTGAGGAAGTGGAGAAAACTAGATATCGGAGAGAAACTTCTTCGCGTTCGGCAAAGTATTTCTCTCTCAAAGGTTTCTAAAGAACTGAACTGCGATCTGAAAATGGACTTTCTATTCACTTCTGTCTAAGAGAAAGTAAGGTAGGAGCAAAAAACAACGATAAAGAAGAAGACCGAAATAAGAAAACACCAAAAAGATAGAAACCCCTAGGAATAGAGTGAAAGCAAGCAAGCAAGCAAGCAAGAGAGTGAAAAAAAAGAACGAGTTAAGAATAAGGTAGAACTATATGCGATGTGAAGAAATGGAGAAAGATTCGAGGTCGAAATCATGCCCAGATAACAGAAAAAGGGAGAAATAGGTGATAAGGTTCGGAACTAGTGGTGAATTAAGCGTTATAGAATCAAGAGTGAGTGCCGGAGAGATCAGAAGGAACTATGAGGGTCGTACGAACGAAACGAGCGGACAGAGAAACGAAGGAGAGGGGTTATCAAATGAACGTAGAAGGGATTTAGAGAGCGGTAGCAGCTTCTTCCCGAGGAGTAAACTTGAGGTGGCAACCATCCTGTAGAAAGATACGAGATACTGAATCAGCATACGTGTCTGAAAGAAGGGAGTGAAGAAAGGGAGGCTCACCTTGGGGAAGAGAGTAGCGATGATTTGAATCTCGTCACTCTCGGGAGTCTTTGCGTGCTCCCAGTTCATCAACATGGCAGCGGAACCGATAACTGCCGTCATGTGCATGTAGACGTAGTTTTGACCGATACACCTGTGAGCTCCTGCTCCGAATACGAGCCAGTTCTTAGAATCCTTGTCGTTGTCGTTGACTCCTCCGGGCATCCATCGTTCGGGAACGAATTCTTCTGCTTCAGGGTAGACAGATTCGTCGTGGAGGGACTACAGTGAGCGGAAAAGAATATGAGCTTACTCTGCAGACGCAAAGTGAGATGAAAGAGGAAATGAGAAAAACTCACGTTCCAGAACGAAGGAATGAGCATTGTGCCCTTGGGGACCGTGTATTGATCGTTGATAGGGAAAGGTTTCTTGGTCAAGTAGGGAACCATGATAACCGGAGGTCGGTAACGAAGTACTTCTTTCGTAACTGCGTTGGTGTAGGGCATTTGTTCGAGAAGTGAGAGAGACATCGGAGTTTCGTAATCTCCGTGACGAACTGCTGCTTGTTCTACACGAACCTTGGCGAGAACTTCAGGGTGATCGGCGAGGAGTTGGAACGCGAAAGTGATCGAGGAGGACATGGCATCTAAACGAGAGAAGGGGAGAGCAGTTCAGAATTTGTAACGAAGCGAGAGGAAAATGAATGGTAAACTGACCTTGAGAAGCAAAGATGAAAGAGAGTAGAACTAGGGCCATTTCCTTGTCGTCGTATTTTCTAACCTTTCCAGAGTGAATTTCCTCAACCCACTCATCTAACAAGCAATCCGGTTCCTTTCCAGCAGCGACAGCCTTCTTCGATGCAGCAGCAGCTTGGGAGAGGTACTTGACAGTAACCTCCCTAGCTCTACAAGCACTCCAAACTTTGGTACCAGGGAACGCGAAAGGGAAATTGACCAATTCTAAAGCTTGAGTGATTTGCCAGTATTTAGCTGAAACTTCTTTAGCGTGTTCGTCTGAAATGTAATCTCCACAGAACACTTTCAAACTAGTTTCCATGTTCAAATCTCGGAACTTCAATTGGTAAGGTTGAGCTTGAGGGTTGGGGTCGGCGAGCCAGGATCGGAAATGTTTTCGGTAGATTTGATCTTGCTTCTTGAGGTAGATTTCGAGAGCTTGAGGAGTAAAGAGGCAGTTCAATCCCTTGCGGTATTCGTTGTGAACTTTGCCGTTGAGGAAGACCCAGTTCTCAGCTAGAAGTCAGAACGAGGATTGATAATTTTTTCGTCAGTTTGGGTGTAAACTTGTCGATAGAGGAACAAGGAAGCTCACGAAGAAGGATTTGCTTGGCAGATCGAACGAGACAAGGTTCTGCCATAGTTGAAGAGTTTAGAATCTTGCGAGCATATTCAGTAGTCGAGGCGATAACGATAAAGCTATTGACAAAAAGAAAATCCAGATTCGCGTCAGCTCGAATCTGAGATCAACCCTCTAACGCGTCCAGGAAGCGAACTCACATATTGAAGACTCTGTATAGGGAGAAAGTCAGGATCATGGTGGTAGATCGAGCGAGAAGGTCAACAACCTAGAAAATAGAAGAAATTCGAAATGGCCGTTTCGACTCACGATACAGAAGCGAGGGGAGTTGACCAAGCTAAACATGTACGAGTACTCGTCAACTCGGGGTACTCTAGGAATAGAGGAGAGAGAGGGAGAGAATAAACTCACATCGTTTGTAGGCTTCCATTGTTGGGTTAAGAGATTCAGCGAATTGACCGATAACAGGCTGAACAGAGCGAGAGGTGAACACATGTCAGCTCTCATAAGCTTGGAAGACGCGTAAATCGACTATAAAGGTAACGTCGAGTGCCGATGGAGAGTCTGGAGAAAGAGAGAAAGGGGGGGGAAGCGAAACAACTCACGATTTGCCAAGAGTGACCAGGTAAGGAAGACTTTCTGTACCTCCATAGAGTTTGTTCTGCGATCAATAGAGTAACGATGACTACGAGGACTGAAGTGGCGATAGTTTGTGTCGACCATTCGATATCGAACGATGGTGATAACTTGCTCAGGAGGATCGAAGTTGATTGTTCTCCTTTGAGTGCAGTTTCGGATGCTGCTGCTACTTGAGCTGACAAGTGTGGTGTAGACGCCATCTAGTTCTCCCTCACTCTCCAAAGTTGTGGTCGTCGTGTATGGATTTCGTGAAGGGAAAGAAGGGTTTAACTTTCTGAGTGGAAAAAACGATTTCTTCGCTTGTTTCGCTCTCAAAGCCGATTCTCGCACTCGGCATCGTTCTATCTCTCGAACTTCACTCTCGGTAACAAATGCTGAGCTTTAGTTACAGCTCTATCGCTCGAAGCCGGGTATTCCGCTTCTCTCCTAATTGACAGCCTGGAAATGGCAGCTCGCTACTTTTTTCTTTCTTTGTGCTGACCAATCGATTCCCTGCCGAAGCTCCGACGACCCACGCGCGCGTTTTTACATGCCTCATTTTTCCTCGAAAAGTCACATGTACGACTCTTGAGGGTTCTGCTCGATTCCAGAGGGCTCAAAAGAGAAAGAGTAGAATGGAATAGTCGCAACAAGTTTTTTGCTTTTCTGAAAAGAAAAGTTTCTACGAATAAAGGAATCGAGTCGTAAGAGAAGAGAGAAAGAGAATAGATCGAGAGAGAGCAAGTTGGGGAGAGAATGAGGGAGACGGAGGGAGAAATTGGTATCATCTGAGATTGAGTGTCCAAAAAAAAAGAAAAAAAAGAAAAGGTTAATGAAAGAACGTTGAGGAGAAAGACCTGAGGCGGGAAAGACAGACTCACATGGAGAATACAGTAGAGTCCACCAACAGCACAAGAGATAAACGAAATAAATGATGAAGAGGGAGAGTCCAATCTATTCGCTTCCTCCCTCTTGAGCGAAAACTAAATGTTGTTTGATATCGTCTGCTGTAACTGTAGGTTTGGCACTCTGAACAGCTCTCAAGAAGTCCGTGTATGTACTAATCGAACAAGTACACGTCAGGAAAGTGCAGCAGGAAAGGAAGAAAGGGGGGGAAATGAGCTTACAGAGGAGGTTCTAAAAGTTCATCAGTACCGATATCGTTCCAAGTCATTTCTTTCGCCAACGGATCTCCAGGTGAACAAGGTGTAAGTTTCTTAGTCATTCTAGGTGAATCTGAATCTTCTACTGGTACTTCCACCTAGAAAGAAGAAAACAAAAGAACGAAACCGACAATCGTTTTTATTAGGTCCTCTCTCTAGAGTAGTTGTTAGGCAAAAAAAAAAGAAGCTACTCTTACCTCTTTGAAATGAGTAGCACTCAAAACTTTTCTTACGGGTTGCATCAGAGCATCCCTGACTACTACCGCCAAATCCGAACCTGAATAACCTTCAGTTTTCTCTGCCAAAGCTCTGTAATCGGCTTGAGATAGCTGACAAGGAGTTGTACCAATGTTGAGGTGAAACATTTTTGAACGAGCTGCTGGATCGGGTAGAGGGATGTAGATACGTTTTTCGAAACTAGAGAGAAGAAAGTAAGAGAATTGGAAGAAATTGTTCAATTTTTTCCTGTTTCTTCTTCGTTTCGACGAGAGGGGGATGGGGGAGAGAGACAGAGGAAGAATTCACCGTCGTTTGATAGCTACATCTAGAGCCCATGGAATGTTTGTTGCACCAAGTACTAAAACTCCTTGAGTATCGTTTCCAACTCCATTCATTTGTACCAAGAATTCAGTTTTGATACGTCTCGATGCTTCAGATTCACCTTCTCCTCTCGTACCACACAGTGAATCAATCTCGTCTACGAAAATGATTGAAGGTGCGTTTTCCCTCGCCATTGCGAAAAGTTGTTTAACGAGTCTAAATTCGGGAGAAAGCAAAGTCAATCAGTTACTGTGTGGCAGAGAAATAGAAAGAGCGATATTCCTTACCGTTCAGATTCACCCATCCATTTACTAACCAAGTCTGAAGAACTAACTGAAAAGAAAGTACTTTTCGCTTCAGTCGCGACCGCTTTCGCCAAATAAGATTTACCAGTTCCCGGAGGACCGTACAACAAGATTCCTCTCCAAGGAGTACGTTTACCGGTGAACAAGTGAGGGAATTTGATTGGTAGGATAACGGCTTCTTTGAGGGATTCTTTAGCTTGTTCGAGTCCTGCTACATCTTCCCATCTGACGTTGGGAGTTTCAGATAGAATGGCACCTTGATTGTTGATCACGTTGACGATTTCAGCTCCCAGACGAGTATTGTAGAGAAGAGAGTTAGGATGCTTACTCGAGAGACCATCCCTCAATTTCTTCGTATCTGCATCATCATCGTCTCCACTTCCTTTCCTACATAATAACAAGAGATACGAGATCAGTCTCTTTTTATTCAAGAGTTCGACTAGATTTGGAAAGGTATATTCACTTTGCTTGAGCACCACCACCTCCACCACTGACTGCTTTCCCTTTTCCTTCTGCCGAATCTTGTTTCGCTTTCTCAGTAGAAGCGATATGATCTTTCAATTTCTCTGCTCTTTCCAAATATTCTTCAACTTTTGACCTAATTAAATCTTTCAGTTTAGGATTCTTCTCATCTGTTGCGAGATAGAGAAAGAGAGATAGGTTTTAGGTTCGTCAGAGCGAGAAAGAAAGACAGATTGAATCGGAGTGGGGTTTTTTAGGGAAGGAAAGGGAAAGTTTTCTTTCTTTCCTTACATTTGTAAGCCATATTGAAGTAATCGAGAGAGTTTCTGGTCATCTCTCAGTAGACAGATCAGCTTCGAGAGGAGAGTGTCGAGAGGTAGAGAGGAGGACTAACTTGTAGAGTTTGAAAGCTTCTGCCCATTCTTGTTTGACGTCTGCATCGATAGCTTGTTTAACTATCTCACATGCTTTCTGTACAACTCGATAGTACTCGTCAGTGAGAGGGAGACGAGAGAGAGAGACGGAAGATGTTGTTGAACGAGATGACGGTGGGGGTAAATCGAGGAGAGGAGGAGAGGGGGGCAAGGAGGAAGGAACAGGACGACTGACATCGAGGAAATTAGTATTGCTAGACATAGCTCCCTCGAATTCCCAAGCTGCTTGATGAGGTAAAGTGAGGTGAAGTTGAAGTTAAAAGAGGGAATTTAGGAGATCGTAATGTAATAGCAATTGATGGAATTCAAATGATACTGTATTCTTGTAAGGCGAAGGGAAGTCGGTCTTTCTCTCTCTTTCTCTCTCCTCACCTTTCCTCGACTTTTCGACCGAGATTTCAAGGAAGGAAATGGAGACGTTCGAAGGGTCGCTACTTATCGCAGCATAACCAAATCACAGAGGGAGCTCCTTCTCTCTCATTCTTTTTTTTCAGCTGTGGGAAAAGGTTAGTCTCGGTCTCTCTCACTCTCTTTCACTCTCCCGTTCTACACAGAACTAACACTCGATATGTAGTCCCCGGACAACTATTAGATCCCTTTCCCTTTCTACCTAACTCCCTTCTTCTCCTCCTTCAGTACTCTTTTTCCTCATTTCCCCCTTTCTCTCTTTCTCCTTCTCGTTCGACTCCCTTACCCCGTGTTGAAGACTGGAAAGCGGTCATCCTCAATCAGATGAGAAAAGCACACTCGAGGGCAGTCACACGAGAAAGAGGATGTGAAAGGGGGAAGGATTCGAGTTTGAAGTCGAGAGGAGAACGGGGAGCAGTATCGCTTTTTATCCCCCTCTTGTGGGAGGTAAATCGATCAAGGGTTATAGAAAGGAGGGATCGAACAGTTCCAACTATGGCTTCAGGAGGACAACTTTTACCAACCCGACGTTCTTCTATCTTTTCAATGCTCGTTTCTCAAATCCTTTCATCCCTCTCTCCTCCTCTCTACATTGTTCGATGTTGACCGCAAGCGAAGATATGAGCTTCAACTAACCTCTCGGCAGTGTCAGGAAGGGAAGGGAAGGGACGGAGTAGGAATCGGAAACGAGGGAAGAGATTCAGAAAACTCGAGTTTGGAAAAATTACTCTTTCGAAGTCGGTTGAACAACCAGTTCGTCATTCTTACTTATACAAAGTTATGCGACCGCTCGACTTTGTCGGGTAACGGAATGGGGCTTACTCTCGAACGTCTCCACCACTACCCAACCTTTCTTTCTCTTTTCGATTTCGATTTCGATTTGGATCTAGAAGGGGAAGAAAAAAGAGGGAGAAGCACTTATTACACATAGAAGTGTCCCCTCTTCTCTTCTCTCCTCTCTATTCCCCATCGTCGTCGTCGTCGTTGAAAAGAGGGAAAAAGAAGGGAAAATAGCTAATGACGAAAAAAACTTGACAACAACAACTTTATGAATTTCTTCATCTGTAGGCGGGGTCACAGCCGTCGATGAGGTTTAATCACTTTTTAACCCTGAAGCTATTTTCCTCATTTTCCCTTCCTTCCTTTCGTCGTCGTCGTCCTGGATTTCTGAAATTGAAGTTTGACTTTCTTTTCGGTTCCTCTTTCTCCGTGTTTCTTGCGCTGTCCGATCTTAGTTTCTGAGAGTTGTCTTACGGCTATCTGGTGAGGAGAAGAGCTACGTGAAGAACGGACGGAGGAGAAAACTCTTCAGACACAGCCATCTTCTCAAACTTTCATCATCTCTCAACTTTCTACAATTCATCCTCTGAATGGACGATCACCAGTCAGCTCTCATCAGAGAGTTGGATGGCTACTTGCTGTTCCTCAAACGACGGTACAAGCTCTCCCTCTCTGTTCCAATTCCGGAAGACATGCTGACGCTCTCTCTCTCTCTGAGGTTCCCCTCTCTACAGGCAGGAAATTGAATTGGATTACGTAGAGAGTTTGAGAAAGGTTTGTCTCATACTCTCACTGACTATGAGAGAGAGAAGCTGATGTCCTTCTGTTTTCAGTTATCGAATCGATCAACTCAAACCAATTCCGCAGATTCCGAGAACGAGTGAGTTCTTGTATTTACCTCCTCCTCTGCCTTGAATCGCGGAGCTAACGAGAGTTACGAGATTCGTAGATTACATTCGCAAATTCCAACTAGTTGGAGACAAAGTTGGTTCGAAGTGAAAATTAGTTTGGAAGATGAATCTCAATCTCATAGGATGGCAGCTGAAAGTTTAGAGAAACTTATACAGAAATTGACTCATTTCAGAGATGATAGAGTGAGTTGAGCTGGGTCACTCTCTTCAGTAGGATGAGAACTGATAATCGCGAAAAACACATTTTTAGGATCGTATTCGAAGAAGGATTCGAGAAGATTTGAGAACTACCGCTACCGAATATTCAGAGTACAAACAAGTGGTCAACAGGTTACGAAAGACTTATGAACGTAAAGTGGAAGAGTTGTCGCATCACGAAGAAGCTGAACATTTGAAAGAACTTCACGAACGGGAGAAAGAATCTGGGGGAGCTAAATCACCGGCAGCTACTTCAGACCCTGGAAGTTGGCCACCCGAACATTGGAGCTCCTCGACAACATCGGCAACGACTTTGACAAATCCAGAAACAGGAGGAGGAGGAGGACATTTCTTGCCTGGCAAAACTCGAAATCGTAGTGATTCTTCTGCTTCATCCGCGAAAGGAGGAGGAGGAGGAGGTAATTCGGATTCTCTCGACCTAGAACCCCACCAATACTCTTCCTATGGATCACCACCTCACAATTCAGTATTCGTTTCAGGAGCGACTTCCTCCTCCGGTTCAGCCCCTTCAGCTTACCGAGATCCTCCAACCGCTAAACAGAACGTGTTCGAAGCTATTGCGAAACGAGATTGGTCGAACGAGAAACATAGAGTTAATTCAATTGTTCGGGCAGTCGGAAGTTTGGCAAAGGGAAACGATCCAGCTGCCGCTTTGAATCCGAACAAAGGTGCGAGGAGCAGGCAATACGGAGGGAAGCTGAAACGAGAAGCTGAGGAAGCAGGTGTGTCTCTGTTCTCTCCTCCTTGCAGTAGTGCATAGTTTGCTCATCGATTACGGTGTCACCTCAGATCGTCAATATCGTGCTTCGATTTTCCAACTCGAAACTTTACGACTACAGAAACAACGAGTACAAGCTTCGGCTCGAGAATCTCTACGAGAATTCGTGACAGAACTAGCTCTCTCGGTCAAATCGATACTTGACCAAAGGGTAGCAGATCAACTCAGTATTGGATACGCTCAAGTAGCAGTCAGTTTCCTACTTTTCCTCCTTTCGAACTAAGATTTTCTCTCCTCCTGACTTCTCTCTTACGTATGTAGATCGCAGATCATATCAGACCGGCAGTAGATCGTATAGAACCTTATCGAGATGTCGAGAATTACTTCTTAGCGGTCCGAGACGAAGCTCCTCCTGATCAACCTGTTTACTGTCAGTTTTTACCTTCCCTCAATCTCTCTGCTCTAGACTCTAGCTGACTTTGAACTCGCAAGCGTAGATATCAACGCGTTTATCGGAGAATGTCGAAGTTTACTTTTCGGAGTCGGTTTGCAAGATTACTGCGCGAATCATCCAGGATTACTTGTTCCTCTGATCGTTCAACGATGGTGAGCTCCTTAGATCTCCATCTCATCTAATCTCTGACAGCTATCAGTGACTCGAAGTCTCTCTTTTTTCATAGTATCGCAAAAGTCGAAGAATCTGGACTAGATTTCGAAGGAATTTACCGAGTGCCAGGTTAGTCGACTCACTCTCCGAGTCACCTACGAAGATTTGAAACCCTGACGCTTCCTTCTCCCTGCAGGTAAACTCGCCACGATTCAACAGTACGTACATCAAATGGAAAAGGAAGAAGAAACCTTCAGATTCGGCGAGAATGACGATGTTTCGGCAGTCGCGGGAGTTCTCAAAGTATGTTTCTCTTCACATATTCAGAACTATGTTCCATACACTTACCAGGGTTGCTGAATAGCTATATCTTCGGCAACTTCCGATTCCTCTTTTTCCGTTCTCGACGGCCGAGTAAGTCATGGGCCGACACTTCGCTTTTACTTTAGCTCCTAGCTGACATGCCTACATATCTCTTCAGTCGCAAAGCTTTCGCCTCAGAGCACGCTACCTCTCCCGAAACTGCGATTTCGACCTTGATGCGAAGAATTCGTCGACTATCGCCTCCCCAACAAGCGACTTTGAAAGCACTTTGTCAACATCTCGCACGCGTAGCAGATCACGAGTATCTCAACAAGATGTCAGCTTCGAACCTCGGTTTAATCTTCAGTACAGTCGTGTTCGGAGAAGACGAAGGAGCTACTCTTGAAACGCTTCAGAATTCAAAGGTTCGTCTCTCGCAAACTCGCTCGTCTCTCATCCTTTTCGGCATGCTGATCGCGCACCATTCAATCAGGACTCGACAATGGAACTTCTCATCAAGCAACAAGGTCTCCTCTTTGAAGGTTTACCCCTTGATCAACCTCCTCTCGTTCGTTCGAGACACCCGAGCGGAAACCTGGAGCAAGCTGTGCGACCTCCTTCGACTAGCTCTCAATCGGTGGCGACTCTCACTTCTCCAACCCCTTCACCTGCACCAAGTAGCGGCAATCGTTCGTCGAATCCGAACGTCACACCTTCGAGTTAGTTTTCTGACTGAGAACTCATTCTCCGACTCTCGAAAATCTCAAACTAACGAACAACGCTATCGTTAGATCCAGGCACAGCGAATCCTCGTCGTTCCGTTGAATCAGTTTACGCTCTGTACCAAAATGCATCTTCAGGTCTCCTCGATTCTGAACCGTCACAGATTCAACCTTCACTGAATCCAACACCTCCTCCTCCTCAAGGCGCAAGTCAAAATTCAGCCATTCCCATTCACCCTGCTGCAGCAGCACCTCGACACCACCCTCACGTCGGCTCGTCTCCTCTTCGTTCTTCTTCCGCTTCTTCTGAGCCACCTATTCCAACTCAACGTTCTCAGCCTCACGAAACTCTACCTTCTAATCTACACGAGTTTGATACACCTAGTCCACCTCTTTCGGCTGCCCTCGGTCGACACATTCCAAATTCGAGCTCAACGTCTTCTCTGTAAACTCTCTCGCTGTACTCAAATTCGTTCAAACCTTGTTGTCATTCAGTTTTTTTATCTCTCTTTCTTTACCTTCTGTTGCTTCTCACACCTAAATGGACGTTTGACATTCGTAATCATAGACAGACACTTTATGTCGTAATCCTCTCAAGAGAAAACGAAACGGACTGGAGAGAAATTGAGGAAGCGTCAAGCTTGGGTAGTGAGTGTTTTTGCAAATTCCAAAAATGTAGTAGTAGTAGTAGTAGTAGTGCGAGATCCGTAGAGGTGTGGGAGATTCTGCTCTTGGTTAGGGAGCGAGAAATCGAAGGAAAGGCTACAGTAAGGAAACAAGTTGAAAATGGGGGTATCTAGGGTGGGAAAGGAACGAAATAAACAGTAAAGAAAAGAACTAAAACGAAAAGCGAAGAAGAGAGATGAAAAAAGATATGAGGACAGAAGAGAGAGAGAAAGAGAGAGAGAGAGACAGAAGGACTAATTGAAATGAAAATCATATGAATTCTATCTATAGAGAGCCGTGACTGAGGTGGTGGGCGTGATTGCGTGCAGAGAGGTGTCGTTTGGCAGTCGAGTTGTGAGCGGAAGAGTGGGAACGAACTCGAACGCATTTGTCACCGGAGAGAGCGGGTTTCCAACCTGCCTCACACGAGTAGACGACGCATTTCGACGATTCGCAACCCATCGAAACGGCACCACGGATCTTGGTGCAGTCTTGACCTTCTCCCGTTGAGGCGCAACCACCACACGAGTCGAGGGCTTGAGTAACATCGAGGCACTCGTCTGAATCGAAGAGGAAAACAAGATTTGGTCAGAGTTCGAACAAAATGAATCGAGCGCGAGAGAGAGAGAGAGAGAGAGAGAGAGAGAGACTCACATCCACCTTCGCCAGCGAAGACACCCGAGAACTCGGTAGCTGAAGTGAAGTGTTGAGCGACAGCTTGTTGGTACGAAGAAGAACCGACGATAGGGCAGGCGACTTCGTTGGGACTGGGGCAAAGCGATTTGGGAGTGGCGATCTTACTCTTCTTGGCGCGAGCGCGTTGAGAAGCAGTCGATTTAACACAGACACCTGCATAGCGAATCGGAAAGGGTTAGCGAACTGGAACGAGCTCAAGAGAAATGAGCGAGAGAAAAACTAACCACTTTGGAGAGCGTATCCGCTAGGGCAGCCAGTGAGGGAGCATTGTCCTCTCGAACAGGTACCAGTAGCACCAGCGGGAAGGAATTGACAGACTTTTCCAAGTTGACCGCAGTTGTTGACTGAAGCAGACCAAAGAAGAAAAAAAAGTCAGTTTCTCCAGGAGAAGGAGGGCTGTTCATGGGAACAGAGAACGCACCATCGTTCATGAGATCGACTTGAGTACAAGCTCCATTCTGAAGGGTGTAGCCAGCGTTGCAAGCCGTAGCGAGACAAGTTCCAGATTTGCAAGAGGTTGCTGCAGCTCCGGGCAAACTGCACTTGGATCCGCATTTACCACTGTCGGTGAAAGGTGGGAAGGTATCAGTGATCGAATGTGAAGGCGAAGGAGAGTGGAAAACGACTGACCAGTTGTTGGTATCGGAAGAAACGTCTCGACAGAAACCGAGGAGAACGTCGAAATCGAAGAGGTGAGAGCAAGTGGTGGTACACTTTCCGAGAAGGCAGTAACCAGTTCCTCCGTTCGAGTACGAAGAGGGGCAGACGTTTCCGACGCTACCACAGTTCTTGGGGTCGGAGAGGAGATCGACGAGGTTGCAAGATCCTGAAACGAGAGCGTAAGGAGACTTGCAAGAAGTGTAGGTGCACTTTCCACTCGAGCAAGTTCCAGATCCGAGACCGAAGTAGCACTTGTTGCCGACAGCACCGCTAGAAAGAGCGAGAGGAAGAGAAAATGTCAGCTCGAAACGCCTCGCGGGGCAAGACGAAGAAGAAAACTCACCAGTTGTTCATGTCCGAGTTGAGGTCCATAGCGGTACAGACGTTGTTGACAAGTTGGAAACCAGAGTTACACGACGAGTATTGACAGCTTCCGGACTTGCAAGAACCTTGACCGTTCGAGAAAATACACTTGTTTCCGACAGCTCCGCAGTTGTTGGACTAACAACAGAGACGAAAATTAGCGCGAGGATTGATGGAAGCGAGGAGAAGTCTGACTCACATCGCTGCTAGTGTCAACGGCTTGGCAGGTAGTTTGAGGGAAGAAAATTCCGAGGAAAGCGGTAGTTTGAAGTTGGTAACCTTGTTCACAACCGGTGAGAGAGCAAGATCCTCCGGAGCAGGTAGCTATACCGTGGTCGTAAGTACACTTGTTTCCAACCGATCCGCTGTTACGAGAAACGAGCAGATTTAGCGAAATGAGCGAAAAGAACGAATCGAAACCAAGCTTACCAGTTGTTGACATCGGATTGAAGGTTGAGGGAGGTACAGACACCGTTGATGTTGTAGTAGCCCGAGTTACAGCTGGTAAGCTTGCAAACTCCCGAGGAGCAAGTTCCGGAACCGAAGGGGAAAGCACAGACGTTTCCGAGAGTACCACTATTTCGAACGAGAGACGAAGGAGTCAGCCGCTAGCTCATATTCTTCGAAACTTAAGAGGGAGTAGAACATACCAGTTTGACGAGTCGGTCAACAAGTTGCGGCAAGATCCACTTCCGTAGTCGAAAGCGTAACCAGAGTTACAGCTCGAAGGTTGGCAGACCGAGTTCTTGCAGACTGATCCAGTACCGTAAGAGTAGGAAGAAGGACATTTCTTGCCGAGACCACCGCAGTTGTTAATCTGGTAGGAAGAAAAAACGAGAGAACGTCAATTTCCGACTTTCGAGGAAAGTGCAAGCCTCAAGGGCGAGAAACTCACGTCGGAAGTAGTATCGATAGTCTTTGTGCAAGTTCCGGAGGAGAGAGTGTATCCAGAGTTGCAAGATTCTGAACGAGGAAGAGAAAACATGAGCTTGGGTCGCGGCAAACTGACGAAACCATTCAAAGAGAGAGCGAGAAACTCACGAGCGTAACATTGTCCGGAAACGCAAGTTGTGCTGGCAGCGTTTGCTACTGAACAGACCTGACCGCATTTACCACTGAATGAACGAACAGCGAAAGAGCGGGAGCGAGAGTCAGTCAAGCTGGAGAGAGGAACAGCGAAGAGACAAGGCGAGAGGGAATGACGTACCAGTTGTTCGAATCGTATCCAACGTTTTGACATTTACCAGTCAACCAGTTGAAATCGAAGAGGTTGTTACAGAAACTAGGACCGCAAACTCCCGCTGAACAGATCGCTCCTCCTCCGTTAGGCCACAGTGTCGGACACTTATTTCCACGGCTACCACAGTTGTTCACATCCGAGTCGTAAGAAGATCCACCGAGACAGAGACCCAAGAGACAGAGGGTTCGCTTCTCGAGGTGGTGATCAGGATGAGGAGAAGTTGCGGTAGTGTTGGCAGGGATAGGTGCAGGTGAAGTACCGAAAGAAGGAGATGATAATAGAGAGGAAGATTCAGGAGTGGAGGAGGAAGTTGCGAAGGTGAAAGTCGACAAGAGGGAGAGGGTCGTGAGGAACTGAGAGTATCGCATGGTTGCTGAAGGTTGGTTAAAAGAGTGTAAGATACGGGTCGGACGATGTCGAAACGGTCGTTAAGAAAAGGAAGAGAAGGGAAGAGTTCGATCGATTCCTTGGAAAGGGAAGTCGGAGGTGTAGAGAGGGAGAGAGAGAAAAGAAAAGAACTGCTTCGCACACAGACGGTACTTTTTTGACGAGCTACCGAAGGTTCGAGGGTGCTTTGTGGACTGACTGACTGTCTCTACAAAGACTGTAGTGTTGATGGGCGTAGAGAGGGAAAGAGGGAGAGGGAAAGAGCGAGAGGGTAAAGGGAGAAGATCTCAGATGGGAAAAAAGTCTCGCTTTCGATGATGAAAGGAGGCAATTCAGGATCTGGGGACGAGACACAAAGGAGAGAACCCCCCTCGATTTCCCTTTCCTGGTCAAGCCTGGGGGAGCCTAGGTAATTTAAAGTGAAAAAGAAAGAAGATCTACGAGTTGGAAAAAGCCGGGAAAGGAAGGGGGCTTTCAAGGGGAGAGACAAATTCGAGAAAACTTCGATTCGAACTATCCCGAATATCCCGGGTCTACACCTCTCACACCTTACGTAGATCCTCCCCGACGAGCGAGTCCGGATGGTAAATTGCGAAGGGAGAGAAAAAAAAAAAAGAGGGAAACTAATTAATTTCTCTTCTCGCCTTGAGGTTGGGTCGTACTGTAGAACCTCCACCCGATTTGCTTGCTATAACCGGGATGTGCTCAAGAGACTTTCAAAGATGGCGAGAGCAGAGCCGTACGAGTGTGATAATTAAAAGTTTCATTATTTCCCAAGCTTTCTTTCTTTTTCGGTTCAAAGCTCAGACCAATCACTCGAGCATTCATTTTCAGGTTACCGTCGAACAGTGCTCGAGATTTTCCTTTCCACGGCAATTCAGACCGAGAGGAGGTTTTGCGACAAGACTAGAGCGAAGCAAAGAGAGACAGAAAAAATCAAAATTCGTAGGGTGACAGTATTGCAAAAAGGAAAAGCTAAAGAACAGACTAAGATCGGGGTATAAAACGAGGATGCAGCGACGGATATATGATAAAAGAAAGGGGAATTGGAAAGGAAAAAGAAGAAAAATTTAGGGAGAAGGTTTGCGACGAGTTTGCCTACGAGCGTGTTCCCTCGCTAACCGGCGAAGTCTACTAGCCTCCTTGGTTTCTACTTGAGTACTGTTATGTGAAGGTGGTGGAAGTGCTTTCGATCTTACACACGATTCTCCCGACATTGAAACCTTCCAACCAGGTCGACAAGAGAAAACGAGGCAACGAGATTCGGCGCAACCGACTCCTAAAGCTCCTCGAATCTTTGTACAGTCTTTCCCTTCACCTGTCGATGCACAACCACCACAAGAGTCGAGAGCTTCTTGAACGTTGACGCATTCGTCTGATCCGAAAGAATGCCAAAAGTCAGTTTTTCTGCGAATTCGAGAGTTAACGAAAAAAAACTTACAACCTCCATCTCCAGCCATGATCCCTTGAACCGTTGTATTCCCTGTCATATGTTGCTTGAGAGCATCTTGGTACGTTCTGCCAAGTCGAGCAGAGCAGATTTAGTCGGGTAGGCACGTCGAGCGAGAAAGAAAAGGAGCGAGAAAACTCACGTTGAACCTTGAATCGGACAGGCTACTTCACCAGGAGGACAGAAAGTCCTGGGTTTCTTGATCTTCTTCTTCTTCATAGCTTCGACCGGTTCGACTAGGAGAAGGAGTGAGAGAGTGGCTAGCAGACCGATGTGAAGGAGCCATCTCATTCTTTCGAGAGTAGAAGTGAGGCTTTTTCGTGATCGTCGTTGCGTACTCGATGTGTCGACGGAGTGAAGTAAGCGTCGCCTAAAGCTCGATGAGGTCGAAAGAGAGAGAGAGAGAGAGAGAGACAGTACGTGAGGGAGAGGAACAGTTCGAACAGGGAGCGGTGAGAGTATTCCAAACTCAGCGAAGAGCAGTCTCGAAACAGCATAGCATGAAACCTAGTAAGAGATACACAGAGCTCGTCCTCAATCGAGAACGCTCCAGATGTCGTAACAAAAAAAGTTACGAATTTGGAAAGGGTCGAGAGGCTGGACTCGATGAAGAAGGAGAGGAAGAATAGCTTGGGGGGTTGAGGCTGCGCTCCGAGTTGTTCGATAAGAACTTTATCTCTGTCTGATCGAGATCAGCTTGTGAGAGGGAGAAGAAGTAGGGAAAGAGAGAAAGAGAGAGAGTAAAATATAACCGCGCGCTTCGAACTTTTCTTCAACACCTCACAAGAGTTTGAGAGATGTAGTCTTCTGTCTCGATCTCATCCTCATTTGAGCTTCTACCTACAGCAATGTCTACAGATTACGCTACCTGCTCGAATATCCCTTACGAAGGAGCAACTCATCCACGTCAAAGTCTTGATCTCTACATTCCTCCATCTGCTTCTCCTTCCTCTCAATTACTCGTTTGGGTACACGGTGAGCCCTCAAACTACACTCTCAATCTATCTTCGAGGACGGTTTGTTGACTCGTGCCGTTCTACAGGAGGAGCTTGGAAAAGTGGTAAATCGTTACTCTCTCGTCTCTCTCATGCTCCTCCACCCAAGCTCGTAAACTGATCTTTAGTCGGTATCACTGTACTCTTCGAAACAATTAGAGGCTAAAGAAGATTTCGTGAAAACTCTCGTACCGAAAGTGATCAAACTCACTCAACTCCCTCTAGCCGTTGTCGAATACCGGTTATCTCCTGAAGTTTCTCACCCTCAACACATCCTCGATGTAATCTCTGGATTAACCCTCTTGACTTCCCCCTCGACTCTCCTCGAATGTGAACAAGGCGAGGCGAAATGGGATAGATCAAACCTTTCCCTCGCAGGTCACTCAGTTGGAGCTTTCCTTTGTTGTCAACTCACTCTGTCCCCTCCTCCTACTCTCGAATCTTTCTCGGTACCATCAAGAGTTAGGAAATCGATCAGAGGGATTATGATTATTGCTGGGATTTACGATTTGAACGACATGTTGATCGAGTACCCGGATTACTCTGATTGGACTGGAGACGCTATGGGATCAGACAAACAAGTGTTGGAGAAGGAATCTGTTTCGAATTGGAATTTGTTTGAGGATGAAGAAGGGAAGAGAATGAAATTTTTCTTGGTTTCGGGAAAAGAAGACGAATTAGTATCTGAACGACAAGCGGATTTAATGGCTAAACAATTGAAGAGGATGCTCGGAAACGACGAAGCAGAGATCGAGAAGAGGTTGAAGGTAGATTACGATACCGTGAAAGGAACTCACGATAGTATGTTGCATAAAGACGAAATCCCGAGATTGTGGGCAGATTGGATCAAGGAATGAATAAAGTTTTAAGTTAAATATCATTCATACTCTGACTCTCGAGAGGCCCTGTAGTTACGTAGATCTTTGAGCTGCTAGTTTGTGCACGAAGCAGCCTCACAAGACAGCGAGAATAAAGTCTCAATTTCGAGTTTACATTTCCATGTTCTGCAGTCGGGCATTCAGAGTTTGATCTAGTCTGTCACTGTCAAATCACGCTAAGGGGACAACACGGGGACCACAAAGAAAGAAGAATCGAGGAAAAAGAGTCAAATTTCAATTTCAGAAATCCAGGACGACGACGAAGACGAAAGGAAGCAGGGAAAACGCAGGAAAATAGCTTCAGGGTTAAAAAGTGATTAAACCTCATCGACGGCTGTGACCCCGCCTACAGATGAAGAAATTCATAAAGTTGTTGTTGTCAAGTTTTTTTCGTCATTAGCTATTTTCCCTCTTTTTCCCTCCTTTCAACGACGACGACGACGATATGGGGTAGAGGAGAGAAGAGAAGGGGACACTTCTATGTTTAATAAGTGCTTCTCCCTCCTTTTTCCTTCCCCTTCTGAATCCAAATCCAAATCGAAATCGAAAAGAGAAAGGTAGTGGTGGAGACGTTCGAGAGTAAGCCCCATTCTGTTACCCGACAAAGTCGAGCGGTCGCATAACTTTGAGTAGTAAGATGACGAACTGGTTGTTCAACCGACTTTGAAAGAGTAACTTTTCCAAACTCGAGTTTTCTGAATCTCTTCCCTCGCTTCCAATTCCTACTCCGTCCCTTCCCTTCCCTTCCTGACACTGCCGAGAGGTTAGTTGAAGCTCATATCTTCGCTTGCGGTCAACATCGAACAATGTAGAGAGGAGGAGAGAGGGATGAAAGGATTTGAGAAACGAGCATTGAAAAGATAGAAGAACGTCGAGTTGGAAAGAGTCGTCCTCTTGAAGCCACAGTTGGAACTGTTTGATCCATCCCAAACCCTCGATCGACTGAGACTCGATCCAATGAGGAAGGGAGTTCAGAAACGATCTACGTGCTGTCCCCTTTTCTCCTCGAACCTCAACCTCGGAAACCTACGCTCTCTTTTCCTTCCCCTGGTGACAACTCGATTGTGTTTCACCTTATTGAGGGTGACCGCTTTCCAGTTTGACACAGGAGAGTTGCCGGAGAAGGAGTCGAGGAGCAGCAGGCAGAGAGCCGAGGGAGTTTGACGAGAAAGTATCGGGGACAACTCGAGAAGGGTAGAGAAGGATCTAATAGTTGTCCGGGGACTACATATCGAGTGTTAGTCCAGGAAAGAGAGAGTCGAGAGTGAGAGAGACCGAGACTAACCTTTTCCCACAGCTGAAAAAAAAACGGTGAGAGAGAAGGAGCTCCCTCTGTGATTTGGTTATGCTGCGATAAGTAGCGACCCTTCGAACGTCTCCATTTCCTTCCTTGAATCTCTGTCGAAAAGTCGAGGAGAAGAGAGAAAAAGTGAGGAGAAAGGAAGAGAGAGAGAGAGAGGAGAGGAAATTCGTGACACACGTCTTTCGTTCCATCACCAATTTCATTCGTGTCATGGCCAAAGTCTCTTACCCTCACTATGCTTGGGCTGGTAAGTTGTTGACTTTCACTGCTTAGCTTAAAGATACCAAAGCTGATGCCCGTTTACGTGGAATAGTCGGTCATGGACTCGTCTTACTCGGAACTATTCACACTTTCCTCGGTTTCATCACTCTGTCATTCCGTTCTAAATCCTATTACTTGGCCTACGCGGGTGCAATCATTTCATGGGGAATCGTAGTCGTGAGTAGAGTATTCTGTTCGCCGTTATATTCGGGACAAAAGTGAAAATCGCTGACGTCGTCTCGTCGTCTCTTTCTTCCCTTACTCTTGTCCTCTCTCCCTTGAACGGACATTTTAGTACAAATCTTTGGGAGCACCTCAACCTAATCGAGCTTATGTGCAAAGAGCGTTGCTGGATGAGAACGTACAATATTTACTTTTGGCACTTTACTGGTTCTTAACCGTTTGTTCTCCTTCTTTTTCTCTCTCCTTCGAGTACTACTATTAAGACTTGGTTGTATCTGCACCTATACTAACAACCTTCCGCTCTTCCCTTGAATAGAAACCTATCGCTCTAACACTTTTACCTTTCGCAACGTTTTCACTTTTCCATACTCGTTAGTTACACCCTCCCTCTTCACGGAATCTCTCTCTCGTTTACTGACGGCATCATTTACGTTCCCTATTTTCCCTCTCAGTCACTTTTATCCGAACTTCTATCCTTCCAAAAGTACCTGCAACTTCTTCCTCTTCCTCTTCGAAATCATCTTCATCTTCTGCAACTCAACAAGCTCAAACCCAAACCCTCTCATTCGGAGTAAAACTTTCAAAAACTATTCAAACTTGGGTCAAACAGAATTACGAAACTGCGATGCTGTTCGTAGCTTATATCGAAGTGATCCTAGTTTTCTCTAGAATTCTATTAGGTGCAATCACTTTTCAAAATTCGTAAACTGACTCTACTCTCTTTCTCTCTCTCTCTCTCTCTCTTTTACTCTATCAGTAACTGACAATGAAATTTTTTATTTTAGGTTATTGACACCTTTAATTTTTGGACATTTCTTGAGATTGAGATATTACCTTTCACCTCCTACCAGGAAAGCTTTCACTTGGTTGAACCAACAAGTTGTAGAACGTTACGTGATCAAGAATGGTTCGGTACCTGAAATCGTAAAGAAAGGAGTTGGAATCGTTAGAGAACTCGTAAGTCGTCTTCTCTCTTCTCTCTCTCCCTCTCTTTCTTTCTTGTCAAAAAAACTGATCACTTTTCGTGTTGGGGGAAAAACAATTTAGATTATTAGGTACTCTGAATCTATTATTCAAGTTCAACAACCTGGAGCTGGACCTGCAGGAGCAGCAGCAGCAGCAGCTGGAGGAGGAGGAGCCGCTCAACAAAGACGAGCTCAATAAAGGGGGTAGGAATTGAATTTAGAGAAATTAAACGATTTAAGGGAGGAATCAGATTGATCGGAAGAGGACGGAAAATTGTTGGAGGAGGAGGAGGAGGAGTAGGAGACGAGATGTCGAACCGTTTTTTTCACAAATTGTTTTTTTCTTCTGTAGCAAACTATACAAACCTCACCCACCGCCTGATTTTCCGAAGCAAAAGTTATGTTCTTCTTCACGATAAATCATACCGTTGAGCGTTGCAGTATCGGGGGGCGAGAAAATCTAATCAAAAATAAATAAAGATACATTGTCGGTTTTGAACGCTTCGCTAGCTCTGTCTGTCTCTCTCTCTCTTCGCATAGGCTACTGTTTCCTCTCTCGAGAGGATGTTTGTGCCTTGTTCGCTGAACAGAGAGTGAGTGGGTCGAATTTAGAGAGAAATCTAATAAGGTTTGAAAGAACGACCCTCCCTACCTCCTCCTCCTCCTCTCGATGAAGAAGACCCTCTAGAACTACCTCCTCCTCTTCCACCTCTGCTGAACCCTCCTCCCCTACCTCTACCTCCACCTCTACCTCGTCCACTTCCTCCTCCATCTCGCATCCTGTCGACTCTAGCTTTATCTTCTTCGAACCTACTTCTGAGTGCCGCCAAACCTAAAAATACAAAGATAGATAGATAGATAGAACAGAGAAAACACATTACAGGAAAAGAATCAGCGTCCTTTTCAAAAGAGAAAGAGAGAAAAAAAAGAAAGAAAAAAGACTTACTTTTCCTTCTCTCATCAGCTTTATTGAACCTATAAAACCCATCTCCAACAATTTTCTTAATCCCTTGATCTCCTGGTTGCTCCTCCTCGGATGCTCTTTTACCTCTTTTCTTTCTAGCGACTTTGACAGTAATTCCTCCATAGCCTTCCAAAGTAGGTTCAACTCCAGTCGGTAACAAAGATTTACCATGTTTACCACCACCAGTAACCAAAGTCCATTCACCTTCTTGTACTTCATCTGGATTGTGATTCGAATCGTTACGTCGTTTGAGTTCTTCCGAATGGAGTGCTAACGCGTGAGCTGCTGATCCTGGTAAAGGTCCAACATCTGCTGTTTTCCCTACTACTCCCTTCTTTCCTTTCTTCTTTGATTTCGACTTGGCAGCTTGTTCTTGTTCTTGTTCTTGTCGTTGTTGAATTAATAGATCAGCAGAATAAGATTCTGGAGCTAGAGCTAATTTCTTTGAATCGTAAACTTGCATCCAAGTATCTACGTGACTAGTGATTAAAGAACGGTGAGGTCTAGAGATTGAATGTTTTAAAGAAGAGAGGGAAATGAAACTAGGATTCGTCGATTTTGAGATGGAGAGTGTAGTTGAAGAAGAGTAGGAAGGTGGAGGGAGTAGTGCTGATTTGTTGTTGTTTGTGAAGGATACTACAGCTGAAGAACCAGAACTAGTTGAAGAGTAGGAGGATTCTAATAGAGAGAGTTGTTGAGGGTTGAACAGGGGGGAAATTTTATCCGATTGGTATTTAGCTGAAGTCATCTCTTTTGTCAACAACGATAATACTCCATGAGGTCCTGCTAACAACTTGTTAGATGTAGAGGAAGGTAGTAATTCGATTGAACTGATCTTTGACGAGGAGTTCCAAACTTTTGTTAAAGTTTGTTTCAATCCTTTAGAGGTCATCCCTAATGGTATACCAGTAACGAACAACTTTAACACTCCATCTTGTTCCTCTTGGTCTTCCTCGTCCTCTTCCCCTTCGTCTCCGTGGTTTTGTCGTTGATGAAGTCGAGTGAAGAGGTACTTCTCTCCGTTGTTGAACGGTAACGCGTAGAAACCCGATCTCAGAGCTACTACTTGTGCCGTATCTGGTTGTGTTGGTAGTCTAGTCATAGCTCGTGACGAAGGTGAGAGATTTGAAAGAGTGGAAGAAAGCAAGCGATGAAAGTTTCTAAGGCTCTCTCTCCTTGAGGAATCTTTCGTAGCTTCGTTTTCCACGAGACTGTAATCAGCAAGAAACATAGGAGGAATAGAGTACAACGACAAATAAAGAAAAAAGAAAAAAACGTTGAAATATTTCCCTAATAAATTTTAAACTCTCAAATCCTCCATAGCTCTCTCCAGTTCACTTTCCACCTCCTTTCTTCCTCCTCCTCCTTCTTTTGAGCGAGCCTCCGATTGCTGTCGTTGTTTGACAAGTTTCCATCTCTCTGCAACGAGTTTCAAAACTTCACTTTGAGCTATCGTCGTATTCTTGTTCTCTTTTCGAATTTTGGGTGATTCACTCTAAAGGGAAGGGTTATGTGTGTCAAGGGAAAGGTCCATATCAAAATCAGCTCCTTTCTATATCAGTTCACTTCAGAAAAGAGAGGGAGAGAAGGAGAAATGTGTCAAAACTTACAGCAACAAATTCTAACCATTCACTCTTCTTTCTCTGTGGTGTTTGAACTACTACCATTTCACCTTTTTCATTCTCTTGCATCACAGAAGATGATGATTGTTTTGCGCTGATGTCGTTGCCATCTTTATCGATTCTAACTAGTTTTGAACCGCAAGGACAACCGTGAGTTTCTACGTTGATCGAATTTGAATGTCTACCGAATCTATACATCCACACACCAACAAGAGTAAAGAGTCAGCTCTCTTCCCCAGAAAGGTAAGTAAGAGTCAGAGGAAAAGAAAGGGTTTTCGTATACATTTTCCCACATTCAAACCTCAAACATTTCCATCTGAACTTGTAATCGATTTGATAACTATGAGTAGTAGTAATTTTCAATCCTTTCGTTTGTCCAAACAACATACACCTTTGACCCCAAAGTTTAAAATTTGAACCATGAGGTGGACCGTTAGGTTCTTTAGATAACAACCAAACTGCAATGTGACACAATTCATGACTCAAAGTGTTGTAAAGTTTTTCTCTAGTATCTAAAACTTTGGTAGAAAGTTCTATAGTACATTCGTTTCGTATAGTCGGAGGAAGGTGTGGTACTTTCGAAGGAGATGAAGTGGTTTTAACTTTTTTCCATTTTGCTCTACCTGCAGTATTCCTCAAACGGTTGTTCCAAACTATTTCTAGCCCTTCCGGTAATCCTCTCACATCATCATTATCGTCACCGTCTTCATCACTACTACTAGTGTAATAATCTAAAGGATTTGTAAGTTTCCATTTCTTTCTGAAAACTAATTTATCGAGTTTACGAATCAACTCTAATGGTAATTCTTCACGATCTCGTTTCGTTAATTTACGATTCATCACATCATCATCGGGATCAGACGATGTCAAGGGAGGAGACTTGTTCTTCTTCTTCTTCGCAGCAGTAGGAGTCGTCGATTTTGTACGAGTTTTCTTCGGTGTTGGTGTTGGTGTCGGTGATGAAGAAGAAGAGGAAGAAGGTGCTAGAGGTACAAGAGACGAATTGAACCTAGAAGGAGTTGTAGGGTTTCTGGTGGTGGAAGAGGAAGAAGGGAATAATAGGTTTCTTCGAGGAGAAGATTTTACTAAAGGTTTACGAGAAGAAGAGTTTTCGACCTCGTCTTCACTACTACTGCTTGTTCCAGTGAGATCTATCTCTACTATTCTTCGTCTTGTTTGCGGTGTCGGCGTCGGTGTCGGCGTAGATGTCGATTTTGATGAAAGATTCAGAGTTGAACTATTATTCTGATTCTTCTTCTCGACAATACTGTTGCGACCTCGTTTAGGAGGATCAGGGATTGTGGATTCTTTGTTGTTGTTCAACATCCTAGGTCGTTTCTTTGGAGTAGGATCACTAAAGAAATACAGACCAACGGTCTATTTCAACTTTTTGAAACGCCAGAGAGATGAGGAGGGGGGTCCACTTCTAACTTACTAGATCAAAACTCCATCGTTTTCCCAAACATCTTGCATAAATCCTTTATAACCACTTCCTCCTCCTCCTCCGACTCTATCGCGGTTGTCTCGACCGAAATCAGGTTCTAAAACAGGTAAAATAGATTCTTGTTCTTCTTCTTCATCATCCGTTTCAATAATCAGGATCTCTTCACGCGTCGTACTAGTAGAGGAGTTGTAGCTACTAGTGCCGCCGTTCTGTCGTTCTTGTTTTTCGTCGCGGCGAGAGTGAGGAAGGGAGGGAGAATTCTTTGTATCGTTTGAGGTTGAGGTTGAGCAAGTACGAGATACACCTTCTTCTTCTCCTTCTTCATCCTCGTCAGAAGACGAAATGGTTGAAATCGTGATCCTCCTCCTCCTCTTGCTGCCACTACTACTCTTGTTTTTGTTCCTCATCGAAGAAGGTAGCTCGCCTTTGATGTTCGGGAGAGAAAGTCGAGGTGTAATGTTCTGTGATTCTAGAGAAGAGGTAGATGCTTGCTTCTTCTTCTGCGTGGGAGATTTCGATCGATTTGTAGTACTAGGGACAAAACGAAGAGAGAGAAAAGAGAATAAGATCAGTTTCCGGAGTTTCGCTTTGATTGAAAAGGTTGAGAGACAGAGGTTGGGTTTGAAAATCAGAGAGAGAGAATCCCTCACGAATCAATGTCGAGTCTGTTCAGACTTTGACTCAGGAGAAGAGCCTGAGAATCTTCTTGTTGAGCTACAAAATCTTTTTCTTCGTTTTCGTCGAGGTCGAAAGTGGTGGTTTCTGAAACTCTGGATCTTCTCCTGGGAGTCTTTTCTGTGCAAGAAGAATTTGAACGGTCCTTCTTTCTGTTTTCGCAGGCGAACACAAGAGAGAGCGAGAGAGAGAAACGAGAGAAAGGGAGAAATCAATAACAGAATCTCTCTCACTTTGAGGATTTATCGAGACGTTCAGCAGCGAAAAATGAAGGGCTTACCTAGAAGCTGCTGAAGAAGATTGTTCTACTTCGCTGTCACCGATGACTGTCAAACTCTCTCCCTCTCCCGAAGGAGGAGGAGAAGGTGGGAATAATTCATTCGCCAAATCTAGATGCCTCTTCTTGTCCACCTCATCCTGTTGTTGTTGTTGTTGTTGCTCCTCAAGTGAGCTCGTCGATCTCCTCGTAGGTGCGGTAGAGAGAGTTTGCAGATTATTTGTTGATCGACCAGTACTGAATAGTTCCTCCTCCTTCTCCTCTCGTCTAGCTTTCAATCTAGGACTCGATCTCCTCTCTTTACAATGTTCCTGATTCCTACTAGGTGTGACTGAGTTACGAAAAGTTGTTAGAGAGGAGGAGTCGAAAAGGGGTTGTTTGTTGACTGATGAAGGTTGTCGAGGAGTCGCTCGAGAGGAACAGAGGATTCTATCGAATAATCTAGTAGGTGAAGGTATATCTTCTTCTGAAGATGATGAAGAAGGTTCTGACATTCGCTCGGAGGGAAAGGTGAGTTGTCGAGGGGAGGATTCAAAGTTCGGGAGAGTCGGAACTTCTATTTCTTTCTCTGTCTCTCTTCACTTGCGACACACGATCATATCAAACGATTATTGAAGACAAGAATTGATCAGGCCTGTCTCTCCTTTCCCCCCTTGTGCAACAACCTTGTCTCCTCCCTCGAAATCTCTCTCTTCAGCCGCGGCTCACTCAAAAGTCATGCCTTCCACCACCACCTCCACTACCACCTCTCCCCTCGTCCCTCTGACCGATTCAGAACTCCTCTCCCTCTCCCCTTACCTCACAAAGTTAACCCTCCGACGTAACAAACTAGCTCCATCTCGTTCCTCGAAATTATTCCTTTCAGCTCGTTCGAAATCGAAACCGAAAGAACCAGAGATTTGGGAATGTTGTGGTAGTAGTTGTAAACCTTGTGTTTTAGAATTGTATAGGGAAGAGAAAAGGGTTTGGGAAGAATGTCATCCGGATGGAGAAGAAGAAGAAGAAGAAGAAGAGGAGGAGGAGGAGGAAAATTTGAACGACGACGGAGAAGAAGAAAAGAAGAAAGGAGATCCAAAAGTCGAGATTGGTATAGAACGTCAAATTGGGGACATAAATATCTCGATTGATAAACAGGAACTGGGAACAGTGCGGGAGTGAAATCAAAGAAGAAAAAGTAGGAGCGAACAATCGAGGGATTTTACTCTCGGAATCGGTCGAGCTCAAAGTTGTCAGTGAGTAGCTTGACAATCCGCTGATTATGTGATCTCCTTTCGGGAGACTGACGTGATTTCTGTTCTCTCTCATTCTTAGGGCGAATCTTTGAGACCCGTCAGACTGAACAAGAACAATGAAGCTCAAGTCCTTAGGTTTCCTGTCCCTCTCAAGTCGAAAATTGTATCACGCTAGCATTTGAGAGGGTGAGAGTGGAACAACACGATCCATACGAGATCTACTTTACTGGTAAAAAGGATCTTGATGCAGGCGAAACTGAGCCTCCGAGATGGAGAATTTTTTCACTCGTATCAACGGAACAGGGAACTGATTGTTGCTTTCACAACACAATTAGAGGAAATAGGAACCCTGAATAAGACAAATTCTCAAGGGAGAATATTGTAAAATATCTCTCTCTCTTTTCTCTGTCTCCAGAACTTGGAACGTGGAGAACAAGAAGTGAAATGAGATGGGTCCTTTTGCCGGTAATGCCTAAGAGAAGGAGATCTACACAAGAGAGAGAGAGAGAGAGAGAGAGAGAGAGAGAGAGAGAGAGAGAGAGAGAGAGAGAGAGAAAACGAGAGAAAACAACAAAAACATAAAACTCACTAGACAGAATGACAGAAAGAAACAAAAAAAAAAAAAATTGAAATCTATTTCTTTATATCTCCCTCTTTTCATTCTTGTTTGATCCCTCCTCCTCCTCCTCCTCCTGAAGTACTACTCTCTTTAACTGCTTTCTCCCAGCCATTTTTGAAATCGTTACCTTCTAGAGGTTCCAAAGCACCATAATAAGAAGCTTCTCGATGTAATTCGGAGACGATCAGAGGGGTCAAGGATCGAATCAAAGAGGGTGAAGGTAAAAGAGATGGACTCGTTGTTGTTGTCGTTGTTGTCGGTGTTGTTGCGGTCGAGATGGAAGGTAAGATTGAAGATTTATAAAACGAAGAAAGTAAGGATGTTAAAGAATCTAACAATGTATCGGCTTTAACCAGGGAAAAAGGGAAATTAGCGAAGAGAGAGAGAGAGAGAGAGAGAAAAAGATAGTTTGTAACTTACCATCTTGTTTCTCTACACCTTCTGCTATATCCCTCTTGACGCTGACGCTACTACTTGACGAAGAAGTATCCTCTGAATCTCCCCCTGCTCCACCCTCCAAAGTCGACGATCCACGTTTCTTGATTTCTTGTTTCCTCTTCTTCTCTTCCTTTTTCACACTCTTCCTAACCCTTCCAATCTGTTGTCCCGCCAACCTATTGATCAATTCCAAATTGTTTTCCAAAACTTTCCAAACTTTCTGTTCATCCCTTTCGAATTTGTTTGTGAATTCTAAAAACTCTTTCAAATCGATTTCTAATCCTTGTAACACTTTCTTCTCTTCGATTGTCAATTGTTTCTCTCCCCGTCCCTCTTTCTCTTCTTCCTCCTCCTCCACTGTCACTTGCTCGAATCGTATTCTTCGAAGAGGTTCACTTGGTAATAAAAATTCTTTATCATATTTTTTCAATTTTTCCCTCCCAACTAATCGATTAGCAGCTCTAGTATACCCACCATCTGTAGAACCTAAACTATCAAACCTCAAACTAGTTGAACCTGAACTCCAAACTCCATAATCCAACATCCTAGTCTCTCTGACTAGAGGTTTCAAAACTGTCGAACTTGAACTAGTTCTAGGAGCTACTGGTGGGATCAAGGGAGGTAAAGTTGGGGCCAAGGCAGGGGATTGTCCGGGAGCTAGAGAGAATTTTGTAGAGATTGGAAGGTGAGTGGAAGGAGGGAGGAAAGGAGGATGGATTGAACCTAGAGAAGGAGTTGTAGATTCTTGAGTGGAATGACTACTACTGGTTGTTGTTGTTGTTGAATGTACTGCAACTAAATCAGCTTCGTTTACTGTTCGAATGAAGAGAAGAAAGAACAAGGTCAGTTTCGAAGCGATACTGAGAGAAAGAAAAAAGAAAGGTTTACGCATTGAAATTTGCTGTAAATCATTCTCTGAAAGGAAAGCTGCAGAAGTGAACAAATCACCTCCATTCGCACCTCCTCTATGTAACATGTACTTCTTGGTTCTATTACTGTTGAGAGTTGTCGCATCTTGTAATTCTCTCTTCTTGACTCCTACCTTGTCATTGCTGCCCTCTACTTGTAACTCGAGAGTGTACCTCCTCTCTACTTCGTCTAACAAACCGAGTAGAGTAGATTGAAAAGAATCTACTTCGTTCAACAATCTAGTAGTTTCTTCAGGTGAACTATCTAATGAAGTTGCTGAACTGAATAATGCGTTCGTAGATGCTTCATTCAAACATGCCTATCAATACTCACCATCAGCTCTTTGAAAAGTTGAAGCTTCGTTTGAAATGAAAGATGGGGAGGGGGAAGAAGAAACGAACCCTCAAGACGGAGATTGGTAAAAGTTTTGAATCTGAACTTAGACAATTTCTAAAAGTTGTAGGTGCATCAGGTACTGACAATGGTTGATCTAGTACCAACTCGGGTGCCAATCTAACGAGATGGAG
The DNA here is from genome assembly GCA_010758995.1 of Sporobolomyces pararoseus. Classification (NCBI taxonomy): domain Eukaryota; kingdom Fungi; phylum Basidiomycota; class Microbotryomycetes; order Sporidiobolales; family Sporidiobolaceae; genus Sporobolomyces; species Sporobolomyces pararoseus. Next base: position 436,144 of record RSDY01000013.1, read on the forward strand.
AAGCTCTCTCTCGGATGTCAGCTAATCAGAGTCCTGAAGCGTGGAAGAGCAGAGTGATTTGACTTACCCTTGAGCGACTACGCGTAATTGATTCCTTTCTCGTTCTCTGATAGCGATTGATGGTGGAGAAGGAGAAGAAGGAAGAGTTGCAGTTGATTCGAGAGTTGATGGTTGTTGATGATCTGGAAAGAGTGAAGGATCTAGAGCGAATTCTGTAACTGCTGCATCATTGTTTGTTCGTCGTGTCAAGTTGTGAGTGAGTGTGTGAGATAGAGAACGCGCGATCGATTTGACGGCGGGGGAAGAGAAGCGAGAGAGAAGAGAGGAGAGGAGAGGAGAGAGGAGATGATACGAGTGGGAGAAGGGGGGTGGAAGAAGGGGGAGAAAGAGAAGGAAGAGCTTACGAGATTTTGCCATTCGAATTGGCGAGTTGTCAAGTTGGCGTGTAATGTCTTTCTCGAGACGCGGGATAGCCAAAAGTCAGCGGAGTTCGAAAGCGACTTTCTTTCACAAGTTCCAACTGAAACACCTCTCCATCTTCATCTCATCGTCTCATCGCTCTCGTTGTGCTGCTCTCTTCCGTCACAAACCGGACTATCATGGCTTCAAGAATTCTAAGAAGATCCTTAGCGCTCCCTAGTTCTTCAACTCCCGCTTCCCCGAATTCTTCAACTTCTTCAACAATCTTAGGTTGCAAGAAACTAGTAATCTCCTACTCGGAAGTACAAGGTTCCGCGAAAGGGGTCAGATCCTTCTTGGGATCTGGTATGGCACAAGAATGGGCAAGGAATTACCCGGGAGTAGAATTCGTCGTCAAACGTGAAGAAGGTAGACATCCTCTACTCCGAGGTGTATACCGTAAGTTTGTACTATCATCTACTATCATTTGGCGTTCTCCCCCTGACTCATACATCTCTAACACATGCGAATGCAGTCAATGGAAGAAGTAAAGAAATTTGTATCAGATCTTTAGAACCTAGTTCAATCTCTCAGAAAGTTAAACTATTGTTGGATAGTTCAGGTGCTAAAATCACTCCAATCAGGAGACCCAAAGTTGAATCGACGAATGAAAGCGTTAGAGGAATTTGGTCAGCTTTCCATGAAGAAACTAGACAATAATTCTGATTTCTCTCTCTCTCTCTCTTCTTTCTCTTTCTCTGAGTTGTATCTCTTTATATATCCTCCGAACTTCCTCGTTTCTTTTTTCGCGCTCCACTTTTTGCTTCCCTTTTTGTTTTGTATCTAGTACCATCTCTCGCAACTGCCCAAAATCCGATTAGTTTCGGGATTCTTAAACGTAATCGACTAAACCTTTTTTTGGTTAATCCTGTCAAATGTACGAGATGCTCTCGGTTCATAACGCAAGGAAACGATATTGATGATCAGAATGTCAAAAAAAGGGTTCACTGATTTGGTTTCAACTTCATGGACAAGAGAGAGAGAGAAGAGAGAGTTCGTTTTTAAAGGTGAAGAAAAGGGCTACACAGGTTTCCTCCGGTTCAGGGTTTCCAAGGAGGGAGAGAGAGAGAAACACACACACAAACTATTTACGAAACAAACAGACGAGAAACAACAGAGAGTGTGAATAGAGGAGCCCCCGTTTTGCTCTTTCCATCGCTTTTTTTTTTCTTTTTTTTTTCAATACTTCCTTCTCCGAGCATCGAGCCTCAAACACCCGAATTTCCGACTCCCCAACTGCGCTTTCTCAGTACCATTCGATTTCACCTATATAATTCCTAGGAATCATTCCTTCTCTCAATTTCAATCTAGCTTTCCACCATTCTTCATCTTCTTTCTCTAAAATCACAATCACTTCTCCTTTCTTGAATGGTAAATCACTCGCCTACACAGAAAAATAACAGTCAGTGTTTACTTACTTTCAAGCGAGAGAGAGGGAGAGTGGGGTTTGTTTTACCTCTACTCCTTTGAAATCATATTTAGCGATAGCAGTACCGATAGCTCCTTTCGAACTCGTTTGTGCTGTCAAAGTAGAACTCCTACTCCGACTACCACCATTATTGTTTGCAGCAGTAATCGTAGAACTCCTACTTCTACTACTAGAAGAAGATAATCCATTCCCTTTCAAAACACTTTCGAAATCTGCTTCAACTTGATTGAAATCGAATGTCCCCCCAGTTGATTTCGAGAGTGAAGGAGATGGTCTGAAAGGTTTTTCAGAAGAAGCTAGGAAATTTTCATCTTCTGAATCCCAAGGTTTTGGATTTGAATCATTATTATCACCTCTTTTCCTATTTCCTCCTCCTCCTCCTCCTCCTCCTTGCTTCTTACTCTTTGTAGTAACGTATTCTGGTTCATCAAACTCATACTTTTCGTTCGTGGAGGAAGAGTTTGAATCGTTTGATCTGATAGGATAGAGGTTTGGATTTTGATGAAAATCTGATGATGATGAACCCGTTTGCTTGTTGTTGTTGTTCTTTTTGAAAGAGAACGGGGAAGAAGAGGAAGAACCACCACCGAAAGGAGAAGTGAAAGAACGTGATCTACCTCCAGAAGAAGAAGAAGTTTTTGGAAGAGGAGGTCGGTGGTAAGAAGACAGAGTATCTGAAGGGTTTGATGAAATCGTTGTTGCTCTTCTACGTTGTTGATTCTTGTTGTCTTCTTCTACTACTACATCATGGTCATCCTGGTCTAAAGAATCGAATGAATCCCTTCTTGTGCTTCTCCTCGTCGTGGATTGATCTTCTTGACTAGAATTATTGTTATCAAAAGTTGACCAATTCATTTGTCCAACTCTTTCCCTCAATGCATTATTGTTACTACTGTTACTACTCTTGTTGTTACTCTTTGTCAATTTGGAAGTAACTGAAGAACTACTCATCCTTTTAAACAATCCAGGTCGATTACTACTAGTTTGAGCTTGAATAGGTTGTGACGACGACAAATCAGAGAATGGATCTTGAGCGTCTATCAGAGAGAAATCTTTCTTGGTTAAAGGTGGAGATCTCAGAGGAGAAGATACAGTGGAACGAGAAGAAGGAGGAGGAGGTTGTTCATCTTCGAGAGGTTCAAATTTGGTTGCGAAATTAGGTCCTTCTCCATTCATAGGTCCTCCTCCTGAAACCGTATTGTTGAGAGTTGAAGCGGTCCCTGAACCACTCCTACTCCTTGAACCACTACCGCCCAAGAACCCACTAAATTTACTCGTAGTCGAACCAGATCTAGATCGATTTGGACTGTTATTACTACTGCTGATTTGTTCTTCTTTAGGTTTGGTTTGATGAGAACCACCACTAGCGTATTGACTACCGAAAGAGTAACCTCTCTCTCCATATTCCCTAGGAGTTAAACCATCATCTCTGAAAACTTCTCTACCTTGTTCTTCTTCTCCATCTGAATCCCAATCATCTCTCTCCCTCAACGTGTCACCGTCTTCTATCCAACCAGGTATTCTGTTATCTCTACCACTCCTCCTTTTAATCGTTTCTCCCAACTCTTCAGCCCACCTAGGTAATTCAGTCGAACCACTCAACAATTGTTTCGCAGTGACGTTGAAACCGTACGCTTTAGAATTCGCATCAGACCTTTCAACTATGATTGAACCTTCTATAGAAGCACCTCCGAATAAACCTTTTGATCTAGAGTAAGAGTACATGACTGATGCTCCACCTTTTGCCGATAATGTACCTGTACCTTCTAGGTTACGACCTAAAGGTCCTGCTGAAACTGACATGTTACCTCCACTATTCACAACATGCAAGCAGACCTAGATCAGTTGATAGCTCTTTGAAGGGAGAGAGAAAGTGAAAAAGAAGAAAAGAGAAAAAGCTTTCTTACACAGTTAGAGAACCTTTGGTCATAAAAGATCTAACTGCAGCACTAGAATTTAGTATGATCATGAATTCAGTGATCTCTGTCAAAAGATACGTCACATCGTGGTCACAATCAGTCAAGATTCGAGCGAGAGAGAGCAAGAAAAAGAGAAAACAAAAGAAAATAATGGTTTACCTGCACCAGCTTGAAACCCTGCACCAACTCCAGCAGTACCGATCGCACTAGGTGCTGACCAAGTACCATCTTTCAACCTAGCGACTACTACTCCAGTACCGGCTCTAGCAGAAAACACGAATCCAGCTTTAACGATCGTCAAGAATGCGAAACCTTTAGCTTTTCTCAAAATTGAAGGAGGTATGATATTATCTAATCCATTTACAGCTGTTTATCTCACTCCTCGGGGAAAATGTCAGCAAAGAGAGAGAAAGAGAGAGAGAGGGAGAGAGAGGGGAAAAAACAACTAGGAAACTGACGGTCTACGAAAGAAGAGAAAATTTTACAGGCTTTACGACATTCTTGTTGTAACGATACTGGTAGAGGATTGTTCCTTGACATTGGTTTTCACTACGTTTTCGAGGATTGGAAGGAAGCCGAGGTTCGCAGTTGCGGGGAGAGAGTTTGTGAGAGGGGATACAGACGAAAGGGGAGGAGAGGAAGGGTGTTTAGTACAAATGGTCGTAGAACGATGTGTTAGAATGACCGAGTAAGGTAAAGGAGAGAGAGAGAAAGGGAAGACGAGTTCGGGGTTTTGATATGATTCATCATCATCTCATTCACCTCTTCTTCACGAGATGGTGAGTCTTATCACCTCTAGACAACTTACGGGAGAAGGAAACTGACGGTACCTTGTAATCTAGGCAGCAAGTCAATCTCTAACGATCAGTTCCTCTCACTCTGATCTTATCACCTCTTTAAAGTTTTCCCCTCAATCGACTCACTTGGCTACGAGTTCATTAGACGCACAAATCCGTATAGTACAAAGAAACTCTTCTACTGGGAATTACGATCAGCACCCAGTAATTTTCAAAGCTCACGATGGACCGGTTTTAACGATGAGTTGGAGTCGACCTCAATTCGGTTTAATCTTGACTACAGGTGGAGTAGATGGTACGATCAAAGTATGGAAACAACCTGATCAATCTCAATTATTGTTACAACATCATCACAAGAACGTGACAAGCACGAAACCACATAGTTCTTCAAGACATTCTAATCAAAATTGGTTACTTTGTACAACTTTGACTGAACCTAGAGGTACGATTAGAAGTATAGAATTCAGTCCTTCAGAGTTTGGTTTGAAATTGGCTTCGATCTCGAGTGACAACAGGTTGAGAATTTGGGAATGTTTGGACCCTATAAAAGCAAACGATTTCAATTTGATACAAGATATCGATTTAGGTGCTTTACCTTTAGCTTTTCCAAACACTGTCATGACTGGAGGATCGTCGTCATCGAACAGTAGTAACAGTACGACGGCGAACGTAGGTGGAGGAGGAGGAGGAGGAGGAAATGGAAATTCTTCGGGAGTCAGCGTCAATTCTAATTCAGGAAATACTCCAAACGAGAATAGTAGTACTGGAGGGAGTGTGACTGGTAGTTCTTCAATAGATGGTAGTAGAAGGATAGTAGGAGGAGGACAATCTACCGTAGAGAGCGACGGAGGTTGGAGTCTGAGTTGGTGTAGAGAACATTGGTGGGGAGAAAGGTTGGCAGTTTCTTCAGGTACGAACGGCATCATAAGATTGTTTCATTTCCCCCAATCGACATCCTCGACAACCTCGACGACGATGACTAGTTGGATAAACTTCTTGAACCTTTACCCGACTCGACAAACTCTTTCCTCTTCCACCTCTCAAGACTCTTCTAATTTCCCACCTCCAGCTCCAACTCATTTACCTCCTACTAGTTCTTTGAACTGGGCACCACCTTCAGGTAGATCTTTCCAATTATTGGCGGCGGGATCGAAGGATTCAAAAGTTAGAGTTTACAAGATTTTCCCTCCCTCTTTGAAAGGAGGTTTCGACGGTTCAACGTTTCACAATACTCACGAGGGAGAAGGTGGGGAATGGACCGCTCAGTTGGATGTCGAACTAGATGAATCTATTCATTACACCACCAACAACAATCATAACAAAGGAGGAGGAAACTCAAACAACAATTCTGGAATCGGAGGAACTGGTAGTCCAAGTAACAACCACAGTGGTATGGTGAGTGGTACAGGATCTGGTGGAATAGGTGCAACCAAAGTCGAATGGAACGTTACTGGTACCGTTTTGAGTACTTCAGGTGGAGAAGATGGTAAAGTTAGATTGTGGAAATGTGAGTTCACACACACACACGACCTTGACTCACTCCCTTTCTTCGTTCAAGAGTCCGTATCGTCATAACTGATGAGTGTGTGCAAATCGTTTTCATCTTGCCAGCAACTTATACGGGACAATGGAGACAAATTACAAGTTTGAATACCGAAACTTCAAATTTAACAGGAGAAGGAGGTATTATGGATCACTAGTTGCTGCATCCAAGAGTAGAGGTGTTTCGAAATTCACGTTGTTGTTGTTTCACGTTCCCTCGCGATCGTTCGGCTGTGTGCGAGAGAGAAGGAGAGGCACTTGCGACCATTCAACTTTTCGCGAGTTTTCTTTTCCTCTTCTTCTTTTCCGACTGAATACGCGGAAAAGTGGGAGATCTGTCAATCATTGATGCGAAGTCGATCGAGGTTCAAGTCTGTTAGGTCGAAGTACGCGTGGGTGTGTTGTGCAAAGAATCGATTCTCCGGCGACGAGAGAGTCGAAGCTTGTTACTACTAGTTTTCTCCACTTCTTGGGTCACGTTTCTCCTTGCTCAAATCTACGAAACAACCCTTGTGTGAATCCCGCAAGAAAGTCTCGACAGTCACGAGCGGAGGATCTCATAGCGAGTAGTAATCGTCACCCCCCTTTCATCTCTCGAAATCAAGGGTTGCTCTCATTTCTCATTAATCAGCAGCTACCTACGACACTCAAAACCCATACAGTAATTCCGAGCAGTTAGTTTAGATTCTCCGGAGCTAGATCAGTAGTAAGAAGAAGATGGTTACGAGTGTTAAACTAGTCGTGTTAGGAGATGGTGGAGTTGGTAAAACCGCTCTCACTATTCGGTTATGTTTGAACCACTTCATTGGTGAGTACGACCTCCAACCGCAACTCATGTTTCTGAAAGGGACGCGTTGAAACTGAATCGGATTACTTACTCTCTCTCCTCTCCCTTTATGCTCTACGTCTGAATTAATCAGAAGTGAGTTATTTCACGCTCCTGAAGCCTGACCCGAGAAGACATGAGAACTGACGACTTTTGTGATCCTTCGTTCTTTTGTTGCGTTTCAGACTTATGATCCGACAATCGGTGAATACCATTCTTCTCCTTCCCCTATTCCTATCAGTCAAGCTGACTAGGATAACGTCTCTTTCAAACTCGACGATTGTCTAATAGAGGATTCGTATAGAAAACACGCAATCATTGATGATGAACCTTATTTACTAGAAATTTTAGATACCGCTGGACAAGGTCAGTATTTTCCTTCTATCTCTCTCTGATCAGTTCAGAACAACATGGATTGACAAGACGGCGAGTTTTCTTCTGCTCAGAGGACTACACTTCACTGAGATCTCAATGGATTCGGTAAATTTCTTTTTCTCTCCCTCTATCCCTCTATCTTTCATTCGAAAGGAATCACAGTAACCCTGACATCATCCTCTCGTGGTGATTATACAGGGAAGGAGATGGATTCTTAGTAGTTTATTCAACAACTTCGAGATCTTCTTTCTTAAGAATCCATGAATTCATTCAACAGATTACTAGAGTGAAAGATTCAGATAAAGTACCGATAGTTCTAGTCGGGAACAAAGTTGATAGGATAAACGAGAGGGAAGTAGATAGTAGAGAAGGACAAGAGTTGGCGAAACGGTTAGGGTGTGAGTTTGTTGAAACTAGTGCGAAAACTAGGGAAGGTTTGGAATTGGCTTATCATACTGCAGTAAGATTGAGTAAGTTTTGCTTTTCATCCTTCTCTACCTCTTGTTAGGGTAGAAGAATGCTGATCAAACTCGAATGCCTCTTTTATTCCAGTTCAAGGTCAAAATCCTAATGCGACAAATTCATCAAATTTCAATGGAACGAACGGTACAGGAGCTGGAGGCAAAGTCAAGAAGCAGAAGAAACAACGGAAATGTACTATAATCTAATCTAATACGATACAGACACTAGTGTTTCGAATTATTTGCAAGAGAAAAACCGGGAGGAAGATAACGATTCTCACAATTCTCTTCATACCTTTCCTACGTAAACTCGCATTTCCATTCGCTCTCAATCATTCTCATTCACCCTCATCTCCCCTGATCTTCTCCCTCCATTCTCACTCTCTCTCTCACACACCTCATTCATCTACCTTCGTTCTCTCCCGTTCTCAATCATTTTCCCTCATCACGTCAGCGTCACTCTACCTGTTCCTTTCTCTCTCTCTTTCTTGCCTGTGCTGTCTGTCTCTTAATCTAGTCGTCGTAATGTGCCTCTCTTTTTTATCTTTTTTTCCTTGCTGTTCTTCGTAGCTCGAGGTTTCGAGAAAAAGCCATTAGCTTTTCTCTCTCACTTGCTCTTCGTTCGTTTCTATGTGTAGTGTAGTGAATACCCAATTTCCTTTGTTCTTGATTGTCATTCCACACGACTGTTCTTTTTTCTTTTTTTTCTGCCCTAGACTCACTCTCTTGACACTTTTTTTCGGAATCAGTCAACGATTCTTTCAATCTTGTCTGACGCTTTCTAATGACCAAATCTGCGTCGAGCCGCGCTATCGCAGGGGCACAGGTGAAATTGGGGGTGAGAACCGAGTTGAATAATTAATCCAAACTTGAAAGGAATCTAAAGAGCAAAAAACCGATTTTCTACAATCTCTGACCCCATTCTCTCCGCTTGAGCTCCGAGCTTGCCCTTTATCCGGTTCTACCTGATCCAGCACATAGGAATCTACCTCTATTTTGCTTCCTCTACGAACGATAACCCTTCCTTGAAAGCCTCCTCCTTTTTTGCACGAGGTCGAGTTATGTCGATCCGAGAGCGGGTCGATAATGATGAAGGCAGGATAGAGCGAAATATTGGAGAGAGTCGAGGAAAGGGAGAGAGAGACAGAGAGCTACGGTAATTGCTCAGCACCCTGTGCGAAAGCAAATAAAGAAAGAAGAAAAAAAAAATGATTAGCGAGGTGGGAAAAGCGTTTCCAGGCGACTCGTAAGATTGGTGAATAGCTCACAGGCAGGATCCCAAATCGGATCAACAGGAGTGGAGTACAAGACCTCGATTTGATGATCCTGACACAAAGCTTTGACTGCCCTGAGTTCCCTCATTTTCGATGGATTTTCATAATTCAGGTAGGTATCGAGAACCATTCGTTCCAGGGTAGAACTGAGCTTCTTGTCGAGGATACTGGCGATTCGGTCGAGCGGCCAATTATCAGTGAACCTTAGAGAGGTGAGGGTCGGAATAGTTTTCGTCGGCTGCCAATTCGAGAAGAGATTGTCCTCCCAATCGTTTGCGTACCTTCTCGATTCGAGGCTGAGAGTTCTCAGAGACGGAGAGAGTTGTAGAGATTCCCAGAAGGAGCCGGCGCGACTGCGGATTTGGCTTTTTGACGGAGGTAGACGATGCCAATAGTCCGCGTTGTAGAGGTGGAGGAATTCGAGATGGGGCATTTGGTTGAAGTCGAGGGTGACGGCGATCTCAACATTCACTTTGAGAACTCGAAGGTTTCGGAAGACGGGAGTGAGGAAGTCGACTTCGTTTCGTACGAGCCGTTCGCTGTCGATGTCCAGGTGAGTGAGCTTCGGTAATTCAAGACGTTCTATAAGGCCCTCCAGTACTCCGAAGTCCCGCACTCGAAGGAATTCGAGTGTGTTTGACACCTCCTTCAATTCTTGAGGCGAGATGCTACAGGCTTGAATCTTTCGAAGGTTCGGAGTGTACTTGCGTACTAGATCCGCCCATGTAGCTTGCACGTCGTAACCTTCGGCGAAAGTCAGAGTTGTAACGTTGGGAGTCAGCTGAAGGATACCTTCGAGAGCGGTGCCCATCGTCGTTCCTTCTCCTTCGTTCCCTGACCACAACCACCTATCCTGTGGGTGTTCGTCCTCTTTCTCCATGGGTTCTGGAAAGACTTGACATTCGATGTCGCGTACGAGCGCAGCCAAATGAGGGCAGGTTTCTAGGGTTTCCATAAGATTTGGGGTGGGAAAGTCGAGAACGAAACCACTCGCTCCCTCCGGTGGATCCTCCTCCTGCATTATTTCGAGGTAAACCGTGTCGTAGATCAGTTTCCTGACCGAATTGAGGTACCTCTTCGAGACTAGGGCGAGGCTAGGGAGCTCTCTGTGTTTGTAAACTTCGCTCCTGAATATTTCCAAGATGAGTTCGTCGGGAAGCTTTTGAGCGGTAGCCATGGCGGATTACAGAAGAGAGTCGAGTCTCGGAGTAGTGAGAGTGAAAGAGGAGGTTCGATCGGAGGGAAGAATGGACGGAGAGAGGGAGGGGAGAAGGGAGGGAACAGGAGAGAGTCGAACGGCGGAGCTGTAGAGCACGAGTCGCGTCAGCTTAACACTCAGAGGAGGTCACATAAGCTGAAAAAGGCCTTACGACTGCACTAGCAACAGTTGAAAGACTGGAGACGCGTCTTGAAGAGAAAACTTTGATGAACGACCACCGAGTCGAGTAAGAGTCTGAACAGCGATACTGTTCGAGTCAGCGTTCAACTGGTATGAGCAGGAGTAGTGTAAGCTTACGAAGAGTGATCCGAGCGAGATGCTGTGGAGAGAAAGGGATTAAAAAGAGCTGCTCTCGCTTTTGTCTCTCTTCCTCTCACTACGCGGCTTCAAGATCGCTCAGCATGGTACCAGCCGCTCAACGTCTACCTGAATCAATCATCAGATGGATCGTCAAACTCTCCGTTCATCGAATCTGGTCAAGCGGAGGAGCCTGTATTCGCGAGAAGATTGTCAACTTCAAACGTCTCGGCCAAGTCTGTTGCCATTGGGAGAAATACCTCAACGAAGCACACTCTCATTATCACCTGTTCCCGATCTGTCCCGACTCAGATACCGGAGAACTCGATTGGGCTCAATGCATCAAGTTTGTTCAAGAAGGAACGAACTGCAAATCCTGTAGAGCTACTCGAAAGACGACCCACAGGGGTCTGAAGCTTCGTATCAGCGGGAAGCAAGGAGAGGGATGGAGGAAAGGGAAAACGAAAGAATTCAAAAGACTTCTCGAACAAATCTATCGCCAGTTCCACGAGATCAACCAACTCCACTTGGACATCGAGAGTGGAGAAGACGTCGAGATAGCGACCAAGATACCTCGTGAGTCTGTTCAACCTGGCTCTCCACGGCGGAAAAATTGACCGCTTTCTTCTATGCTTTTTCCCAGTCTTGAACAAGTTGTTCATTGGAAACCACAAACAGCCCTATGAAGTTCAGCTCAACTTCCCCTCGACGTTGACAATCGCTTCTACCCTCGTTCGACTAGACCTAGCTCAAGTCACAATCGAAAGCTGGTCGAAACTTCTTCCTTCCGTCAAAACTCTCACTCTAGACCACGTCGTGTTTGGACGAGACGACTCAGTCAGCACCGACGACCTTTGTCGCGACTTCTTCAGCTCCTTCCCCTCGCTGGACTCTATCGGATTCGACGGCGTCATTCGACTCGCTTCAACCTCGTTGGCTCAGCTCAAGGTGTATGGCATTACTCGACTGTACCTTGGAGTTTGTTGCGCTCCAGCTGTTAAATCGTCCAGCTGTCACGCTCTAGGTCAAGGTCAAGATCGAAACTTTGTCGAAGCTCTCGCAAGACATTTCCGGTGTCGAGTCAAACATATCTTCTTTGCTCCCGACGTTTCTTCCCTTCTCCTGATTTATTTGCTACTGAAAAGTCGTCGCCCAGAGAAACTTTATCCTCCTTATCTCTCCAAACTCGAAACTATGAAAATCGCACCTGCCCATTACTTCAGATCGGTTACTCGAGGAGAATACGATTACGAGTTCGAAGCGGAAGAGTTGGAAAGATTTCTATTCGAGGCTGGTTTAGAACATGTCGAATGGAGCAGGTGGGAAGAGTCGGAGGAGGGAGACAAACTGTCGAGTTGGGAACCGAAGATTTGGAATTGATACCTCGCCTCGTGTTCGACTGAGGAGTAGGTTAGGTAAGGGATCAGGATCTCTTTGCGCTCTTTGCTGAACTTCTCTTGTCCTATCGACTCGTTGTACCTTTCTCACGAAATTTGATTCAGTTTGTCGAGTGCTTTCTTCCATAGCTGCTTCAAATCTCAGTCAATTTGACGCCGTTCTCCTAGAAGCGATATCAAGCATGTTTGTCAGTCAGGCGAGCTGTAGTACCCAGTGGAAACAGCTTCACGAAAGCTCACCAGTTTGATACCGACTAATTGACCCGAACCTCCGATTCCTCTCGAATTCTTCCCAATCTCGACCAACCCAATCATTTCTTTTCTCCTCGCAGTCGATGATGGTAGTCCTCCTCTATTGTTCTCTGTCGATCCTCCTCCTCCGACAGCTCCTCGAGATGAGAAAACGTCTTCACTTTTGAGACAAACCAAACTGAGATCGATCAGGTTCGACCAAGATTCGCTCGAAGAAAGGTTCAAAGCGTTTGAGAGACCGTTTGGTGCAACTGCGGTGAGGAGAGGGAGGGAAGTGATCGGAGGTGGTTGAGGATTCGAAGGTACGAGATGAATAGCTGGTGATTTCGAAGAAGTCGATGTATTCCGAGGAGGTTCGGAACTTGGCACGAGAGAGTTTATGAGCTGTACGAGTGAGTTTGGAGAGTCAGGTGGAGTTGCAGGTGACATCATTAGGAGAAGAAAGCTTACGAAAACTGTGAAGGGAGACGTTGTCGACTTAGCGAGTGAAGCGAGACGGCGAGTAAACGCGATCAGGTTTGCGGGAGCTACATAAGCGATGATTTTGTCGCATAGCAGGTCAGCACGATAGACTGAGCTCTCGGATGAACACGGAAGGGAAGAAAGGGAAAAGAAAGCTCACCTTGAGCCTTGTTTTGCATAGGATCTATAGCACTTTCGCCCAGTAGGTCATCTACTTGATCAATGACGACAACTCCTAGTTTCGTCTCTCCTTCTTGAGATTGATCTCCGACGATCTTGTCGAGAGCTTGACCAGACTTCGTGATTTTCGAAACCGAGAGTCGATCCAAGACGTGCAGAGCGACTTCCTTATCCGTCTTTTCCTCTGATTTCTCATCAATTGAGCTACTAGTCGATCGCTCTTTCGGAAACGTTCTCCCTTGAGAACGTGATCGAGGGATGAGAACTTCTTTCAGAATTGATAAACACCTGAAAGGATCAAACTTTCCAGTCGTGTCGAGGAATGCTCCTCTCTTCGTCGGATTCAGGAGGAGATAATTCAGCGAGGCGTAGAGGGCGAGAACCGTTCGACCTGAAGAAGGAGTTCCGACCAGCTCGACGAGTTCTCCTTCGAGAAAACCTCTGTTCCCTATCAGCTTGTCGAGGGAGGGAAGGGTCGTCGAGACGGAGGCGGGAGTACCCCTTCGAGAATAGATGACGTTGCCGCTAGTCGAGGGAGCGGACAAATTCGAGGACGCGAAAGAGCGAAGGAGAGAGTAGAGTTGAGGAGAAAGTGAGGGATTCGGAGGGAGAGAAAGAGGCCCAAACACCAAGTCGACGTCTAACGGAGCAAGTTAATTCGAGGAGATTCAATTCAGCGTCAGACAAGTAGTCAAGAGAGGGTGAACTGACCTGTCGAGATGCCTTGAGATGCGAGAATTTCGAGAGGAATGGTCAAATCCTCGTTCGTAAGGTACGATGGGAGTAAAGTGGACAGCGGAGTAGGTCTAGACATCACGCTCGAGCCATTTGAGGGGGTTCCAGATTTGAAAGAGTGAAGTCAAGAGGGAAGGAACGTTCGCGACGAAATGATGCTCTACCTTCTACTACCTCCTTTCGATATCACCAGCAGACCTAGAAGCATCCAATTGTACTACTACTCGCATCTACAATACGTACTTGGCAACAGCTCGTCCCCTTCTTTCCTCCTTCCCCTCCTCGTTCTCCCTCATCTCTCCTCTTGCCCTCCAACTCACAAGATAGACCCTCAGAGGCATCATGGTAGCTTTATTCAATACCTCTTTCCCTTTCAATTACCCATGGCCGGCTCAAGTATACTCAGTGTTGAACAAATACCCGAATCCCAGAGCTCCTCACGTCGTTTCAATGGATGTCGTAGACCGTCAGATCTTGCCAGATGGAACGATCAGGAGTGAACGAATACTTGGTATCAGTCAGGACAGTCCGAGGTGGATCAGAAGGGTAAATTTCAATCCCTGCTCTCTTTCTCGCAATTCGTGTATTGAACGATCTTCCGCTCGCCTAGCTTCTCGGTACTCCTGATGTCACTTACGCTCGAGAAGTTTCCTTCATCGTCCCTTCCTCCTTGCCGAACCCTTCAGATCCTTCCCCTTCTGCCTCGGCGACTCTCAAAGAACCTCCAAAACTTCTCATGGCTTCGACCAACCTCTCCCTCTCTTCCCTCCTTCAATGCCGAGAATCTATCTCTTACCTTCCTCACCCTTGGCCTCACCTCCCCCAACCGACAAAAGAGCAATTAGCTCCTGGATTGTCCCTCAGAGATGGAGATGAAGCAGGTGAACAACTCGACGACAACGACAATGACGATCCTGATTCTAACCCATCTTATCCGAAACCATCTCCTGGAGACCACCCTCTTTCTCATCCGACGATGCCTCCCACTACTCTCTTCTCCCAATCAGCCCTCATCTTTTCCCTCGGTCCTATCGCCTCGACTGCATACCCCCCTCACGGAATTTCTCCTACATCTCCGATCTCACCAGAGTCGTTTCCTGCAGCGAGTACTTTCCCCCAAAGAGCGGCCGGTAAAAGGGTAGAAGAGTACAGTAAAGGGAGGTTCGAGGAGAACGCTCAAGGAGGAAGGCAGGCTATGATGTGGGCTGCGGAGGAGATGTGGAAGAGACTGAGTAGCAGTGGTAGTGATACTGGAGCGAAATCTTAAGTGGAACAGAGTAGTTGGAGAGTGTTATACAATATTGTAGAAATTTTAAGCAGTGAACGTCGGATAGGGATCAAGGAGAGCTTCGCTCTTGCTTTCGACAGTATGGTCTCCGAATTGTAGAGGGTCTCGCTTGGGCAATGAGCCTCCACTCTGAGTTGACAGGCAGATTACATTGCTCAAGCTGGAAAAATAAATATCAAAGAGAAATATCGTTAGAAAGCTCATAGCAAACGGCGTGCTCAGCTCGTCTCGTCGTAAATCATCAACTTCTGAGACTTGGAATAAAGGAGCAAAAACAAGTGACTACAGACAAAATTTGGCTCGAAAGTCACTTAGCCATTCAAAGTCGCAACAGTTCGCACGAATTCGTTCCAGTTGTGCCCAAATTTCTGATAGACGTCCTCTTGATCGATCCTGAGGTCTGTTATGAACACTCCACCGATCTTGGCAGCGACAATCGGTTTGAGAACGTCGGCGAGCGAAGTCGTCGAGTTGTCGAAATCGTGAATCATGACGATCGATTTCTTTCGTTGAGTAGACGACGTTGGGAGATTTGAGAACCTGTATCGAATGTAGACAAAATGTCAGGAAGAGACAGATGGTATAGATTGAGCGAGAGAGGGAGAACGAACTTGTAATCTTTGAGAGCCGATTCGTAATCGACCACGTAACTTGCCAAGGAGAAGTAGGCAGATCCAACGGCAGTTCCAGGGTTCGAAACGATCTGTCGAGGTGACGACGAAAGAGCAGTGACAAAGACAGAGGCAGGTCAGTTTTGCGGAAAAAGAAGAAAGAAAAAATAAGCTCGATGCTCTCTCTCACCTTGATGTTTTCGTTTCCAAAGGCAGCTTTGGCGGCAGAGGAGAAGCTCCTGAGTCTCGTCGTCGTCGTGTCCGACGTCTCGTCGAAGAAGATCCCATCCAAACCGACCGTTTCTCCTCCTTCAACCTCGATGTTTTTCCACGAAGCGTACGCTTCCACGTCCTTCTTGATGTCCGCAAGGGGTCGAAAATTGTAGCCCGTTCGAACGTAACCGACGATCGTTGAACTTGGGGAGAGAACCGAACGAAGGGTAGGAACGCAATAGAGGGAAGGGTCGTATGGATCGAGTGAAGGACCAGAGTTTGGATTGATGATGATAATCCATGAGACTTTCGGATTCGCTTTCCTGGAAAGTCGCGAGTCAAGGAAGACAGTGGTAAGCTTCGATTCGACCTGCAAAACGGCGGGATTGGGAAATTGAAAACTCACCCGGCATTTTGCAGCTCAGGCCAGCATGTCTCTGACCAAGAGTAGAGCGGAACAATGATCCTTGTATCGCCTGTGGCAGCTTGCACCAAAGTGCAGCTGACGAAGGCGAGAGTCGAGGCGAGACAGAGGAGAAACGAACGAGAAAGCATCGAGACGAGTGAAGCGAAGTGAAGAAGAGAGAGAGTTAGTAAGCAAGTATCAGTAAGCAAGTATCGAGAGCCGAAATTTCTGTTCAAAGGCTCCAGCCATCTCAGACGAACGCAACGTGGAAACGATCTCAATGGTGATCAAAGCGCACACCTCGAACTCGACGTTCATTGAGAGTACAAGTCGAGTGGTTCTACCGCTGAAAGAGCTACTCGCATGGAACTATACCCAAGAGAAAGAAGTACAGAAAAATTTAGAATGCACAGTCTTGCGAATTTGAGTTTAGAACAGGAATCGATAGAAGAGACAACGATAAAAGAGGTACTGTCACACAGATTAGGAAGAACTGAAGGATGAACAGAAAACGAATTGGAAAGCTGTTTAGGAAGTACTGAAAAGAAATTCGAGCTCGAAACGGGAATTGACTATTGAGCGACACCGAGAGAGAGGTTCCTCATGGCTCGTTCAGCTTCGGCACTGTGACCAGCGGCTGCGGTGGGTCCTGCGTTGCCGACGCTTGAAGTAGGGGAAGAAGTTTGGTAAGGAGCGGTGCTTGTTTGAGGGAGAGCGACAGAGCCGAGTTGTTGTTCTTGACGAGTAGGGAAAACTTCAGTGCGACTGTGGGGTGATTGATTAGCAAAAATTAGCCTGTTTCCAGCAACGGGAGAGAGGAGAGACCAAACTCACCCAGAGTGAACAGATTGAACGGGTTCTCGATTCAAGTAGTGCATCTCGTGCCTGCTTCCTTCGATTGGAACTAGCTTGTGACCCTCTCTAACTTGACTATCCCCTACGCCGTGAGGGTGGGGAACGCTGCCTCCGACGGATTGAGCTTGACCGTGTTGAACTGCGATCGAAGCGGGATTCGGAGCTGACGTCGAGTTTGCAGATTCCGGGTAGTAGGAAGTACCGAGAGTCGCAGGACCGGTGTAAGAGGTCGAGTAAGGGGCAGCCTGAGCAGGGTTGGGAGGGTTGAGGCGGAAACTTTCAGTGAGAAGTAAAGGAAATCAGCGATTCGCAAATTCTGGCGAATGAGATTCGAAAACCTACTATTCGTGAAGATCTCGTTGCCAGATCGGTTGTACGATATGGTGAACCTAAGAAGAAAAAAGGATAAAGGTCAGTCTCGGCATACGAAGTGCAATCACGATACAGGACGCACATGATGAATGATAGTTTCGGTTCTCATCGTTTCTCCCTTGTTGACAACCACCTTCTCGTGAGGAATGACAGTAGTAGTTCCAGCTCCAATATTGAGACGATCAAAGAGAGCTCGATCTTCGTCGGACATGGCGTGATTCTCTGAGAGAAGAGAACAACTAGTGAGTTTTCTATCTTTTCCTCGAGCTCTCCTGAGGAGAAGGGCCTCACCTTTGATACTAGTGACTGGTACTTCACGGAAGAGATGGACCTCCTCGGTGTGTTGCTCATCAATGATAGGTTGAACTGCGCTCAAAATGATTATGAGCGCCTCGATTCAACAAAGAGTGAAAGAAGTTTGCGAAACTCACTGTGGTGTTGCACGTGGTGAACATGCCTCTCGATCATTCTGTGAGTCTCAATCTCTTCGACGTGGTGACGGTGAACTCGCTCATCTACTCGAAAAAAGAGGGTTAGTTCAATTCTGTGAAAAAACAAAAAACTGTAGAAGTTCGAAAACTCACGAACGACAGGTTGTAAGTATTTGTGATCGTGTTCAGCGTTCTTGGCGTCTTCCTCGCTCAATACTGAATCCCTCTCTCGACCAGGGTGAACGTGAGGTGCTTTCGCAGTTTCGACAATTCTCGCCCTCGAAGCATTTTCGAGTTGAGCTGCTCCTCCTCGATCGGTGTTGTTTCCGACGGTCGAAGAAGTAGGCTGAGCTTGAGCTGTAGTGTTCCTAGTGGGAGATTGAGGTAAAACTCCCGAAGTAAACTTTTCTCCTCCCTGTGGTGAAGTTCGATTGACGTCGTTAACCTTGTCGAGTGAAGTTCTCTTCTCCCCTCCTGCTCCTGCTGCTACTACTCCTGCTGCTGTAGCTGCTCCTACACCGGCACGACTATCTGTACTCTTCCTAGGTGACTCTTCGACAGACGTTCTCGAATGGTCGACCGATCTTCGAGGGTTCGAAGAAGAAGTCGAGGTTCGACGGGGAGACTCTTCGTCCAAACCTTCCTCGTTCGTGTAGGCGTATCCAGACGGGCCAATGATAACGTCTTTCTTCTTGTTGTGATTGAATAATCCCATATTTGCAGGGGAAGTGAGGTAGTTGGAAAAAAGAAGAAGAGAGAAGTGACAAAAAGAAGTGCGAAGGCCGAGATTTTTCTATCAGACCTTGTTCAACGTTACGTAGCTACGACCGAGTTTCAAAGCGAGCGGTGAAATAAACGTGTTGCCTCAATGTAGATCGTCTCGGTGCGCAGCTCGTACGGTGAAACCTTGTAAATCCCTCTCCTCCCTGCGAAGGGAGAGAAAAGCTTTGGAAAGGGAAAAAAAAAACGGAATTCGCCGAACGGGAGAACTTCAACGACGACGACGACGGAAGATGCTCGGTCTCATGACACATGTCGCCGCGCCACATTAGTGCGAGTGTCGACCCTCGTTTGTTGAATCGAGAGCACCTGCTCAAGGTGAAAAGCCCCGAGGAATCGAATCAGGTGGAAAGAATCCTGACGGCTCATAGTTCGCTGTGCGAAACCGGGACTCTTCGCTCCTCACAAAAAGGCTCGGATTGCCCTGACCTGAAAGTTCGAACAGTGAGAGCCTCTCAAAGGTTCCCAGAGAGTGAGGCTTGAAAGAATTGGAGGAGTAAGCTCGGGGTGATTTCTTCAAATGTTGCGCTTAAGAAGTGCGTTGCAAGTGGAAAGAGTTGCAAAAGATCAAGTGGGTTGCGAACTTCTATGTACAAGTAAGGCAGTCTAGACGATAGCGAGTCGGAGTGAAACTCCTCAATATCGGTACTGAGGTTGCTCGTGAGCATTCCAAGGTGAGGTCGAATGAGGCGGACGAGAGCCCGTTGGGCGATGTGCGGGTGGCGGACGTGCAAGTTGAGGTTGAGAGTGGTCTGAAGGTCTTCTACCTGGTGAGGGAGCTTGAGCTAGACAAAATGGTGAGGTCAGCGACATACTGAAGAAGAGCGTTGCTTCCACCTGCTGCGAGTTGCTAGCTCACAAGTTTGAGCTTGAGAGCTACTGTTGCGACTGGTGGTCTGCCAGGGATTCGATGAGGGAGTGCTCGATTGAGGATAATCTCGAGGAGGTAGAGGGATGCCAGGGGGAAGAGGAGGGCCGCTTCCGCCTGCTGAGGGCGACAGACGACTCCGATCGTCGACGACTATCGTGCTCAAAGCAAGTAGAGCAGGTTAGTGACAGTACTCGATCGGGACGAGTTGACAGTCGAAAAGAAAAGCTCACCTCGTTCGTTTTCATTCGTTTTTTCGCCTCTTCCCTGTTCTGACACCAAGTCGCTTCCTCCTCCGCTTACTTGCCGTTGATACTCCCTCTTTCTGATCTCGTCCAGCTTCTCGAGCTCTTTCTCAACTTCGAGAACCAAACCTTTTCTCCTCGTTCTGATTTCCATTTCTCCTCCACAACTATCGATCCCGTCCAACTCGATCAACAACTTGGTCAATGCTTCATCGTATGCATGGAAAGGTGCATTCTCGGGAGAGTAATCTAGTTTAGGTGCATCCGGTTTCGAGTTTGGTTGGAAATTGAGTCGACGAGGAAGAACGAAACTTTTTCGGAGATTTGAGAGACGTTCGGTTGCCGAGTCCAATTGCGACAGAGAGACCAGTCTAGGATCTGGTGGAGGTCTTGCTGGTTGTTGGGAAGGGGAGGGAGAGGCCTTGGGTTTGCGCGGGGGTCCTCTACGAGCTGAAGACTGAGTACTGCTGCTACTACTGCTGTTGCTAGATCTGAAAGGGTTCGAAGTGTTGAACATAGGCATTTTTGAGAAGAAGGAGCGAGTGAATGGAACGAAACCAAGCAAGGTTTCCTCGAGAACCGATGAACTCATCGGTTCATTTCTTCCTTCTACTGTCAACTTAGCGAAGATGTCTACCACCAGCAGAGGAGGAATCGATCATACTCCGCTCCTCGGACTCTCACCGACTGCACCTGAACTCTCAAAACTCCTCTCTTCCCTCTTCCCTTCCTCCTCCTCCCCTTCCCTTGCAACTCCATCGATAGCTTCTTACCCAGACATCGTTTACCTCTCGTACCACTCATTGGGACTGTCACTCTCCTTCGAACCTACTATTTCAAGTTACAAACCCAAATACAAACTCACTTCTCTCGACCAACTCGAATGCGACAAGCTCTACTGCGTCGGAATAGATATCTACAACCACGAACAAGAAGAGCAAGACGCGGAATCACAGAAGAAGAAGAAGAAGCAAACGAGTTCGACGACCACCAGTACAATAAAGGAATACGATCAATTCCCTCTCTATCCAATCCTCCTACCTCCTCCCTCTTCAAACCCCACTCCTTTCCCTTTGACTCCGACAACGACAGGAAAAGAATTGGTAGCAATCTATGGAGAACCAACTAGGAAAGGAGGAGGAGACACCAAAGGGATGGGAATTTGGACAGAATGGACGAAGGAAGGAATCATGATTGAATGGAAATCTAGTGGATTGGGAGCTTGGGACAAAGGAGGTGAGAGTAAATGGAGAGTACTCAGTTTGTTCGAAGGCGGAGTTGGGAAAGGGAAAGAGGATGACGATGAATGAACGACGCAAAATCTTAACTCGCAAAGGTTTCGATTTTTGGGTGATGAAAGATCTGTTTTACAACAAAAGGGGTTTACTGCAGAATGATACAACCGTCTAGATCTTTAATCTCTTTCTACGTAAACTCCAAGCGACTCCGACGACTAGAGAAGAGTAAGAAACTAGAATCGATATAGAAGTGAATTTTGAACTGTACATGGTTTCGATCGAAACATTTATTAAACCAGTTAACAAGTTTGCCTTTGGTCAAGAATTTGGGATGTGTTAGCTGGAGAAGGGGCTGAGATTAGAGAGAGAGAGAGAGGGGCAAAACTTACGACGAGGAAAACGATGAGACCGTTTCGATTTATCGCTTCAAAAATGAGTGGAGCAGAGATTGGACTCGAAAAAAGTTGTGGTGAATGGAGCGAAGGGGATGTAGAGGTAGATGCTGCTGAAGAAGAGGAGGCGTTGGTGGCGACGAGGTGGGTTATGAGGTAGAGGAAAAGGAAAGAGGTATTGAACGCTGTGATCCATAAAACGTATGGTAGATTCGCCTAAATTCGAGAATCCAAGCCTCAGTAACCCTAATCAAACGATAACGAGAGTGACCACTTACAAGTCTTCTAGAGACTTGGCAACCAGTAAAACTGATCGATAAGTAATAAGCTACCCACCAAACTATGGCATAACTTCCCAACAAGTTTGCCAATTTCCCAGGTTTCTCTCTCCATACTTTCAACGAACGCTTCTCGTCTAATTTCCTCCTCACTTCGGACGGTGCATTTGAAGGGATCGATTGGTGATGAATCGAAAAGAAGTAGGGATCGGGAGGGAGAATGTATAAACCTGATGCGAGGCCTAGTAGGTGAATCGCTAGATAGCCTACATTTATCGTTCGAGGGGGGGGATCAACATCTTTCAAGCCATAGAGGAAGAGGGAAGATTTGGTACAAACCTGGAAAGCTGACGATACCTTCTTTGTTTTGAGAAATCAAATCGGTACGAGCTGCATCGAGAGTCCATTCTTGCAGACTAGTGAAAGATAGCAAGGATTGATGAGCTAGACATTGATGGATTCAGCAAGTGTCGAAACATTGTCGCATCGGGAGGGAGACAGTCAGAGCTCACCGATTGAGACGATCAAACCTATCCAGTGAGCATCAATGCTAGTCGCGAAACGTTCTAGTGCGGTACCAAATACTGGGATGAGCGCCATCGTGAAGAAGAAGTTCCAGTGGACTCCATACTCAGTAACGTGTTCCTATCATCGTCATCAGGCGAGAAAGTGAGCTTCTCTAGGAAACACATCTGAGATCTAATCGACAAAGGGTACACTCACGGGGTACTCTACACCTTTGACCATGATCACTCTGACACATCCGAGTGCTATGATAGGTAATGCTTTCTTGATCGAAGAGAGCACCGATTTCAGGTAAGGTCTCCTTTCTTCGGTTTGTCGTAGAAGCGGGAGCGAGGAAACGACTCCCAAAGAGAAAACGAATGATCCGACGCCCAAGTCCATCTATGTTACAGGTTACGAGGTTCAGCAGTCGAGAGAGGGCAATGCAGCGCAGTAAAAGAGACTCACGAGAGAAGTTCCCCAAGTTTCAGCTTTCGCAAACTCTCGAGGAAAGATTGGGAAATCGACAGCTAGGATACAAATGATAGTCATCACCATCATGATTGCTCTGTAAGAGGTGACGAAAGGTTTCGAGAAAGGTTTGACTTCGATTCGAGCGATTGAAGAAAATTGCGAAACTTTGTCGGGCATCGGAGAGAGGGGAGGGATGTCGTTCGGAGCTGGAAGAGAATGCAGGGCGATAGCGAGTGTCGATATTACGATGTTGAAAGTTAGAGGATAGTCGGAAAAGAGGGTCAGGGCGAAGAGGAGAGGTAAAATGAGAATCGAGAATTCAATCGAGGCGAGTTTCCAAGCTACAGGTTTGTTCCCTTTCGCCAAACGCGCATTCACGACGGTCCATAATGCATAAGTTGTCTATTTAGAAGCAAGAACGAGTCGATCAGAGAGGTGTAAGAAGCGCGAGAGACGACGAAGGGGTGGAAGAACGAACGAGTGCGGTGAGGCAGGTGAGATGGATCCGAGTGACAGTTCCACCGGTTGAGCCAGACACGAACTCCTCCTTCTCCTCCTTGTACCCCATTCGACAGATCCGAAGCTAGATTGAGAAAGTTGGTAGAGTCTTGAGATGGAGATGGAGAAGCGAATTGGAATTCGTCAAGATCTTGACTTTGCTCCTCTCGAATCACTATCTCCCAAAACAATGTCGGCACCTAGAATGTTCAACCGATTGATGGCTAGTACTTCGGCTGCTGTCCGACCTAGTGCCGCTCGATTCGCGGTTGGAATCTCCCGTCCTCTTTCCACCTCCGCCCTCCGATCTCAAGGTGAATCTCTCGAACTACTTCGACCTCTCGAGCCGACGGACTTGAGCTGACATTCATCTTGAATAGCTACCGCACCTACTGGAAAGGAGTCTCCGTTCGTAGAAGTCGCTGGGCGTAACCCGGCAGAAGATTCTCAACCTTACTCTTCTCAACTTCAAGAGTACGGAGCGTGGATCATGGCTTCCCTTCCGAAATACATTCAGCAAACTTCAGTCTACAAGGACGAGCTCACCCTTTACGTCGACCCTCAAGCGATCGTCCCCGTCATGTACTTCCTCCGAGATCACTCAAACACTCAATACAAGGCAGTCATGGATATCTGCGGTGCAGATTACCCTACCAGGTCAAAGAGGTTCGAAGTAGTTTACCACTTGTTGAGTGTCCGACACAATTCGAGGATCAGGGTTAAAACTTATGCCGACGAAGTTTCTCCCGTTCCTTCAATCGTCAAAGTCTTCCGTGGTGCCGATTGGTGAGTTTCTTCCGTCTACACTGTCAATTCCAATCTTCTGTGACTTATCTTTTTCGCCTCGTCGAGAATCAGGTACGAACGGGAAGCGTGGGACATGTATGGAATTTTCTTCAGTGGTCACCCCGATCTCCGTCGCATCCTCACCGATTACGGTTTCGAAGGACACCCTCTCCGCAAGGACTTCCCGTTGACTGGTTACACCGAAGTACGATACGACGAAGAGAAGAAGCGTGTCATTTCTGAACCTTTACAACTTTCTCAAGCTTTCCGAAACTTTGAAGGTGCCGCTTCTGTGAGTTAACTCTGTACCTCCCTCCCTCTCTCTCTAGAGCTCGTGTAACTGACTACCGAGATTCTATCCAGCCTTGGGAACAAACTGGAAACGGTATCGACTCTCGAGCACCTCAATTCGTTCTCCAACCGCCAAAGGAGGAGGGTAAATCCGAGGAGAAGAAGTAGAGAGCTAGTACTGTCGGCACAACAATGATTTATGATGTTTTTCCTCCTCTTTCCTTTCCCCCTTTTTTTGTTCTCTGTGTAGATTTTCCCATCTTTGTATACGAAAAAAAGGAGGGACTTTTGTTTGATAATTTCCCTCAGTTTCCTCACAGAACTGTGACTTTCTGAGGTTTACCAGGAGATTGTGTCGTCGCCAAAGCTTAATGAACTTGAAAGCAATTAGTCGACGCGACCAATTTTGAAGTTTTTCTTGTGGTGAACGCGACTTACTTCATCTCTCTGTTTCTATCTCCTCCCTTTCCGACATTCGCAACAAGCTACTCTCTTCATCAAACAGACCAAGTGATCGACCTAGAACATCAGCAAGTATGGAAATGGATCTCTTGAGTGATCACTTTGCTTCGAGTTTGATTTCTGCCAACCGTCAACTCGAACAAAACGTGAGTGCTCCCTTAACCACTTGTATATCTTTCAGTAATGTTGTATAGAAGCTCATGACGCGTCCCTGTCTTCAGTTTCAGACCTTGCCTTCTCTCACAAGAGCTTCTCTGTCTTCTCTCGAAATGTCGTTCAACACTCCACTCTATCCCTCTCCTTCTCCCGAACCGACATTCTCTTTACGAAAACAATCCACTCCTTCACGTCGTCTCCTTCGCGCAAATCAAACAGCTTCTGAACTCCCTTCTTTCATCACTCGACCTTCTCCTCCTCCTTCCGCCTCGAGCTCTGCTCCGTCTCCAAAGCCGAAAATCGTCCGTAGGCATTCCTGGGCCGATACGAGATCAAGTAGAAATGAGAAGGAAGCGTATCGGCGAGCAAAGTTGGAAGGATCAGAATCAAACTCTTCAGACGAAGAAGAAAACGTTGTTCCTTTCCCTCCTCGTCGACCATCTCTCCACCCTTTACATCGTCGAGTTCGATCAGACCCAGGCCCTTCATCTTCGATTTCGTCAGGCAAACGAGACCTTCGACGCACTCTGCTCAAGCGACGAGCGACTTTGACCCAGAAATCTTCGAGACCCTCTCCGCCACCCTCATCTCCTCTACCTCCCCCTCCTCGGTCTAGGCGTTCAATAGAAACCTCACAAGCTTACAAGTTCAAAACTTTCAGTTTCCCCTCCACTTCGACTTCCCCTTTCCTCTCTCCGACTCCCTCTTCAAATTCTTCTTTCTCCTCATCTTCCTACTCAAACTCGGTCAGCTCTAGGTTCTCGGACGACAGCTCTTCGGAAGACTACTCGAGTTCGGCATCAGATACTTCCGAGAGTGAATCTGAAGAAGACGACGAGGAAGAAGAGTTTGGTTTGAAAACGAACGCTTTCGATTTAGAATTGGATTTGTTCCCCCGTCCTCCTTCTCCTCCTATTCCATCTCAGTGATCTACCTCCTCTCTTTTGTTGTCTATCTCTCTCTCTCTCCACGTGATTTATCTGAGTCTCTCGCTGTATCTTTATTTGCCTCGTTTTTCGTTTTTTCGTTTTTTCGTTTTTCGTTGTTGAGTTTTACTATTTGATCCATTACGTCTGTCATTTGACGCCATTGCATTACCTCGCCTGTCAATCGTTCACTCAATCCTCTCGTAATGATCGAGATAGCACGAGAGAAGCGTAGAACTCAATCGTAATTTCGCGAACTGAGTTTTTGTGCAAAGTTGACTAGCTAGCTAAACCTGAAAAGAGAGTGAAAGGTCATCAAAAAATCGAGAGAAAGAGAGTAAGGGTATATACACAGCGAGAAGAAAAAACTGATAGGAACGTAGGGTATAAAACGAGGAAGAGAAGAGAGAAAGAAAGGTGAAGAAGGTAGGAGGAAACGATTTTTCTATTTTTCATCTTCATCTTCGGAATCGATCAATTCTTTACTAGGTTTCGAGTCGTCGAGAATCTCATCTTCTACGAGGTGACCATGTTCCTCGGGGTCGAAAGGAAAGAGGTGAGCGCTGTGAGCGAGAGATAGAACGCGTTAGTATGAATGTGAGTGAAAGAGAGAAGAGGAAGACGACGACGAAAAGAGACGCACCTGACATGTTTCGCCATGGTGAAAGAGCTGCAAGAGCGGAGAAAATTAGTGTTCGTTCTCCGAGAAACGAACGGATCGAGCGAAGGACTGACTTGATTCGATCAAAAGGAAGTACACGTCTCAAAGTTTCGTCAGGTAGAATGTCCGTTTTCTTCGCGGGATCTTGAAGGTTGTGACTCTTGATATAAGCCCACATAGCCTTGAGGAAGGAAGAGAAAGGAGATAGTGCAGAGACGTGGATGAAGCGGGAAGAGACGAGGGGGTTAGCCTTTCAATCTCACCAACTTGAAGAGCAAACGTCAGTGTCATCAATGACAAGACATACCTTGGTAACACCGGGACGACTGAGGACTTGTTTTCCACAGACTTCCGACATTTCGGGAGAGAGAAGATGAGGTTTGTTGAAACCAGTATTCGAAACTTTTCTCTTCTTCTTGGGTTTCCCGTCTTCGTCTCCCGATTCTCCATCCGAAACAGTGCTCTTACTCTTCTTCTTCCTCGGCTTCGCTTTTTTCGCACTGACTCCTCCGTTTCTCGTAGCTCTTCCACTCGAAACTCCGTTGAATTCTGCTTGCAAGCGACGAGCGATTTGTTCGTCCGTTTCAACTTCGACTTCTCGTTCACGTTTGACTTTTTTAGGTGCCGAAGACGAAGAGAGAGGTTTCGCAGGAGAAGAAGCTGGTTCTGCTGGAGATGCTTCTTTCTTGATTTTGCTGAAATTCGGTAAACGAGGTTTCGTCTCTTCCTGAGGTTCTTCTATTGCTCCTGATATTTCATTCTGTATCGAGCAATAGCGAGTCAGAGGACAGCTCAGCTTGGAGGAAGAAAAAGGGCAAGGGGAGAAGCACGAACCGAGAAGATTGATACCGTCAACTCGTCAATCTCTTTCTTGTGACTCTTGACATCAAGTTCTGGATACTTGCTCTGTAATGTAGAGTACAAGATTAGCTCACATGTAAGCTGACAAGGGGATCCCAAAAATCGATCGAACTCACTTGAAGAGATTTGCGTACGGCTTTGGCCGAGATCAGGTCTTTGTTGGGTGCCGATTCCAAGATAGAAGCCTGCGTTGTAATCGAGGCGCGAGAACAGGGCGAGGCAGAGCGAGAGGGGACAGAGATCAGCTCGGGAGATCAAGTCTGGCGGGGAGAGAAAGAATGCAAGGCAAGGGAAAGGAGGAAGAAGGGAGACTGACTATATCTGCACGGAGAGAATCCACTTTGAATGAAGCCATCTCTCACAATATCGAGTGATGAGAGTGGTCAACGAGAAACGAAGAGTGAATGGAGAATTTCGCGCGTTCGCTTCTTTCTGAGGACTGACTAGTGAGATCTCCCTATAGCTCACAGTCGATCCAAAGAACAGGTGAATGATTCGATACACGTCAAGAACGAGAGAGCTTGGAATCTTCTAACTACAACAAGGGAAAATAATTAATGAGATGGAGATACTTTTTCTAATCTAGCTATGTAACAAAACGATGGCCCAGCCACGATGAAAGACGAATGGAATGAATGAATTGATGAACGGAGAAGTTCTAGTAAGTGATGACTCTCAACTCTCCTTCTTCCTCGAATTCTTCCTCAGGAAATTGAACATCTAGCTCAAACCTCCCGACAACTTGCTCGCTAGCGTCGTCGTCGTCTCCTTCGAAGGATTCGGGACGTCTCCGACTAGGTGAGCCTGGTGTCCTCATTTTTTTACGTTCGATAATCATGATCGGCAAGATTCCGACGTCGGATCTTCGAGGTAATCCAAAGACTTCGATCGAATTCGAGTCAAAGTGAAGCCAGGGAGGGATAGGGTGAAGCTCGGAGCTTGTCGGGTCGAGCGTGATAGTGTCGAGGTAGGCGTGGTAAGTCGCTTTCGGAGGTCCTCCACGACCTGGAGAAGAATTGATCGAAACGAAGGGAGGCGGCTCGAGTCGAGGAGTAAAACGAAGTGGTTGTCCGACGAGTGCTTTGATTCTACGCGCGGTGTCAAAGAAAGATAAGTCAGTATACCATCAACAGGAGCAGGAGGACGAGAGTCGAGAGTCGAGAGAAAACTGACCTTAGAGGTTCGACGAAAGAAGAATTTCGTTTGTGATGGGAAGTCCCAGGCGAAGAAGGAGGGAACGCGGTCGAAGTCGGCGTCTCCGGTTCGGTGCCCATGTAAGGAGAGACGGTCGAAGAGTGAATAGATCCGACGTATCTCACTGCTTCTCCAGATCCTTGCGAAGTTCGAAGCAGGCTGTGAGCCGAGTCGGAGAAACCCGACGGAGACCTCCAGTTCTCGCGAGGAGTAGTATAGAATACTGCAGAGGTAGTTGGAGAGCCTTCAGTGTCCGAAGGAACGTACACTGCACTGTGAGGTCGAGGTCGTGACGACGATTCGTAATCTCCTTCTCCTTCTTCTTCCTCCTCATCTGCGTCTTCGATAGCCGATATCCGGTGTTGGTTTCGGAGAGCCGTGAGAGATGGTTGAGAGGTGAGTCCACGTTCGAATGTGGGAGTTTGGTGCGCGTTGTCGAATCGACCTAGTCTCACGGGAGGAGAATCTTGCTCGATCGAATGTTGAGACGGCGAAGAGTACTGTTGAAAGGTTTGAGAGTCGTAAGTCGCATCTTGATGAGCATCTTCGGTTCCGCTTCGACTGCCAGAAGAGCCCGAGTTCGAGCCAACGATTCGAATCCCGCCACTTCCAGACCGAGAACTATCCGTGTACGATACATCGTAAGTGTCGCGAGTAGGAGAAGCTACGGGAGATGTCGAAGGAGATGCGTTTGGACTTCTGAGCGGTAAAGGAAGGAAATCTCGACGACGAATCGGTACCGAATTTTGACTCCTTTGTCTTGAAGCGATCGATTCACTAGAGCTCTCCTTGACGTTTTCTGAAGGTGATCCAGATCCCGATCTCTCAGAGTAGAAGAGAGATGAAGACCCTCCGCTTTCCCAACTTCTGCCACTTCTTAGAGTTCTCACTCGTCCAGTCGATCCCGACACTCCGCTGTCTTCTCTGTAAGTTGCGCCTGGCCCGTCGGTGACCATGACGATCGAGTGTTGTTGAGGCTGTCCATTCTTCCTCGCTCGCTGACTCTCCTCCTCCTCCTGATCGCGATCGTCGATCCCTAAACCGAAAACTGAGGAATCTTGAGGTAAGTGAGGCACCGGAGGCGGGAGGTGGTCGAGAGAAGAGCCATCGTGTTTCTTTGAAGATTGTTCACTCCCTCTGAAGATCCCGAGAACGTCGAATCGTCGAGCTTGAGGAGGACTAGGTGCACCGAGAGCGAGAGGAACTCCTTGTTGCGTCGCTCTTCTCGCGAATGGAGGCGGCGCTTTCTCGTCGAATGTCGACTTGCCGTCCCCAGTTGTGGTCGATTCGGTAGGGTTTGGCGAGTTCTCATTGAAGATCTGAGTCGAGTGATCCCTTCTCATTTTACGTTCTTTTTCATCTCCATCCCTCTTTCCTCTGGCTACCATTCCGAAGATCTTCTTGCGACAGCAGAACAGTAAGAGTCCTAGTAAGATGAGGCCGAGTCCTAATCCCAAACCTAGACCTAGACCCAGTTTAGCGAATTGCGAGAGACCTCCGTGCGAAGGATGAATGGCGCCCGTGTTGGTCGAGTTGCCAGCTCCTTGCGTTACTGAGACAGTCAGACTCGCTTGAGATATGGCTCCAGTGGAAGGATCGATGGCGGAGAAGGCGATCGAAGCGTTTTGGTAGGAAGGGACTGAAGTTGGAGCGGTTCCAGAAACCATCAGATTCGAAGGGTCGAACTTGAGCCATTGTTGGGCTTCTTCAGGTGAAATTAAAGCGGTGAAGTTTTCGGTTGAGCTCGGTGAACGTTTCGATTCGACAACGTATCCTGCGATGTTCTCCTTGAATTGTTTTCCAGTAGAAACATCGACAGAAGGGATTGATGCGACCGTGAAGATAGAGTCGACGACGACGAACGAGAGGTTGGAGCGGAGAGTGTCATTGAACTGATCTTGGACGATGAGGGGAATCGAGAGGTTGACTCCCTTTTCGAAAGTCGAAGGAACGGTACCGGTGATGGAAAGGTTCGAAGGGTGTACAGAGAGGAAGGTGAGGTTGGAGGAAGTAAAGTTGGCTTGGAGAGAAGTGATATTTGCAGCTGAGACGGTCGAATTGTCGATGCGGAGATTCGAAAGAGGGAGAGAGTATGAAACAGGACCACCGGGAGTCACGTTCAAGCTTGGGAATCCTCCTCCTCCCAATTCTTCGAAGGAATGGACTGCGATGACGAGTTTGAAAGTTTGCGATACATCTCCGTAGCCATAGTGATCACTTCCGAGGAGTTCGAGTTCGTATTCGACATTTTGCGAGGGAGCGAGTCCATTCAAAGTTACGGTTTCGTTGTCGAACTGCATCCACCTCGGCAGAGTCGTCGTTCCCGCTTCGTACAGAGTGTAGAAGATTCTCGAACCTTGATCACTTGCGAAGGTGTACTGTTGAAATCCGAACGAGAAGGTCCATTCGGGAGGTACTTTGAGAGATCCATCCGGAGTGAGAGTTCCTCCTCCACTGATCTGGGCAGCCGGTGCGAGTTGCTCTTCGATTGGAAGCTCGACGTGTGGACCTGAACCCTCCACCACGAGCAGGACGAAGTCGTCGCTAGCTCCAGTTGCTACTCCTGAAGAATTTGCTTGAATCGTCACCGTCGTCGACCCTACATCCGCATTCGTGGGTAGGCCTGTGAAGCTCTCCGTGTTTGCATCGAATGAAGCCCAGGAAGGAAGGGAAGAGTCGGTAGTGAGAACGATGGAAGAGCCGGAAGTCGCATTGAAAGTTCCTGGGAGTAAGCTCCACGACCAAACTTGGTCGACTCGAGCGACGGGAGGACGCTGAGCTTGTAGAGGGTAGATGAGATTCGGGGGAGAGGGTGCAGCCGAGACGAGGCGTGTTGAAGATAGTAGAACCGAGAACGCGATTGCGAAGAATGCTGAAATCATTTTCTGGACGGCGAAAGAGCCTTCAACGCGCTCGAACTGTCTCTGAAATAGTACATCAGCTATCAGAGAACGCTTCTGAGCACCTCTAGAGGGAGAAAACGCGTACCGTCACGTCTTGAGATGATTGTGTTTGTTACCAGAAACTCAAATTCCTCTCTCACTCTTTTGTCTGCTGTTTCTGCGCTGCTAATCCTGTCTGGGAGTCAGTCAGACTGACCTGTCCCTCAGAGAAGCAGAGCTGTCCATCACGGAGAACTTACCTTTGCCGTTTCGACTCTGGTTGAAAGCGCGCTTTCTCTTTCCCTCTTTTCTGAGAAGTTTTGAACGAGTGACCTTGAAAGAGTGTCGGGGTTGGCGGTGTGGACTCCCTGAGAGACACTGTCGGTGCAGGTCTTGTCGCAGTTGAACGTTTAGGTGATGGGCGGAGAGGAGTTCAAAAACGGTCAAGAGGAAGGAATCTTCCCCGGACCGCAGAAGCGTTGTCGCGATCGTCGCGAAAAATCTTTGGTTTCCAACCAACTACATACTTTCTCTCGTGAAGTTTAAGGAGAAAGGACTTTTATAACGCGGCAATTCTAACGAGGAATCAAAAAAATAAAAAGCGAAGGGAAAGAGAGAGAGAGAGAGAGAGAGGGAGAGAGAGAGAGAGAGAGGGAGAGGGAGAAATAGCAAAGGCACAAGGGTAACATGGCAAGCAGCAGGGCAGCAGAGGGAATTTTTTCAATGTAGCAAAAGAGAGTATGAGGCAATGACAGATGATGAGGATTTTTAGACAATAGCTGCGACGAGAGAATGAAATGTCAATACAAGACTCTGACAACTTTGAAATGTCGAGGGAAAGGTAGCTTACCCTTGATGATGGCTTGAGTGAAGTCAGTGGTACGACTGATGTCATGTGCGAAAGTTTCGATCTTCGAGTCAGCGAAAGAACAGGAATGAAGAACAAGAGATGAATTGAAACTTACGAGTTTCCACCCATGTCAGGAGTTCTAACTTTTCCGTCGGCGATAACCTTGTAGACAGCGGAAGCGATTTGGTTGGCGTGGTGGTCGAGACTGTATAAGAGATGTGAATCCGGTCAGCAAGGAGCAGAGAGAAGAGAAGAAGAAAAGAAAAGAAAAGTTTACCCAAGGTGTCGGAGCATCATGGTAGCGGAAAGGACCATGGCAGCAGGGTTAGCAACATCTTGACCTGCATGGAGTGGAGCAGTCAGAATTGTGTAAAGCTGGCGAGGAAGAATGGACACGAGAAAAAAAAGGGAGAAACTAACCCATGATGTCCTTGGCGACGTGACGGCATCCAGGTTCGAAGAGAGCGAACTCTCGTCCAATGTTGGCACCAGGGACGATACCAGGTCCTCCAACGAGAGCTGCACCAATGTTGGAAACGATGGAACCGTACAAGTTAGGCATGACCATAACATCGAATTGTTGAGGTCGGTTGACAAGTTGCATAGAGGTGTTGTCGACACTGTCGAGAGACGTTTGAGATAGGTCAACGGAAACAGTAGCAGCAAGAACGGAAGGAGCACTCACATCATGTCAGAGAAGGTGATACCGGAATCTTTGTACTCTTCTGCTACTCGTCGGCAAGTGTTGAGGAAGAGACCGTCACCGAGCTTCATGATGTTGGCCTTGTGGACAGCAGTGACGTGCTTTCGGTTGTTCTTGATGGCAAAGTCGAAAGCGAAGCGAGCGATTCGCTCAGTCTTGTGTCGGGTCATGATTTTCAACGATTCGACAACTCCGGGAGAAGACTACGGGGGAGAAGAGTGAGTCAGTGCGAGGCTCCCAGATCGCCGAAATTACAACAAATGATGAGAAAGACTGACTTGGTGCTCGAGACCAGAGTATTCTCCCTCCGTGTTTTCACGAATGATAGCGAAATCAACGTCGCGGTGACGAGTAGGGAATCCGGGAACCGACTTGCAGAGAACAAGGGAAGCGTAGATGTCGAGTTGTTGACGCATGGCGACGTTCCACGAGGTGTGACCAGATCGCTCGACGGGAGTGTAAAGAATACCTTTATTATCATTATTTTCGAGATTCAGGGGAAAACCGTTAGTTATCGGTACCCTCACGGTGAGGATGAGCAAGCAAGAAGCGCCATTGTGACTGACCCTTGAGTCCGACCTTGTTCCTTCGTAGAGAGTCCATAGAGCGCTTGAAGACTGCGGCATCTTCAGGAGTTTCACCAGAAACGTTGAACTTTTCGAATTCGACGGGAACGTTGGTGTGCTACAAATCTCGCAATTGGCGTCAGCTTATCTTCTAGAGAATCTTTACTGAAAGTAGGTGACTTACTTCGAAGATCTCCTCTACAGATTGAGTGATTTCCTTTCCAACACCATCACCAGGAATGAGAGTAACCTTTCGCCGAGGAATTTACGAAGAGGTCAGTCCCAGACGACTCGCAAAATAACGTTAGGATGAAACAGAGTTGCACGCACAGAGTAGACTCCACCGTACTTGGTAGGAGTAGCAGGAGAAGGCTTCGAGATTCCGACACCAAGAGTAGTAGCGAGTCGCGATTGACCGGCCTATTCAGCCGAGGAGCGAGATTGTCAGTTGGCCACACGTGTTGTACACGCAGCAAAAGCATAATGCGGGGTGTAACCGAGAGAGTGAGAGGGGACGAGAAGATGGAGTCGAAGAGAGAGAGAGAATTGTCAGGCTTACGATCGCGCGAGCGGGAAGGAGGATGTTGGACTTGGGGAACATGGTGAAGAAGGAAGCTTCGTCTGGACACTCGGAGGGGGCGGAGGTAGAGAAGAGAGGTAGAGACGAGTTGGAAAGAATAAGCTGTTTTACTCCGAAGTTCGTTTCAGCTCCTCGCCTGTTGTCTCTCCGCTCAGTCCGAACCTACCGTCTCTCCTTTTAGTACTTGCATTAGCCAACCATGTTCGCTCGTCAAGCCCTCCGAACTTCCTCCCGTCCTTTCACCGTGAGTTAATCCCTCCGCTTTCCTCTCCTCTTTTCTTCTCCGTCACTCCTTCCTGCAGTCTCCCTTCCGAGATTCTGTACTGAGTGACTTTGTGCTCGTGTTCTAGCTCTCGGCTCGCCAATACTCGGCTGTTCCCAAGCAAGCTGCTGTTCCTTCTTTCCAAGGCAACCGAAACGCTGATGGTTGGTTTATCCCTCCTTTCTCTCGCCTCTGACGGCCCCAGTAGCAACGCTGATGTGACATTCGATGCCACACAGGAACTTTCAACGTAACCCTCATTCCCGGAGACGTGAGTTGCTTTCAAGTTTTGTATTTCTTGTCGCGTCTGCTAAACCAGTCTGTCAACAGGGTATCGGACCCGAGATCTCCGAGTCGGTCAAGCAAATCTTCACTGCTGCCAAGGTCCCTATCGTCTGGGAAGAAGTCGATGTCACCCCTACCATCGTTGACGGAGTTTCGACAATTCCCGCCGACGCCGTTGCTTCGATCAGGAAGAACACTATCGCCCTCAAGGGTCCCCTTGCCACTCCTAGTACGTATTTTTCAATCCTGGGAATACGGCGAGAGAAGCTTGACTGACGTTGTTTGGGGAAAATACAATAGTCGGAAAGGGTCACGTTTCTCTCAACCTTACCCTTCGTCGTGCTTTCTCTCTTTACGCCAACGTTCGTCCTTGCCGATCCGTAGAAGGATTCAAGACTCCTTACGATAACGTCGACTCGGTCATCATCCGTGAGAACACCGAGGGAGAGTACTCCGGTATCGAACACGAGGTAAGTTCCTCCTTATCTTCTAAGACCGTTGAGATTCGACTTTCTGCAGAAGCTCACCAATATCTCTATTGAGTGTCGATAGATTGTCGACGGTGTCGTTCAATCGATCAAACTCATCACCCACGAAGCTTCTTCCCGAGTAGCTCGTTACGCTTTCGAATACGCTCGCTCCAACAAGCGTCTTCACGTTACCGCTGTCCACAAGGCTCCCATCATGAAACTTTCCGACGGAATGTTCCTCCGAGCGTGCCGAGAGATCGCTCCCGAATACCCCGACGTCAAGTACGACGAGGACCTCCTCGACCGTGTCTGTTTGAGGGTCGTTCAAAACCCTGCTCCTTACGCTGACCGAGTCATGGTTATGCCTAACGTGAGTCTTAGCTCGTTCGCATTTGTGCGTTGATGAGCTGCAACTCACCAAATTCGATTTGCCTTAATATTTTAGCTCTACGGTGATATTCTTTC
Source organism: Sporobolomyces pararoseus (assembly GCA_010758995.1). Classification (NCBI taxonomy): domain Eukaryota; kingdom Fungi; phylum Basidiomycota; class Microbotryomycetes; order Sporidiobolales; family Sporidiobolaceae; genus Sporobolomyces; species Sporobolomyces pararoseus. Next base: position 471,621 of record RSDY01000013.1, read on the forward strand.
CGACATGTGTGCTGGTTTGATCGGAGGTCTCGGGTACGTTCTCAACTCTCTTTCCTGTCATGAGTTTCAGCTTTACTAATTCGAGGTGTTTTTCTGTAGACTCACTCCCTCTGGAAACATCGGAAAGGACGCTTCCATCTTCGAAGCTGTTCACGGTTCCGCTCCTGATATCGCTGGACAAGGGTACGTCCCTTACTCCTCTTGTTTACTTTTTCCTTTTGCTTGAGCGTGAGCGCTAACTTGATGTGTGATCCCTCTTTATTTTACCGGATTACATAGAAAGGCCAACCCTACCGCTCTCCTTCTCTCCGGTATCATGATGCTTCGTCACATGAACCTCTTCGATCACGCTGCCAAGATCGAGAAGGCTGCTCTCTCGGTGAGTGATCGCAGCTTCTACCGTGCGAGGATGATTCGCTAATTCTCACATCTTTCCTCGTAGACTATCGCTGAAGGAAAGAAAATCACTGGTGATCTCCGAGGAAACGCTTCGACTGCCGAGTACACCGCTGAGATCCTCAAGAAGCTCTAAATCCTTTGAACGAACCTCCTCTATTTCCACTCCGCTCATTTTAGATATCCATCCCCTGTTATAAAAATCCCTCTCATCAAAAAGTTGAATCGACCAGAGTCTCTCTCTCTCTCTCTTCCTTTGCACTTCTCCATTCATACATTTCGATACACTCTTTCTTTAACCTACATTGATGTAACGCCGCCTAGTCCGCATTGAATTCTCTTTTCCTCTATTCTAGGTTTTCACTTCTGCGCAATTCTAGAAGATTGCTCTCGAAGCTTTTCTCTTTTCTCACAGAGAGCATTGATTCTTCGTACACGAACGACCATTTCAACCTTGGACAAAATCAAAACGTCAAAACCCTTTTTCTCCAACTTCGAACCTCCCGTCATCCCTCTAAACGATCTCCTTCGGCTTCGTACCTTCCCTCCTTACTGTCGTTCAATTAAGAGAACAGTCGATCGTTGAGGTTGAAGCTGATTGGGTACTGCAAAGAGGTTGGAGTAGGCGGAAATTGTAAAATCGGAATTTGAAGAATCGAAATGAAAAGGTGAGAATGAACGAAAGTTGACGAGATGTTTTGTTGTTATCGGTCTTGAAGGTTTCCCTGTCGAGACGTTTAACGGCTGGCGAAGTACTCGAGGAGTACAGAGAGAGCCTCAGACTCTTGTCCGTAATCCTTGACGACAACCTGTTTATTGGAGAAGACGGGTTCGAAGTTCCGTTCAGCATTTTCCCTCGAGACGATTGAGTTTAGGAGCAGGTAGAACTTACGCAGGAGCATCCGACGACCTTGCGGGCGACACCCTCACGGTCAACCTTGCAGAGACCGGCCCATTCACCGAGAAGCTTGGGGTCGGAGATCTTGATCAAGTTGATCTTGTGCTCGGCGCAGAGAGCCTCGATGAGCTTGGTGTACTCGGCTTCAGTGCAGGCCTCGTTGAGGACGCAAAGGTGAGCTTGACGCTTGTCAAGGGCCTTGGCAGCCTCACGGAGACCACGAGCGAGACCGTCGTGAACCATGGCGATCTTGAGGACTTGTTGGAGAGCATCCTGTTTCGTTCACTCCTTTGGTTAGCTCACAAGCAAATCTATCGAGTAAATTGGGTTGTAACTAACCTCGACCGACATTTTTCCCTTGGGAGCTTCGGTTTCTTGAACTTGAGTCTCCTCAACCTCGACGTTGTCAACAACAGGGGTTTCGCTTCCGTTATCACTCATATTCTATAGCAAACAAATGGCCGAGAATTGAGGTCAGCGAGGTGGAACTGAGGTTGAGAAAAAAAAGTTGATCTTGCATCTTGAAGAAGTGAAGAGATTCTCGGGTGATTGCCGAGAGGTGGTAGAGCATTGGGGATGTACTAAGATTAGAGAGTTGATACTCACTGGCAGTTAGAATGGGTGATGCTGTCCTAAGCGAATGAAGAAAAGAGAGAGAGAGAGGAGAGTTTCCCTTCAGCTAGAAGAAGTTCAACTCAGTTCGTTAATCAACGACACTCAGCTTGCTCTTCTCGAGTAAAGGCCGATTAGCGAACAAAACAGCTGCTGCTTGATTCCATGCAGCCAGAAGCTGAATTAGGACACAGTAAGTCAGATTTACCCTTCTTCTCTCTACCTCCCTCCCCCTTCTCCCCACTTTCCCGCTGAACGAATCCTTCATCCTCTCCAGTGGACCGCCTCACCCAAACTCAGAATAGTATCGATGAGGTACAGTTGCGCCTCACTTGTTCTCCTCGCCGTCGAGCGAGTTCCCTGACAAACTTTCGATTCGACAGCTCGTCAAGATCATGTACTCGAGCATTTCGTACCTTTCCCGCCAGTCAAACTTCAAACAGTTGAACGAGAACTACCCGGTCACTCAAACGATTCCGCATGCTGATCCCCCCGATGTTTTCGAAGGTTCGTTCGATTTCGCAAGACTTTCTCGTTTCGAGATTCGTTCAACTCCCTAACACCTCTCGACTTGGCACTCTACAGCGAACCGGAAAGAACTTGTTACAGATTTCTTACGGAAAGCGAAGCAGCTAGAATACCTCATCGACTCCCTACCATCTCCTCCTTCGGAAGAAGCTCTTCGAACAGAGCAAGATCTTGCAGAACTCGAAGCAGAAGTACAGGACGCGAACAAAGACTACCTCGAAGCTCTGGCTGAAGCAGGTGAGATTGTGTTCTTCCTAGCGACTCGAATTGATCGTTGAACCGAGTCTTGTTTCTCGCAGAATCGCTGCAGACTCAGCTCACCGACAGTCTGAAAGCAGTTCTGGAATCGACTTCCGACAGAACACAATGAGTCGTTGCCCTACACCCTTATATTCCCCTCGATGTTGATACCCCCTTTCTGTTGTGACAATCCGTCAGAAGATCTCGCACAATACAAAACTAGTGAATCACGCTCTCGTCGATATACAGTATGAGAGAGTCTCGTTGTTGTATAACACAGAATAGCACACACACGAAAAAAACGATGGGCGAAAGGGGTATGATGGAAAGAAAGACTAAAAAGAAAACGAGCTAGCGCGAGAAATTTCCTCCGAACGAACCAAAATTCAGAATGTTTTCCCTTTTTCACCTACACAAATCAAGCTAACAGGTCCTCGTCGCCCTCTTGGTGGTGTTGGTCGTAGCTGTAAGTCTGAGGGGCGGCTCCATCGTCTACTAGAGGTACAGGAGGAGGAAGCGAAGCTGGAAGGGAGATGGAAGTCAGCCGTCGTTCATCGCCCTCTGGGCAACAGCGGAAGGTTGTGCTCACGTTCGTCTGCACCACCCAAGAGATCTTCGTCGTCGTCGTAAGAGGTTCGATGTCCGTTCTCGAGAGACAGACCCTCTACTCCATTCGTCAGTTGTTCAGCTTCTTGCTGTTCCTCCTCCTCTGGCTCGTACTCTTCGTGACCGTTCTCAATCTGGATCAACTCCTCTGCAGCACCTCCGTTCCGTTCCCGTTCCAAAGCTGCTTCCCATCCTTCGGCAAATTCTTCGGGAGATTCTTCAGGATCTGCGATCGCCTTCGCTTGCTTGGGCTTCTTGGCAGCTTCGAGTTGACTCCTCCATGATTTGACAGCGCGAGACGCTTGGGATGGGGCGTAGGTTCGGGCGAATAGAGCTGCTTCGGGGGCGCGGTCGGTAGCGAGGAGGATCGAAACGCAAGATTCGTTGTCTCCAAGTTGGAGAGCTGCTGCGAAAGCGATGTTGTGCAGTCCTTGCTCGACTGTGCTCAGCGTAAACGGACAGTCAGTGACCATGCCGAGAGGACAGAGACGGGACGAAACGTACCTGCGAGATCCTTCAAACGAGCGAGGCCATCTCGATCTCCAGTCGAAGTGTAGATTAGCAGCAGAGCCGATAAATCGTTCGCTTGCTTGAAGCACTCTTCTGCGAGTTGTACTTTCCATCCTGCCAATGCTCGATCTCCCACTGTCCTCCACTTGCTTTGAGAACCTAGGTGAGGAGAATCTCGAGCGATTCGGAGAGCAGTTTCAAGATCGTCGAGTTGGATTGCGAGATCGAATTTGTGGTCGGGGTCGGTGGAGATCTCGAGCGCGAGTTCTCGAAGCTCTTGGGTCTCGAGGAAACGAGCTAGTCGGTTGCGTTGCTCTTGAGGAACCGAGTCGAGAATTTCGGAGGCGGATTCGAGATCGCCTCGGAGGATGGCAGTTTGGTACTCGATGACCGAGAGTGAGAGGGAGTAGGCGAAGAGGTTGACGTCCTTGTCGCAGAGGTAGATACGATTGTGATTCGGGAGGTAGCCGAGAAGGTACATTTGACTATACAGAGGTAATTCGAAGAGTCAGCCTTCAGTGTGATTCTGGAGAGAATTCGGAGAACGGCATCAAGTTACGAGTCAAAGTGAGTGATCGTGTGAGTCTGTCCACCAACGAGGTAATTCAATCGGTTCGCAGAAGTTGTGTAAACGAAGCAATCTCCGATCCATTTGCCAGTTTGAACTGACTCCGAAATCTCTGCCTCGAGCTCGAACGCCTCCTCGACTCCCTCGTCGTCGAGTTCGACTCCACTGTCGAGTCTCTGCTGGTAAGCATCGCGGTCGAAGCGGAGGACGTAGAACGAATCTTCTCCAGCGATAGAGACAAGATTTCCAGTTCCAGACCAGTGAACCTACGAACGAAAGAATTCGGTCAGATCTGCGGTTATGTTATCGATCGACAGGAAAAGAGAAGAGTGATACTTACGCTCTTGGCTTCAACTTCGATCCTTCGAACAATCGTTCCAGTTTCCCAGTCGTAGAAGACAACGAATCCCATTCCTTTCACTCCTAGAAGGGTTCCTCCGTAGATTCCGTCGGTAGTGTAGTTTGCGTGAACGAGCCCAGGTCTCTCTTTGAAGTTGCGGTAGACCTTGATTTTGCTTCCCGCTTCCCTCACCGCGTACGTGTTCGAATCTCCTGCCCACGCGAACCCGACTCCGGAACCAAAAGCTTTGTTCCTCCATGCGAGAGATGTGTAGATAATGTATTCTCCATCTCCACAAACAGTAACGAATCGACCATTAGGAGAGTGTTGAAGAGAAGAGGCGTAGACTTCAGTGTTTCCGAGTTCTCGCGCTGCTACTGAGAGTTGTTGGCCATCGGGGATCGTTTCATCTGTCGCAACAGAAGGCCGGAGAGCGAATAAGTATTCGAAGAGGAGAGAAAGAAAAGTGCAAAGGAATCAAACTTGCCAGCAGCACTTTGGAGAGCAACCGTTAAGACCTCTGCATTCCGTGCATAAACGACCTTTCCTGCTGAATCCATGCTGACACTAGGTTCTTCTCTACCAATCTTGACTACAACTGCTCCCTCGTCAAATCCGAACGCGACGTCGTTTCCCTTCTTTGCGTACGCGACACACCACGCTCGTTCGAGTCCGTAATCGAGAGTGTTCTCTAGTCGATAAGTCGCAGAATGCCAGATTTTGACTGTGCCGTCTTCTGAACCTGAAACGAGAATCGGGAGGGAAGGGTGGAAAATTGCGAAGGAAACATTCGAGGTGTGACCTTCTAAGGTTTGAATGCACGATTTCGACAGGTAATCCCAAATCTTGATGAGTCTGTTGACAAAAGCTCTCGCTCAGCTCAGAGGAGGATCAAAGGGAGGGATTAGAGAGTGCGAGAGAAACTAACCTGTCATCTCCAGTCGTGACGAGATACGGCTTATCTCCTCCGTGATAGTACTCGACATAGTTTACACCTTTGTCGTGAGCGTCAAGAGTGAAATTTGCAGTGGGTGAACCGAGAGACCAAACTTTGACAGTACGATCGAGACAGGCGGAAGCGAAAGTGTTGGAATCTTTCGGATTGAAGGCGATGTTCATAATGTAGTGAGTATGACCTTCAAAGATCTGCGTTTGGACAGCGTTGAGCATCTGGAAGGAATCGGTAGGAGAGAGGGAGAGAACAGGACGAACTTGAATACATTTCCAACCTTTCTCCCAATCCCATAATTTGATAGTCATGTCGTCCGAACCGGTGAGTACGAGAGGTTGAGTAGGGTGGACAGCGAGACATCTGATGTAGTCTGGGTGAGCTTCGAGTGCGGTAACCTTCTCTCCCGTGTTGTAATTGAAGACTCGAAGGTGGAAATCGTCTGAACCGCAAACGAACCAGTTCTTGCGGGCGATAAACCTGACACATCGCACTGGCACTTCGGTAACCTCGAACGTTTTGATCACAGCCTAGACAACAGACAAGTTAGCTACGCAGAAGGAGAGAAGGTAGAGCGAGAGTGGAGAGGGGAGACTGACCCCTGTATCGACGTGATAAATGATCACGTTACCCGTGTAGAGACCAGTACTGTACGATATGAAAGGTCAACACTTCGTTCGTCTCTCTGCAGGCATGAGAAGAGAGTTAAACACACATCAACCCTGTGGACACGAATTCCGAGATTCAGTTTCTTGCGGATCAGCGAAGGGGACACGCGGAGGGAGGGAGGAAAGAAGTGAGCTTACAAGGTTCCGTAGGGTGGAAATCTACCGACTTGACTCGTGCACATCGCGCGAGTAATCGTCGCTGTTTCAATGAGAGAGAGAGTCTGAGTAACACGTTTCAGGAAGCTCAGAGAGAGGGTGTAGTCTTGTTGGATCTATTCTAGCCGGGCTTACGTTGATGTCCAAGAGCATTTCTAAAGTTGGAGACTGGAATAGAAGTTGAGAGACGGGGAAACGAGTCGTCGACTCTCTCTCTCAGATTGACAAGTTGACTTCTTTCTTCTCCTTCTCACCCTCCTCGTCCTCGCAAAAGGATCCAGACTTTACCTGACAGTAGAACTACAACATCAAGCACTCGGATCCCGAGTTCCGCCCTCGATGGCTACTCTCGCTCCTCTCTTTGGTGGTGTTGAAACTCGTCCTCCCGAATCACTCACTCTTCAACTCGGAAGTTCGAAACGCGTACTCTCTGTGGATCAACATGGACACAGCCAACTTGTGACCCCTACGAGGAGCCGAGAAGATCCTTCAGAGTTCTCTCCGATACCTCTGAAACATCTCGAAAGCTCGACAAACGCTCCAACCTCTTCGTCTCTTGGCTCGATGGAAGGAAATGTAGGATTGATGTCGAAAGGTGAATTAGACGAGCTAGTCGCAAAGCGAGTGAGTGTTTCTCCTTCTTTCCCTTTCTCTTTGACCTTTCCCCCACTTCGAAATGTCATTTTCCTCGAATCTTTTGATATTCTGAATTGACCTTTTCGTTTCGTGTCGATCTGCTCGCAGGATTCCGAGGTGCCTTCACTTTTGTTCTGCAGAGGCTAGCGAGAGAAATGACACTGACCTGTCTCGAATGCTTTCAGCAGGATTTGAAACGCGTCGTTCAACACGCTTTCGCTTTGGAATCTCTTCGTCGAGTTGAAAGAGTCGAATACTTGAAACAGGTTCGATCCTTCTTGCTCGTTCTTCTGCTTCTCGTCTGAGTGGAATCGCTGACTCGCCCGTGTCGGCATACTTCTCTGCCTTCCAGCTCGAACAGGCGAAAGAGAAAATCGCTCAACTCGAATCTGAACTCGCGACGCTGCCAGCCTTCTACGCCTCGTCTTCCCATCTCGATCTAGCTCGTCTCGAAGGCGAGAATGATCAGCTTCTTCGTCAGTCAATCGCGCTTGCAAGGAAACTTCGGCATGCGACAGCGGTTCATTCGGATCGCCGTCAGAGTAGTCCCGAGGTGGAAGAGAGTTTGAAGACGGAGAACCGCAAGTTGTTGGCGGATGTGAACTACCTCGAGCGTCGGGTAAGTTGCGAATAGTCTTTCTCCGCTTTCTCATTCTCGCTCGAGCTGAACATTCTATTGGCTTTTGTTTCTGCTTCTGCACAGCTCGCTTCAAACGAGGACGAGGTCTCGCGACTTACTTCGGAGCTTCGCCGGCTTCGTTCGTACTACCTCCAAGGAGCGCCCCTCATCGTTCACGACGCCGAGATCGTAGTTCCCCCCGAAGAAGCGTCGAAAGCAGGGTCTCGAGCTGTACTTCTCGGGGACGCCGAAGCTGAGCTTCTACTTCAAGCTGGAAAGACTCGCAGTCACGTACGAAGGATTCAGCGTATACCGCTCGATAAAGCGATTCAAGAACAAGCGGAGGAAATCGTTCAAGCTATCGTTCCCTTCCCTGTCGACCCTCCCCAGTCTTCTCCTCATTCCGCTCCACGTTCCCGACTACCGAGCAGTCAATCCTACTCAGTTCCACCTGTCAGCTACCAGCTACCCGTTCCTCCTTCTCTGCGAGGTCACAGAACAGACGCCGTTTCACTCGCCTGCAACAATGTCGTCAACGACGACAACGAAGATTCGTTACCTTCTATCTCCGCTAATCTTTTCGATGACGATTCCCTCGGCTTGCCAATTCCTCCCCCTTCTTTCGCTACTTCTAGCTCTTCCGACTTTCCTCGAGCTCGAGAAACTGTCGAAACTTTGGTGGAGAAGACTTCGCCGAGCGCGACTGCTCTCTTCGGACTCCCGACCGTCCGACCCGTTCAAGAGTCTGCTTCTACGTCGAGACAAGCCCGGCCGCTCGGGAAACTTGTCGGACGCACTCCTTCCGCACTTGACCTCTTGTCGGAAGCTGCGGGTGCGATGCATTCAAACAGTAAGCAGAAGCTTCTCTCAATCCGCATTTTCAGAAAGAGCTGATCTCGTGCTGTCTAGACGATCCTGAACCGTACAATCCACGTTCGAGGAAACCTAAACTCGACGCGAATGGTGAGAAGAAAGCTCGATCTCCTTACATCAAGGTTCGAATTCTCTCTCCTTTTCCTTCTCGCTCCCTACCAATACACATCATAATTGACACCATTTTTGACTCCTTGTACTGTACGCAGTGGAATGTCGAGGAAGATGAACAGCTTCTCAAAGCTGTAATCGCATGCGGTTGTGCTTGGGATTCAGTTGCAAAGATGTGCCCAACTCGGGCTTACCACCAAGTACTTTCCTCTCTTTCTCTCTCGCGCGTCTACACATCCTGGGAAACTGATGACATCTATCTTGAGAATCCTCCAGGTTCGACAGCGATTCCTTCGAGGCTTAAGGTCGGGAAATACACTTCCTCCTGAATTGATGCATTTGCAATCTGCTGTCAAACAAGCTGTAACTGATTATGAATCTCGAAAGTGAGTACAGAATTTTCGCTCTGTGATCAATTCAAACTCAGAGAGAGTGACGTGACATGCTCGTCGATCGTGCTTGTATTGTAGGAAGAGGAAGAAACCTCGACAATCGTCTGTCGGCTCTTCAGAAAACCACAATTCGCTCTCAACTCAGTTCAGAGTATCGCCGTGCGACCAAGACGAACAATTGGACGGATACGACGAAGACGACGACGACGAGGAGCAAGCTATGCGAGATGAGTGACCGCTGTCTGTCTTTTTTTGATTGTTTTTTCTGCTTCTCCCTCTCTCTTTGTGTTGTTGTCTTCCTTTTACTCTCGCTTCGTCTCTTTTCATCTGCAACACTTCACTTGACAACACCACGAGAGGTAAAACAAACAGCAAAGGAAATGACTTGACACACAAAAGCGAAAGTGAGGAAAGCTACAGGAAGGAATGTGCTTCGAATTACGAGTCGCGAGTCTGTTGTTGTTGCACTCTCCAGTAGAGGTAGGCTAGTGAATGAGTCGGTTTCGAGACGCTTGGCGGTGACACGGCAGGAGCTCCGAACCACAACAAATCGCCGAGAGCGTCATTGCGGAATTTGGATTCTACGGCGCGATTGCATTCGATTAGCCGATATTCTACTATGTACGCGTGATAGAGGCTAGACTCACTGAGAGCGGAAGGTAGAGGGGTGAAGAAATCGGTTGTATCGAGTCCTGGAGCCGTAGGAGTTGAAGGCGTGAAGAAAGCCGGACTGGGAGCGGAGAGGAGGGAGGTGTCGAAATTTGCGAACGACGGGTCTACTGCGCTTCCTTGTGAAGTACTTGTAGCAGCTGGAGCGAAAGGAGTCGAGGTTTCTACGGGTTCGAGGGGTCGGGCGGGGTCTTGAAGTTGTTGTACGTCGAGATCCATTTGAGGTTGATCGGTTGTCGGCGTCGATCGTACATCTTCCATCGATGTTGTGGGAACGCCTCCTTGTGTGAAATTGTAGTTGTTGGTATCCAGTCCTCCACTTCCTTCTAGAACGCCGGTAACGAAAGGAGATTTGACCTTCGGTAAAATATCGGTGTGTTCGTCGGGGTAAGGCTCGAAGTCGTACTCGTGCTGACGGATCAATTCTGGTACGCAAGAAACCCAACTCTTGATCTTCTTGAATACCTTCACGTCGTCCTTGTAACGGTATTCGCAAACGTAGAGAGGGATGTCTGGAGTCCAGGCTGGAGCTTTAGGTCGACCACGAGTGTACTTGGTGAAGAACATGACAAAGCATCGACCGATGTAGTCCTCTACTTGACTATTAAGAGAAAGGAAGTCGAATAAGTTGTCGGCCAAAACGAGAACAGAGAGAAAGAAAAAGCTTTTCGAGTTTGGGGAAAGGACTCACTGATCGATGAAGATTCCAGTCTTGAATACCTCGTTCTCGTAGAACATACGATTTGCAGGATGCACGGTCTCCTCCGGCTGTTCGAAGTCGAGGTTTTAGCATCGATTTCTTTCCGAAAGAGAGCAGCGAGCTCGTAACTCACTCGATAGTACCAACAGACGCTCAGATATCGTTGTGGCGAGCTGAAAGACCAGTGGAAACGGTCCCACTCATCAGTAGATATCCGAAATAAGGCCGCGGAAGAAAAGGAACGCGACTCACTCAGCTTTTTTGTACGTTTGCCAAATTTGAGCGATGATAGGTTTTCCGGGGTTTTGAGGGTTGCTGAGATACACCCAGTCACCTATATATCCAAAATATGAGCCTTCATGGATCTTTGGAGAGCAAATAAGATTGCGACATACCGACTCGTAGAACTTCTCCCTTGAAATTGATGCTGTCAAGCAGCACCTTGTCCTTGATCGTCGGACGTGCTGTCACTTTGCTAGTCTCTCCGAAAGGTCCATCTTCTCGTTTGATACCGCCAGGAATGATTCCAGTGTTGCTACTGATCGCGTTCAATGAGTTGTCATTTCCGGCACCTCGTTTTGTGAGTTCTTGATAGATCCGCTATAGGAACAACCGATCTTGTTAGTATACAAAGAGCTCTTCAGACACAATTGCGAAATAGGAGACTAACTTGGAGCACAACGAGGTCACCATAGACTGTTCCAGGAGATTCAGGACGAATGAAAACTTTCGCTGTTTCGAAGAGGTGAAAGAGATCTCGATCGAATGCTTCAGGGCTAGGATACGCTCCCATCCTAATCTTGGCCTGTCGAGGACGGTCGAGGCGTCGCGAGTGAGGTTAGTGTAACTTTGACGTGAGGGAAAAGCTGACTGACCTCGATCGTGTTTAACGCTACTGGATCGCTGATGAGTTGGTAGTAATCCGGTCTAGAAGCTCTATCAGGTAAATCGAGCAGAGGGACAGCTAATTGACGTCCACTGTGGCGAGGACTCAGAACTCGGGTCAGTAGGATGAGCTTCTCGAGGGCAACTCAGGAGAAGATTCACACGTACCTCGAATCTGTATGATTGCGAATTCTATTGATGATATCGAGGTAGAGCGAGGTAGGGTTTGACTGTGGAAGAAGATAAAATTCGAATTAACGTTCTCCAGCTTGTTTTTCTCTGTTCCGTCGATCGGTGACTTACTATGTGACCTCCGAGCCAACCTGACTCAGGGTCTGAGACTGTGATTGCTTGTTGTAGAATAGATTCTCCTGCTCCTCCGCCATCTCCTTCTGGATCGATCGATTGTTTTCTCTTCTTTTTCTTCGTAGTCGGGGCACTGCTCTCACCACGTTCGCCTCTGTCGTTATCAGCTCCTGTGTAAGATGATGTCGAGGCGAGCGGGGGTGGAGCTGGAAGATTCGGAAGATTGAGCGGAGGTAGAGAAGGGAGAGTGGCAGAAGGGGTCGAGTTGGTCAGATTGCTCGCAGCTGTTCTTCCTCCGAGTTTGAGAGTGATTCCAGGGGTCGAAGGAGGAGCTGGCGAAGGGGCTGCTGCGGGAGCTGCTGCAGGCGTAGAAGGACCTCCGATTCGAATCTTGGTCGCGGAACTACCGAGCGACGCACCCGTCAATTTGATTCGTTTAACTTTACGCTCTGGTTCGGGAGCAGCGGTTGATGGTAGCGGTTGTGGAACAGCTGGTAGAGATCCAGGTCGAGGGAGAGAGTCGAATGGCGGTAGGGGTGGAGACCTTTCTTGCCAAACATGTTTCATGTATTGCTGTCGCGTTTACCGACATCTCTCCGTTAGCTCGTGTCTCTTTAGGTGGATCAGGTTGTAGCGAGCGAAGGCTTCTTACCTCGAGAGTGTCCGCATCAGCGTAAACCTGACTACCTTGTTGGTTGTACTCTCTCGCGTTGGACCATATCAACAGGAGATCGTATGCTACACCTTGAGGAGAAGAGTATCGACCTTGCCGTAGACTCTCCTTCGAGTAGAGACGCGTGAACCGGATCAAAGTTGCAAGTCAGTTTCGACACAGCAGCTGGAGAGCCGGGAACACGACGGGACAGAGGGGGGAGAATAACTCACTGCTATATCATTCAATGCGCGAGGTTGCTTGATCAGAATGTAGTAGTCTGGATACATTTGACGGTCGGGAAGATCTCTAAAGATGAGAGAGTAGAATCGTTTCCCATAAGGGCCAGGAGGCGATTGAAGGTGATAGATCGCGCCCAACACCGCTTCGAGGGCTTGTTGTTGCTCGTACGGCAGAACCATGTTGTTGTAAGTCGAAGCCGGCGAGTGTCTGATCCGAAGAACTGAAACCTGACTTTCGGCTCAAACACTGACAACTTTCGCAACCTCGAAACTCATGAAGGTGGTAGCTCCTCCTGTCTCTGATATTCACGTGAAGCTGTACGGGTGCGATAGCCTCGCAGAGATGTTCCCACCCAAAGCAAATCACAAATTTCGGAAGTTCGAAATTCTGTCCTCGTCGCGCTCGACTCTTGCTTGTCTGCAGTTAGTTCCGCTTGCAGCAATTCTGAATATAAGCTATATTGCCTGTAGTAACCGAACATCGGAGCTCTCGAGAGCGACAATTTTCGCGCCTTGCTCCTCGAGTTCGTTCAGAACTTCCTCCTCTCGTTCCGAATTGACACCTCGAACCGCTTCCCGGACCACGAACACTTCCCATCGTTCAGCTGCGGGTAGCTGTGAAGCCTCACTTAGCGCCGACAGTACTGACGCTCGCACACAGTAATCTGTCGCGAGACCAGCGACGACAAGTCGTTTTGTTCTGGCTCCTGCGAGAGAGAGGGAGAAAAGAGTTTGGCTCAGTTCCCACTATGCCCTTCACAGACGAAGGATAGAGTACTAGTGGCTCACCTCTGAGTATCGTTGTCAAAGGAGATTCGAGCTTGACTCCACCATGTTCGGTTTCGAGGGTTTTGAGAGGTTTCGCGAAAGCTGAATACGCATCGAGATTTGCGTCTTCTCCCTATGCGGAGATAGTCGCTCGAGTCAGTGACTACTGTTTCGTACCTCGACGACAAGGGCGAGAGAGATGTAGAGACAGGGAACGTACCTTTCTCACGACGACTGCTTTTCCCTTTTCAGACCAAGATTTCAACCTTTCCGAGACTCGCTGCTCGAACTCTGCTCCCTCAGTCTCTTGAACACAGTGATCCGGCCACAGTTCTTGTACGATCTCTGCCCCGGTGACTGGGTGAGAGAGCTTGATCGATCCGAAAGGATTTTGGTCAGGATGAGAACTCGCGAACGAGACGTGGTTCGGTGGGTGGTAGTCCTAGTGAAGAGCTGTCAGTGCTCTGGCCTTTGCCGGAGGCGCTCGGAGTCCACAGGAACTCACTTGAGATGCGACGACGAGATCGAACGGGCAAGAGAGGAGATGAAGGACTGGAGGAACGATCTGGTCGGCAGAGGGGACTGCGAGACTTCCACTGATGAAATCGTTCTGTACGTCGACGAGGAGGAGTGCGCTCATCTTTCTCGCAGTCGGAACTCGAGTTGAATGATGCAAAATCCAGAAGTCGAGTGTGATCAAGAACGGGTCTGAGGGAATCAGAGTAGTTGAGTCGTGCGGAGAAGATGTCGTAGAGCGAGAAGTGAGAATGCAGAAGGAGAGCAGTAAAAACAAAGGAGAAAAAGGATAAGGAGGAAGGAGGGAGGGAGCCAACCCCCAAAAAAATAGAATTGTGTTTCCCCGACGGGGAATCGAACCCCGCTCGCGGCTGTGAGAGAGCCGAATCATAACCACTAGACCATCGAGGACGTATAATGTGTGCTGATCTAGTTTGCAAATAGGTTTCAAGTGTTAATTTAGCGAGTTTACGCACTTGAACCAGAAAATTTCTTTCCCGCTTGGGCTGCGACTTTTCTTCCATCTCCGTTCTACATCTCAAGTATAAGAGACATGTCAATGCCAGAATCTGCAGCACAACGCGAAATAGAAAGAAAGCTGCGTCCTTGTCAAGACAACTTGATACTGTACGTCAATTTGCGCTACACAGCCTATCCTTCTTCGTTGGCCAGATGCCCGAGCGGTTAAGGGGATAGACTCGAATCTACTTCACAAAGTTCGCCATCTATTAGGCTTTGCCTGCGCAGGTTCAAATCCTGCTCTGGTCGGTTACCTTTTTGTCGCTGTCGACGACGGTGGGGGAGGCGGAAACAAACGAAGGACTCGAATCTTCGAAAGTATCCGCCGTCTTTCTTCCTTTTTGTTTCCTTACAGACCGCTTCGTGTAGACCCGTACAACAGGAATACGAAAGTCATTTCCCGCTATCACTACGCCTTCTTACACGCTGCCACGCAAGTCCAAAAAGGAAAACCCGTCCCGCTCGAAAACGAGATACCTCGTCCTACTACGAGGGAGCAAAAGGTATGGCGTTTCCCGGGCTTGAACCGGGGACCTTACGCTAGATGAGGCCTGACAACTTCAGGCGTACGCTACTCCCAACTGAGCTAAAACGCCAACATGTCGAGCGAGCGCCGCAATTACATATCTATAGCATTATGGAAGACTACGGCGGCAGAAGAGCTGCACAACCCGTCCACTACCAATCTTCGGAGTGATTTTCGACTCTGTACGTCGACTGTCCTCCTCCTCGACTTGTTCTTCGCTGAGCTCGTTGCACTAGTGAATTGACACTCCTTTCCCTTTCTTGGTTCCTTCTCTTCTTCGGGTCAGGTTTCGCTGCGATATCGCTATCGACAACTATGTCGCGATAGGTAGTAGGCGCTCCAAGTCCGACAAAGAGGAGAAGCACCTCAGGGGAATTGGTACACGGAGCACCATCGCTCTGGCACTCTCTCTGTTGCGACTTCAGCCTTTGTTATCCGCTTGTAAACACTCGTCTTGGTAGAACATAGTTCAATCGCAACAAGAAACACTACAGGACGACGCAGATTCGCAGCCAAGTTCTGCGGCGGAATCGTTGAAGCGCAGGAGGAACGCAACTGCAAGAGTCATCGCTTTCGAACCTCGAGGTGAGGCGATTCTCTTGCTTAGGCGGTAGGAGACGGTTTCGGAGCGGAGGCGACGAGAACAATAACAGTGAACTGAGTATTATTCCGAGGGGAGGTGAGGATAGCGCTAAAGAAAAAGAGAAATCCAAACATCTCGAGAGAACTTCTACAAAAGAATAAAAGACGAAATAAAATATAAAAAGATAGTTCCCCTTCACTAATCTCCTGTCCGATATCGAGAGAACGAGAGTCTGCAAGATAGAGAAGAGAAATGGGGAGAAGCGGAACTTCGAAAAGAAATTAAAAAAAATCAAAACTTAACGAGAGAAGTCGAGGTGCGAGGTCCGAGTCCTTGCAGCAACTCTGTTAACCTCCTCTGCAGCACGTGATCCGTAGTACTCAGATTGTGTCAGGACCGAGACAGGGCTGCTAGGATCGGAACTCCAAGGCAGAGTTCCGGTGAGGAAGAAACTCATGATTTGCTGAAAAAGGCCGCCCTGTTTGATGCCTTTTGCCATTGTTCTCTAGCTGTACTTGACAGCGGAATCACCCAGAGTGTGTATGCCCCCCCCCTCTGTATAGCTATAGTGCGCTGTCAGTAGATGAGCGCGCCCGAACTTCAGCCCAGAGAGGATACAGAGAACGAGCGAACGTTCCGTCAAGCTGAAATCACGTGCGAGTGTTCGCCGCCTTGTGAGTAGACGTTTTGCCTATATATACGCACAATTGCCTCCCTCTTTCAATCCTCTGTAGTCCAATGGTTAGGATATCTCGCTTTCACCGAGGAGACCCGGGTTCAATTCCCGGCAGGGGAACAAATCATGAAGTTCGAATTTCGAGCTTCTCTTTTTCTTCCTCTTTCCTTTCCCTCTTTCCGCGTCCCACCCATCGATTCCCTTTTTATCACTTCGACGAGCGCTTTCTCCTTTAGCTTCCTCGTTCGGTCGTTACTTGCTTAGAACCGCTGTACGATTCAGGAAAGGACAGATACGGTTTGAGAATGCGAGACGCGAACGTTACTTCCCGCTTCGATCGCAAGCAGCCGGCATCACTTTCGACAATATGACGCGCTTACCTTCTACGAGTTTGTCGACGAACAGAGCAGTTTCACATTCGCCTGAGAAACGTTCGATCGCCATGCGAGGAGGAGTCTCGTGTTTAAACGTTTCTTTACTCTCTCATCTCTCACGCTCGACTTGGACTCACACATGCCTACACATCAAGTCAGCTACTCTGTAGGTTTGTTGAATCTGTCCCACAGCAGGTCCAGTTCTC
Organism: Sporobolomyces pararoseus; assembly: GCA_010758995.1. Lineage (NCBI taxonomy): Eukaryota > Fungi > Basidiomycota > Microbotryomycetes > Sporidiobolales > Sporidiobolaceae > Sporobolomyces > Sporobolomyces pararoseus. Next base: position 488,345 of record RSDY01000013.1, read on the forward strand.
GCCTCTCATTCCTCACCAAACTCTCCCCACCCGTCTTTCTCTCTCCGCCGCTCCTCCTTTTACTGCCTCGAGCAACACTTATTGCACTCGCTTGTATGATCTAGACACTCGAGACACCGACAAGCAGACGCTAGGAGGAAGGGCAAGTCGCGAGAACGAGTTCATCTCAGGTCCAAGTACACACTCTCTCTGAATGCATTGGGGGCATGGGAGCATCGTAGGCAGTAACGGAATGGTTGTAGTTGTACTAGTGCTCGGAAGACGTCTCAACCCCCTCTGTGGTGTCGTCCTCGCTTTCAGCGGGAGCTGTTCCTCTTCCGAACTCTGCGTAGGTAAAACTCTCAAAACACTGCTTTGGACGTGATCTACTTGGGCTCGTTTCGTGAAAGCAGGCGGCGCTTCGGAGTGTAGTATCAAGATTCCAATCAAGAAGGGGGAGGGGCAGAATAAATCGGAGGAGTTCACTCGGAGCGAGAAATGAGCTTTTCTTTGCTCGAGCAAGAGTCGAGTCGGTTTAGCCTTCGGGCTTGTTGTCGGTATTGGTTGGCGTATTTGGAAGATACAAAGGGCCAAAGCCAGAGAGGGAGAGAGAGAGAGCTAGCTACTCTCGCTAGGTTGATTGAATCTAATCGGATCAGCCAAGGTTCTTACCGTGAGTGCTCTCCTATCAATCACTCTTCGTGTATCAATAGTATCAGATCATGGCGTGTGCATCAGCAATGAGCTGACTCCTTCTGTGCTGAATTCGAAAGATTCCTTCATTCCTTCGACTGCTACTTCCGATCCCTCAGTGCTCAAGAGGTTCACTCTTTGCAATTCTGCTCCTTACGAGATAAGAGTTACTCAAGATGGTCAATTGAGGCATAGCGCTGATCGGCTCAAGTAGCGTTTCAGAACTAGAGAGCGAGAGCTTGGAAGATATGAATGCGAGAAAAGGGTTCATTCTTCCAAACTTCAAGGTGAGTCTCCCCTTTCCTCTGTGCTTGTACAATCAAAGACTACTAGGTGATGTGCTGCTGATCTCCGCTTTTCGGTCCGATCAGTTGTGATTCCTTGAGCAGGCTCGCAGAAAATCCTGGAGACGATTCTTTACCGGCCTACTTTTCAGCTACAAGTCCCTCTCCTCCCTTCTCTGTATCGACTGTCTCGACGCTACTCGACGGCATCGATCTCCACCAATCATGAACATCTTCACTACTTCGACTCTTTCTCCACTTCTAATGCTTGTTCCCTACTCAACTTTTCTTCCCCAGTCCTCTCTCCTCCTTTTGGCCTCACGATTGATTCAAACAACGTTCGAGAGTGGAGTCACGGGTCTCGCAATAGTAATGCAGGCAAGTGAAGGAGATGTGATCGGAAACTGCAAGAGTTACTCGTTTATTTCTTGCACTTCCTAAACGTTTGCATATTCAGTTGTTGAATGACCTGGATGGGAAGGGTTCTCACTCACTTGTGCTCAAAAAGAAAACACTCAGAAGTGCACTGTACTGCACAATCCGAGAGAAGGGTTGGCTTTGAGACAAAAAGGAGCCGGCTGATACGAAAGACGAGTTCTTGCCCTTTCTCCGCTTTCCTGAGCATGATTACAAGTTCGCAGCGATAGCGAGCAAAAAGGTATGGCGTTTCCCGGGCTTGAACCGGGGACCTTACGCTAGATGAGGCCTGACAACTTCAGGCGTACGCTACTCCCAACTGAGCTAAAACGCCACCATGGAGAGAGGCGTTAAAAATAGCGTATATAAAACACCAACAGTGCGCGACAGCCGAAGAAAGATTTTACGAGAAGTGGGAGGAGGTTTCAACTCGATTGCACAAGGTTCGCTTTGACTTGAGCGAGTCATCTGTGCGCGACTGTACCGTTGAATACATTTCGCGTGCTCCCCAAGGGCTGAGACACGAGCTGCCGATGTACTGAGAGATTGACAGAAGGAGCTAAACCTGCTGGTGTCTGCTCTCTCACCAAGCTGAGACTTGCAGTACTTCATACTGGTGTCCCCAGTACTTCATCACTCTTCTCTTGATGGTGAGTGGGGAGAAAGAAAACAAAGGTCACCAGGTAACAATGGGGGATCAGAATTTAGGTTTTAGTCAGCTTGGCAGCGGTTTGTGGCGCAGGCGGCGCGCGACAGGAGAAGTATCTACAGTGCGACTACTAGCCTTGGCAGAAGACCTCGCGTAAGAAAAGTGATTGTGAGGATCGAATTCTCTCGCTTAACTTCAGGGGAGCGTCCTTTCCGGTCGCAGCGCGGTTTGATCTGGCTTCACTTTTACCTTCGGTTTATGACAGTGACAGTATGACGAGACGGGCGAGAATGAGTTGTTGTAAGTGACGAGATAGAACAGAGTACAGTAGGGACAGACGCAAGCAAAAGAAACGGGTATGGCTAAATAAAAAGAGAACCTTTACTTGCCCTCTGAAAATTTGTACGAAAGGCAAAAGATAAGCTGCCTCGAGAGAGGATCGAACTCTCGACCTCGGGATTGCAGATGAATCAATTCATCCTCAATGAAGTATGAGACCCACGTGATAACCAACTACACCATCGAGGCCAGCTGTTATACCATTGCAACCTTTTTTGCCGTACCATAGTCTTTGCTCTAACATGATCGCTGATCATAAGGCTGCTCTGCAGAGTAGCAACATCACTTCCCCATGTATCACTTTGACCCAGAACCACAACTTTGCAATCTGCACTGCAGGTGTTGATTATCTGCATTGCAGGTGTTGATTGCCTGTTCCCCAAAGCATTCGCTGTATCAGAGGAATACCAGTTGACCTGTCTGTCAATAGCTTAAGACTGCAGAAGCGTGAAGAACCTGAGATACAATGACAAGTCAGCAATCACACATTGTAAATCACATCTGGAAAGCGCAGCTTCCCTAAACCCCTCTCCCCTACTTCAATTCCTTTGCCGCCCAGAGGGATCTCACATCACACAATGCACAAGATGGTGTTGACCATCTGCTGTGTCCCAAGTTCTCCCAGGTATCATGCAAGCCTTGGGTGTTCTTATTTATCTGTTTGCATTGAGTGAAGCTTCAGGCTACAGCACTTTTATGCAAGAAGCAGCCTGCAAAAAATCAAGTTCTGACTCTGTTCCTGTATGTGTGAATCACCTGAGACCAGTGACACAATAGGGAAGAGTCATGTATCAAGACACAATGTAGGAAAACTCATATATCACAAACATAGCAAGAAAGCAGTCGATTCCTGAGAGTATTTGCAGCAACAGATAGATGAGGTGATTTTTGGACAATCTTGTCTTCTAAGTTCTCCTGGCCATTCCTGAAGCTTTGATCATCCCTGCTCACTGCCTGGACCGGGCTCTCAGGTTACAACACCTCCCAACAAGCAGCAGCATGCTACTGTCTTGACAAGAAGACCGGCAAGAAGTCTGTCACACCTGTCTCAGTCTCAGTCTCTGCTGTCAAGGGGCCTTGAGCCTAGGTGGCAGTAGGGTGCCTGACTGTATCGATTGTGATGTCGCTGTCAATGCTTGCGTCACAAAGACACATAGCATAAAGCTCGCCCTGTGTGTATGGTCCCCAAGCAGACTGTACACCCTTTCATCAGAGGCTTTGTTTCACGAGTGAAGTGCATCGTGTGACCTGCGCATCTGCTTGCCGTTGCTAACATATTGAAGATTGTTCTGGCTGGACACTGCTCAATCATTTCTGCCAAGTTTCTTTGTCTGGTGCATATCTCACAGGCTTTCTTGATCAGATTGTCACCCTCTCAATTCAGCCTGTCTAACCACAAGGCAAGTTCACAGAGACAATAGCAACACAGAAGACAGATCCAAGCGAGAACAGGTTACCACTTGAGAGATGGAGGTTGTGTAGAACAAAACGAATCTTGGGACCTAGAGCGAGACAATGCTCAAGCCAGGCTTCAGACCCTTAAATTTGCAAGGGTCCTCAGCCATGCGGTACTGACAGTGCTGTTTTCATGGTTGTTGCTGTCAAGATACACTAGCTACGACCGGGCTTGCACAAGAGCATCGATATAGATTTGCATGCTGCTCATGACCTTCAAACATTTCTTCTTGTTGACAAAACAATTTTTGCCATTAGGGCATTTCTCTGCAGGTTATTTGACATTCTCGCCTTAGAAATTAGTAGTCTTTGTGCTGCTATCTCTGAGCTGACTGCCTCCAATTGAATGAGAGACACAATTGCTCTAGGGAAGCTGAGAATCAGGTTTGCTTCTTGCTTGTTGTATAGTGAAAGTGTTCAGCAGATTTTGTTCTCTACTGTGCAATGTTGAGGAGTCCTCTTCAGCCTGCAACAATGTTACTATGTTGTCAGATATTGCAAGCAAATTGAGTGCTGCAACAGTTGGCAGGGAGTGTTCAGCTTCAACTGGGTAGATCACCCAATCCAATAAGACTCGGGCTGACTCCAAACACTCTCAGAGATTGCTCTCTATAATATATTGGTTGTCATACCTCACATTTACTATTTTGTGTTCGAATACTTTCTGTCTTCTTTCACTTTGTTTCTATTCTCTATTGCTTCATACTCAAGAACATGTTTGTTATCCTTCTTTACTTTAGCTAAGTACATTGTGACGCTTACTAGTCCTTCATACGCAAGACCACAGTTGAGTTTCAATGGGTATCAAGTTTGTTTGCCAGGGGAATGTTCCATGAGAAGTTGTCAAATGGATTATTGTATCCTGACTCTGGTCTCAGGCTTGAAGCACTGGCAAGCATCACAGAGGGATGGAAACGTGAAGCAGAAAAGACACCATTGACACCATATTGTTGCAACTAGTAGGAAAAGAAAGGGTTCACCAAGTTGGGACAGGGCACAGGGGATGAGCACCACTCTTGAAGAATGAGAGAAAACCGTGTATTTGCCTTTTGAAGCAGAAGCTGTATTGCAAGATTGAAGTCTCAAAGGCCGAGGGTTGGTAACCTTAGAGAGAGGAAGAACGAGAGACCCATCGTCGTGCGAGATGTAGCAGGACAGACACCCCAGTCTTTCTCTTTGTATCTGGCAAGCAAAAAGGATGTTGGATGGAGTTGGAGACCGGAATTGATGGTTCTCTCGAGCTTGAAATTGAACAATAGCAGATCAGCAAGGGGAACTAGGAGTAACAACCAAGGAATCGACGGCATGAGCGATATTGGAGCAAGTAGCAAACACTGCGTATACGAGAATAACAGTCGTTGGGAGTTAATCATGGAAGGAGGACATCTTCAGGTGAGCTTTTGAGAGAGAAAGACAATTTTGTCCAGGGTTCGATGACTTTGCCTCCCAAGAATAAAGTCAGCCGTCTTCGATACCATTTTGCTACTGTAACTCATCCGTGACTCTGTCGATCTCATCTTGATCAGGTGAAGCGAAAAGGAGATCGTTGTTGTGGAGACCAAGGTGAGCCCCAACTCCTCCTTCCTAACTTACACACACAAGCCTGATAACGCTCTCTGGTAAGCTAATCTCAATGGAGTTGGGTATGCAATGACTCGATACTTGACCCTTGTTCTGACCCATAAATCCATTTTAAAATCTTTCCAGCATATTCTCCTCCTCCTACAATTTTATCCTGTACTTGCATGTACATCTATTTTGACACAGTTTCCCCAGAGGTAAGCTTTGTCACCTTTGGCTTGTTGTTGTTTGTGGTTCTATTGAGCGGCGAGGGCAAGAAGAATGCTTATCTGGGTGAACTTCCTAAGCGGAAGTTGGTCTAAAGTTGAGGCACTGGACCATTGTTGCTGCAGACGCTCTCACGGGTTAATTCCCTTTTCTATTTGTTTGTTATACATTACATTTGCTATTTTGTATTTGTCTAGTGCTTCACACCCGAGAACAAGTTCGTTATTCTTCTATACTTTATCTCTAGTACTTTGTAATGCTTACTAGTGCTTCACACCCGAGAACAGAGTCAGGTTTCAATAACCCCTTGAGTGACACAAAATAAACCTTATAAGTTTTGACCTTTCCAAAATTGATCCCTCTTCTGACAATAGACAAAGCGTTTTTGCGTTTCAAGGAACCTGTAATTTATCGACAACAATGAAGACCTCATGTTTTTCCTTGAGTGCGCTTCTTCTCCTATTCGCCTTTTTCATTGGCAGAGTTAGACATCGCTCCACAGTGGTTTTGAGGATCAGAAGAATGAAGCAGGAGCTCACCTTGAGAAGTGTCAAGTTGTTTGTTGGCAGAGGCAAGAAGAGCAGAGAAGGGACCAATTGGTGGGAGAGGAGGTTTTTGATCAGGAGTGGAAGAAGAAGGAGCACTTTCGCGAGCAAAAAGTGGTTGAGGAGGAGAGCTGATGTCAGTCATAAAAAAAGGGGAGTGAAGAGGAGTGGAAGTGGAAGTGAGGAGAGGGAAACTGGTCTTGTCAAATCTGGCGTCTCTAGAGCGGATGGTCTTCTGCCTTGTCAGAGTTGTAAATTACGAAAGCGAGCAGAGTCGCTTTGTTGTCTAATTTCCGTCTACCTGCGGTTACCGTGTGCCAAGCTCGACATCCGCATACCCGTAAATGATACTTGTACTGCTTTACCTCTTCAACAGGGAGAGGAACTCGACCACCTAATGCTCAATGAGGAAAGCGAATCGATAAAGATGACAGCTCTTACTGCTTCTGCCCATAGGTCCCTTGAAGCGCCCGATTGATTGAGGAGTGAGAGTAGTCCCTCAATGATTGTGCAATTGACTTGTTCTGCGACTCCATTCGATCGAAGTGAGTGAGGATGAGGAGTTGAGTAAACGATCCCATGCTTGCGTAGGTGGTCCTTGGAGTCTGTTGACATATACTCTACTCTGTTGTCCAATCTGATGGATTCGATCTTGACTTGTGCTTGGAGCCGTTGTAGTTGTCGACAGAGGTGAATTCATAGTGTGCTTTTCCCCCTCCAGAGGATGCGACTTTGATAGAGAGGACGTCAGAGTGTATGAATCAAAGCGAAGCAGAAGACTGACGATTGGACAGAGAGAACAGAAGACGAGAAGCTTGGAAGACATGGCAGACGCTGCAGACTTCAACAACCTCTTCATCACCTCTTACAAGATCAACAAAATTCTTAGATTTGGCACAAGATTTCAAGGCTCAAAGGCTAACATGCGCAAAAACAGGGAGTTGTATTGAAGGTGTAGAGGGAACCCCAGACGCAAGAACCATTGGCAGCAACATTGTTTCCTCCTTTCAGACTTGGAGGCAGAGATGCAGAGATGAGAGTAGTTGAGATACCAGGAACAAGGAGGACATTGCTGAGAGAGACAGGGAAACCATTCAAGAGACAAGAAGTGAGAGTACCAACTCCTAGAACCTTGAAACTAGAAAGTAGGTGATGGTGTCCTTGAGCGTCGGGAGGTTGAAACTCCCTTTTGAAAGTGAACGGCCAGGGATAAGCCGTCTCAGGTACTCCACTAAGGTAATGTATAGAAGAATAATGGAGTTGTTTTCTGGTGTAAAGCACTAGAGAACACGGTGAAAAAAGAGAAAGGGTTCTCAAAGACAAAATAGCAAATAAAATGTATAACAAACACAATAGAAAAAGGATGAATTGCTGAGGATGTCTGCAGCAACGAACCTTTTAGTTGTTGTTGTGCCTCCAAGTGGTTGTTGTCTCACTAATTCTCAGCACAGCTGCCATGTTGCACAGAGACCATTGAACCGAATCCTTCTGAGCATTTGACAATGCACAAGGACCCGCTAGAGTTTCAATGTGCACACCCAAAGACCTGGTGTTTGATGAAGACGACAACCTTTGACTGGCCACCTTCACCGCCTGAGACTTCTGAAGATTGCTTGCTGTATTCCAGGTTCTTCTCTTACGTCATTGAGAGAGCAAAGGGCAGTGTAACAGGAGAGGCTGGGTTCCCAGTTGGTGTTGTAGGTCAAAGGTAGACAGGCTGAGTCGAGAGGGTGACAATCTGATCAAGAAAGCCTGTGAGATATGCACCAGACAAAGAAACTTG